>CM053405.1:54646440-54694643 GCA_028644305.1 Xerus rutilus | reverse complement strand
TATATTTTTTATCAACCATCTTTACTATACCCATTCCTTCAATAGATGAATGGATAAAGAAACTGTGGTACATATACACAATGGAATATTATTCAGCAATAAAAGAGAATAAAATTATGGCATTTGCAGGCAAATGGATGGAACTGGAAAGCATTATGCTAAGTGAAGTAAGCCAATCCTAAAATTCACTCTTTAAAATGTAGGGTTCTGGGTTTTGAAAAACGTACAGAACACAATCAAAATTTAGAATATTATTATTGCTTCCAGCAGTCTCCTCTTGCCCCCTGTAGTCACTTCCCCCACCCCTAACCACTAATCTGTTTATTGTCTCTGAAGATTTTTTCTTTTCCAGAATGCTAGATAAGTAGGATCATGGAGTTTATAAAGTCTTTGACTTTGGTGTCTTTCACTTAACAGGAAGGTTTTGAGTTTCATCCACATTTTAATCAGTATTAGTATATTCTTGCTTTTTAGTGCTAAGTAGGATTCCATTGTATGGAGCTACCAAGGGCCATTACTTTTCATGCATGATTCTAAAGAGTGATTTGAGCATATTGGTAAGGTTTGAGGACATGGATCAGTGTTTTCAATTCATTCATGGTCAGACCCATGTTATCCTGTGAAAATTCAGAAGTGCATTCTGGCACAGTAATCATACATTTTCTTTAGGAGCAGGCGGTGTAGAAGGCATCACTTGAGTTATATCTGGAGGCATGAGGAAGAAGAATGTCATAATCCATGGGAGAATGTTACAGAACAATAAGTGAGAATAGCCACTAAGCTCTAAGTTCCTCAGGAACTGGTCTTGTTCTTTTCTATATTACCTTCCACTCTCCAGTGCCGCTGTAAGCCCTCAACAGCTACTTGCTGAGTAAGCAGAAATCATACCAAAATGCTATCTACCTGTGAATTTAATATATCTTGACCCTACAGCATAGGGCCCTAAAAACTATTGTGCCCATTATTTGATGTTTTTTCCCTGCTGTTCCCCACAAATGACTGTAAAGAAAGAGGGCTAGCTTCATAACATTCTCATACATGAGTGTTTTTTTGTTTTTCACCAAATACCAAAGACCCTTTTTATTCTTCATCCCTTCTCTTACCATGGAACTTTATATTTTGGAAGAGTTTATCTTATCATGTAGCATTTATTAAATAATTTTCTCCTTTGGAAATCAATCAAGGCCATCTATCTCTAGCTATGTATCTGATTAAAAGCTTCTGGAACTACATAGAATAGACATAATTCTATCAATAACAAATAAACTTAGGTTTGAGTTAACCTTACTAAGGAAACATATGCAACTGGAGTTAAGCTTTTTAGAAATTTTACTAATAGGGGTTGGAGTTATGGTTTAGTGGTATCATGCTCGCTTAGCACACATGAGGCACTGGGTTCGATCCTCAGCACCACATAAAAATAAAATAAAGATATTCTGTCCACCTATAACTAAAAAATAAATATTAAAAACAAGAAATGTTACTAATAGTTTTAAGTGCCTTATTACTACATTTGCACATCCCTGAAGATCTAGAAACTCCAGGTTTGGGATTACTAAATTGTTTATTTTTTTCAGAAATGCCTGATCTAGGTATCTCAAAGCTTTGAGAACCTGGATTTGTGGCTTATATAAGGCCAGAGGAATTCCAAGAATCTAAGGACAGACTCTGGCATTGTATTTCAGCCCTCATAAGCAGCTTTAACACTGAATTGCAAAAATTGTCTGTGCAAATCTAGGTTGAGTCTTATGAAAAGAAAAAATTGCTTCACCAGACTGAATTCTTCCTATGCTTAATCTCAGGACACTCAACACAAGCTAACCTAGGAAAAAAGGAAACTTGTTGATTCACATAACTCACAAGGCTAGGCTGGCTTCAGATATTACTTGATTGGAGCCCAAGCATTATTCACAAAACCTAGTTTTTCCTTCTGATATCTTTCAGCTCTGATTTTTGCTGTTTGGGTTCTGTTCACAGGGAAGTTTCCCCTCATAGTTCTAGGATGGCTTTAGCAGCTTCCATTTACATCTTTCCAGGAGTCAGTTCGGTGGAAAAGAGAGACTTTCCCCCCAGGATTTCCAGCAAGAATTTTACTGATCTTATTGACTCTTGCTGAGATACATGGTCATCTTGTGCGAGTAACTATGACCATGGAAATAATGTACTGATTGGTTCAGTCTCAGGTCAATAAACCTAGGTCTTAAGTTCCATTCAAATCATATGGACTGAGAACTGTGGAGGGACATTGTGCAGGGACAACTTGGGATATAAATATGTATTTAAAAATATATTATATATATATGTTTTAGTATTACTGAGAATTGAACCCAAGGCCTTGCCCATGCTAGGCCAGTAGTCTATCACTGGGCTGTATCCCCAGCCCAACTTGAGATATCTATTAAAGGAAGGAGGAATAGATGTACGGTAGCACAAGGCCAAATATCTATACACTGACATTTGACCTGTGCTGTTATTTCCTGTTTGCAAGTCACTGGGCTAGACACCTTAACAGATATAGTTTCATTTAATTTTATTCTCTCAATCTCTCTGCGAATATTTGTTTCTCTTTGTTTTATACTCAAGGAGATACTCTCAGACTTTAAGTCATTGCTTAATTTCATCCTAGCCAGTTGTAATCACTGGAACCAGAATTCTAGCTAAAGTATTTCTGAATCCCAGTGCAGTGCATTTCCTATCATCTCCTCTTTAATGTTCAAAAAACATCTGGATCAATAGCTGCAGCATCACTGGAAAATGATTGTATTCTAATTATTTTAAAGATTGAGGTACTCATCTCAATGTGTTTGTAAAATGATGAGTTACATTACTTTAAGCTTATTCCTTGTGCAGGCTCACGTGGGATGATTTGTACATTCAATAAATATTTGTCGAGTATTTATTGTGAGCTGGGTACTGTTCTATGAACTGAGGATAAAGTAGTGAAAAAAACAAGTCCTTCTCTGAAGGAGCTAACATGCTAGTGTAGAGAAAACACTTGAAGAGGTATATAATTAGATGATCAAGAGGCTTCCCTTTTAATTTAGATTGTTGAGTGAGCTCAATCCCTTCTAGGTATTTGTTAGGTCTAGGCAAGAACCATGAAATTTCATTAACAATTTGCCTAGTATTGACTCTGACAACACTGCTCATTGAGGCCAAATGTGTTAAATATTCATTAATGTTCAAAACATCTTTTCCTTAATTTTATGGATCATTTTTAGAAAGAGTTTCTCTCCACACTCCCCCAGTTACTACCTTCCTTCCATACACACAGAAGTTAGACTCTTCAGAGCAATGGTTCTCAAAGGATGGTCTGCAGATAGCTGCGGTCTCCTTTCAGGAGGTCTGGGAAGGTCAAATCATTTTCATAACAAGACAAAATGTTACTTTTTACTGAACTGACACTTGCTGTAATGGTGCAAAAGCAGTGGTGGGTAAAACTGCTCATGTTTTAGTGAATCAACACAATGCTACCAACTGTGCTAGTAGTTGTATTCCTATTTGCAGTTAAAATGAAAAAGAAAAAGAAAAAAAATGTTTTATTTTAGATCATTTTTGATGAAGTAATAAAAATAACTTCAAAAATATCAATGCTTATGAAAACATCTTTTTAAAATTTTGGGTGATGAAAAGGAAGTATACATAAATGCCTGGATACCAAGCTATGATAGCTTCGGAGGAAAGGCCCTTGTATAATTGTCCAAGCCGTGAGCTGACCAGGAAGCTTTGGTGATGGGATACTGTCTTTACTTGAGAGAGCAACTGACAAACAGTGATCATATCTGGTAGACATCTCTCAAAAATGAATTAAGTGATCTTTGAAGAAAGGTTCAAGGAAAACAACCAACAATGTTTAGTACTAATGCTAAAATTCAAGCTCTTCAGGAAAAGCTAGAAATTTTGAAAACTTGTATGAGCAGCTGTGAGCTTGACAGTATCCCAGTATTTAAAGACTTTTCTGATGAGATTGATAGTCATACCAATGAATGATTTTTAAAATACTATATAGTGAAATGAGAACATTTGAAAGATCTGCATAAGTCACTGAACTATTTCCCAAATACTCAGTATATGACTATGCAACATTCAAAGCACAAGATAAATATTGAAGGTGTTTGTAGCTCATGATAGAGTGCTGGACTAGCATGTATGAGTCCCTGGTTTGATTTCCAGCATGCATGCACACACACACACACACAAGTACAAGAAAGTATGAAAATTTTAATGACATGAACTCATATTCCATATTGCGACTAACTTCTAAGAACCTTGATACATTGTGGTTTATTTATTATCAAAGAAGAATATCCATAATCATCCAAAATGACTTTTAAAATAACCTTTCTCTTCCAACTATATATCTGCATGGTGTTGGATTTTCTTTACATACTTTAATAAAACAACATATGAACTGAAGGCAGGCTCATTTATGAGAAAACCCACTATCTTCTATTAAGACAGACTTCTAAGGTTTTTGGGGGGATGAATATCGTTATTTTTAATAATGTTATATTAATATGTAATAGGTTTATTTTGTTATTTTTAAATGAATTAGTAAAAATATTTGAGAATAATCAGTTTTAATTTCTGATACTATGAGTATTGATATAATCTATAAACAAAAGTGTTTGGGATTCTCAAATATTTTTTTATTAGAGCATCATAATTTTATGTAGTAACTGGGTACATTTTGACAAAATCACACATGCCAGAAATCTGATGTCAAGCCCCATGCCCCTTTTTCTCCTTCCCCCTATTCTCTTTCCTCTGCTCTATTAAACTCCTTTTCTTCTGCATAAATTTCTAAGTGAAATTCCCACTGGGCATGGTGGAATAACCTATAATCCCAGTGGCTTTGGAGGCTGAGGCAGGGGGATTGTCAGTTCAAAGCCAGCCTCAGCATCCTAGCAAGGTCCTAAGCAACTCAGTGAGACCCTGTCTCAAAATGAAATGTAAAAAAGGGCTGGGGATGTGGCTCAGTGGTCAAGTGCTCCTGGGTTCAATCCTCAGTACCAAAAAAAAAAAAAGTGAAATTCCCTTTGGTGTCTTTATATATGAATGGAACATGATTTTGTTAAATTCATTCAATTTATCTTCCCCTTTCCCTTCCTTCCTCCCTCTCATTCTCATACATCTACTGCACTGATCTTCTCTGTCTTTATGATATCTAATCCCCTCCCCCACTGCCTTCTTTCCCTTATTTTTCTCTTGTTTCCATATATGAGAGAAAAATTTGACCTTTGGTTTTTTTTTTTTTTTTTTTGATACCAGGGATTGAACTCAGGGGTACTCGACCACTGAGCCACATCCCCAGCCCTATGTTGTGTTTTATGTAGAGACAGGGTCTCATTGAGTTGCTTAGTGCCTCGCCATTGCTGAGGCTGGCTTTGAACTCGTGATTCTCCTGGCTCAGCCTCCCAAAGTGCTGGGATTACAGGCTTGCGCCACCGCGCCCGGCTTGACCTTTGATTTTTGGGTCTGACTTATTTCACTTAGCATTATTTTCTCTATTTCTATCCATTTCCAAGGAAATATCATTATTTAATTCTTATTTATGGCTGAGTAAAACTCCATTGTGTATATATACCACATTTTCTTAATCCATTCATCTATTGATGGGCCTCTGTGTTGATTCCATAATTGGTTATTGTGAATTGTGATGCTATAAATGTTGAAGTGGCTGTATCATTATAGTACTCTGATTTTAGTTCTTTTGGATACATTCTGAGGAGTTTTGATAGCTGGGTCATATGGTGGCTTCATTCCTAATTTTTTGGGGGGCGGGGATCTCCACACTGCTTTCCAAAGTGGTTGTGCTAATTTGCAATTCCACCAACAATGTAAGAGTGTACCTTTCTCCTCACATGCTTGCCAGCATTTATTATCATTTATATTCTTGATAATTGCCATTCTAACAGGAATGAGATGAACTCTCAGTGTAGTTTTAGTTTGCATGTGATCCTCAGTAATTTTTAAGGGAAGAGGAAAGTCTGAGTACTCTTTAAACTGAGGACAACCACCTTCAAAAGGTTTTGAATTCCAAGGAGCAAAAGATATGTCTCAGTTCTCTATTTTTCCTACATACTGAACCTAACCACAGAGTTCCCTAGAGAAATAAAACTTTTTTTAGGAAACTCTTCAGTCAAGTGGTAGATTTGTAGGTGATTATCAGAACCTAATTGTTTTTTTTTAGTACTAGGGATTGAACCCAGGATGCTTAATGACTGAGTCACATTCCCAGCCCTTTTATATTTTTTATTTTCAGGTAGGGTCTTGCTAAGTTGCTTAGGACCTCACTAAATTATTGAGGCTGGTCCTGAACTTGTGATCCTCCTGCCTCAGCCTCCTGAGTCACAGAATTACAGGTATGCACCACCACAACCCCTCAGAACCTGATTTTTTTTTTTTTTTTGGTACTGGGAATTGAACTCAGGGGCACTCGACCACTGAGCCACATCCCCAGCCCTATGTTGTGTTTTATGTAGAGACAGGGTCTCACTGAGTTGCTTAGCGCCTCGCCATTGCTGAGGCTGGCTTGGAACTCGCGATTCTCCTGTCTCAGCCTCCCTAAATGCTGAGATTACAGGCTTGAGCCACCGCGCCTGGCTAGAACCTAATCTTTAATCATTGAAATATTGGAGTTTTTTAATTAAATCATTAAGCTTTTTATTAAAATTAGAGGATCTGGTTTTGGAAATAAGCGGTAGTCTATCTGGACAAGGAAGCAGGACAAGAAGGCCCTGGTGCATACTTCAACAAATGACTCCTACCTCTGTAGCTTCTCACTTCTTTACTGCATGAAATTTCCTTGGTAAAACCAAGTCTCTGCCTTTTCAGCCATTGGTGCCAAACCTCCATGCCATAAAGCAAAAGGCTCCCAGAACTCCCTGGCAAGTGGCAAGAAGGGTGAGAGACCATGGATGGAACACACATGCTCTTGGTTTGAATTGTGAGCACTTTTCCATTGATACGGACTTCTTCCCAGTGGTGGCTGGTTTCTGTGCTGAGCCAGGTATATTGTAATGGAATGAGCTCCTCGAGGCTTGTCCAGAAGCCTAGATGTCCTAAAAATGTACAATTTAGCTTTGTTTTTAAGTTGGGACCTACCTCTACTTTGAAAAATTCTACATTTTAAATCAGGGTTAACTATCATTATTATTATAAGGATAGGTAGAATTGAAGATGGTCTTACAGCAATAAAATGGTGTCATTTTGCTCTTTATGAACCTGAATGATGGAATTTGACCCACAGGCTATGAAATTAAACCCACAAGCAGTGCTTTGAAACACAACAGAGGTAAGGATCAAGAAATGTCTAGATTCCCAAATTTTTATAAAATAGCATCATTCTCAGGGCTGCTGGCATTCAAAGAAAAAAATATTACACAAAATTGTCTATTTTCTAGTTAAACTGATGTCCTATCACTGTATCTGAAAAGCCAAGTTGTAATTTTGAGGACACCGTGGATGAAAGAGAAAAAAATGACTACCACTAGTAACAGATGTGAAATTACATTAGATAAATATAATCATTAGTTTCAGTCTCACCCTGGTTAATTTGTTTGTGGAAATGTGCAACCCATTATTCATTAGATAATTTTTCACACATTGATTAGAAAGCCATGTCGAATTGTGACCCTGCACATTTGGGCTTACCTATCTTGCAATGAAGTATACCACTTACAATAGTGGAAATGGGGGACAAAATGTTTATCTCAGGCTGATTTTGTGCCAATAAATAAAGTAAATCAATAGCCAGTGAAGTGTGAACAACATTTCTCTGCTGTATAATATGGTTTTGGGGGCAATTTGACATGCTACAAGGGGAAACAAGGGTCTTGAACAGAAAGGTAATAAAAGCAAATCATGCTGGTAACTGTTATTGAAGTCCCGTGTTTTTCTATACTTGGGCAGCTTTAAGATGTGAAAAATAATGCACATAAAATTATAAAAGTATTGAGGCAACTCTCCCCCATATTTATAAACATTCTTTCTTATAGCTGAACTTGATTTTATTGGTCATGCACTCTATACCTGTGACAAATCTTTTCTATTTTCTATTTGATCTAATTTAGTACACAAATTCAAATGCCTTTAAAGTATTTAGAGCAAATAAAGCACAAACACCTAAAATTTCAAATGTCTATTATTAGCTTCCATAAGACTTCATTTGAATTTACTTTTCAACATTCAGATAGCTACTTATAGTAATTAAAAATCTCTCAAATTAAAATAATATTTTTCTGTCCTGTGAAAAGCCTCAGAAAGAAAACTCCATCTCAGCTCTCACCTTTCTTGCCATTCCAAGTCCTGCAGAACCATAGTAGTCTGTCTCATCCAAGGGCATGAATTTCTTTTCTAAACTCTAAAAGAATAATGATATAAATGTGTTTATAAAGGATATCTTCTTGTCATCTGGAACCTCAGATACTGTTGTTTAAATTAAGATGAAAATAACACATTTCCCCACATAATACAGGCTGTATTCAAGTAATTAATGTTTACTGAAAAGCAGGGGTTTTTTTCCCCCCTGTGGATCAGACAGTGAAGGAGTCTGCTACGAAAGGAGAAGGTTGGGCAGTTTGATTTCTTACAGGAGCCTTCAGTCCCTCCTGATCTAAAATCAGCCAGGGAAACCTGCAGATTCAAAGGAGAAATGTCTGCTGGTATCACAGAAACAGTGTTTTGCTGTCCAAGAATGTTATTTCTTTGATAAATTCTGTATTCCATTGTTAGCATTTTAAAGAATCATGGACCACAGACTTTTTTTGGTAATGTACATTGATATGTAGTATATACTTAACTATTTATATTCAACGACTTGATTCTTGTGAATAGTCCTGTAAATTTTCTATATATCTGCCTATCCTATATCTTATTTTGAGATAATCCTGTCCCTTTTAATTTGGACAGGGATGTAGTCTACAGTATATTAATTCAGAAATATAGATTTCAGCAGATTTGGAATATATTATGAATAGCATAAAAGATTCCATTATTTCTCTTTCTTATTTGAATGCCAAACTAGCTGTAGTATAAGTACTAATGAGATCCAGTATAATAGAGAGGCCCTGGGTGAGTGGAATGAGTGTTAGATTGGGAATCAGATGTGAATTCCAGTTCTTAAGCCATGGAACCTTTCTTGTGGTGGACTAGACGAGCTCTAAGTCCCGTCCACCTTAATATTCTATGCATACAATGTTTTTACAAAACAGCATCATATTATAGATGGATGAATAAGCTTTATGACTCAGATAATCATCTCTGATAATCTGCTTTGTTTGCACATAATATATTACAAACATGTTCTTATGTCCTTATGTATTCTTTTTTTAATATATATAATATTTGTTGCAGAGATGTATGATTAGTGGATCTTTTAAAAACAGGTTGTAAATAATAATTCTATGCAACTAATTTTGTATAGTTTTCAGTTTATATTGGAAAATACAGGAATTAGAATCTGTCAAAGGTGGGTGATTCTTTTATTGAGGGCTTTGTTGTTTTGTTTTGGTGTGGTTTGGTTTGGTGGTGGAGATGGTTTTGTTTTGTTTTTGAGAGAGTCTCTGTAAGTGGCTCAGATTGATCTCAAACTCCTGGGCTCAAGTGATCCTCCTGCCTTGACTTCCTGAATAGCTGGGACTATAAGTGCATAATATTGTACCCTGCTAAGTTTGGTTTTTTAATGGTCAAGGTAAGCATTTGATATGCCTAAAGAAGAAGCTCAGAATTCAAGCTTAGTTACCTGCTAACATATAATCTTAGACAAATTACTTAGCTACTCTGGACCTTAGTTTTTCATAAGTAAATTGAGAATAATAAGACCTATCACATATTCAGCTCTGAAAAGTAAATTAAA
This sequence comes from Xerus rutilus, assembly GCA_028644305.1. NCBI lineage: Eukaryota > Metazoa > Chordata > Mammalia > Rodentia > Sciuridae > Xerus > Xerus rutilus. Next base: position 54,684,784 of record CM053405.1, on the reverse strand, counting down.
TGGTATATGTTAAGTGCTTAGTATAGTTTGTATTCTTTTATATTATTTATCATATTCCATTATATGGTTTTACTGTGATTCTTTTTACCACCTTCCTGTTGCTATGTTGCTGGGCACAAAATTATAATAATATTTCTCTTGTAATGTGGCCATAGTTTATTAACTGTTCTCCACTTTTTCATCCACTTTTTCCCCTTATAGCTTATAATCTATGTAAGCAATTAGCCTCCCCCATATATCTATCTATCAACTATTTGTCTATCATCTGTCTCATAGCAATCAGATACAACATTGCCCTGATCAAAACTCTTTAATGACTTAGAATAAAATCCAAAGGCATTATGTGGACAGCATTCCACCCACTAGTCTGGCTCTTTGCTTACTCTAACATGTCTCTACCCCAGAGTCTTTGATCTTGGTGTTTCTTCTGCCTGGGACACTCTTTTATTTTTTTATTTATGTAGTGCTGAGGATTGAACCCAGGGCCTCACACATGCTAGGCAGAGTCTCTACTATTGAGCTATATCCCAGCCCATGGGAGACACTATTCATTCTGACATTTGCATTATTTATTCTATTATTTCCTTCAGGTCTCTGCTTAAATGACATCTCCTTCAATAATTCTTCCCTGAGTATGTTCCTAAAATATTATTCCTCCATCATTCTCTTTGTAGTTTTTTTCTTCTTGTCACTAAGTACTACCTAACATTTAATGTAAGGATTTTTTTTTTTTAAAAATCTGTCATTGATATGTAAATTTCCTGGAGGCAGAGCTAAATCTGTTTTGTTTATTGCTAAATCCCCAGCATAAGAACTATGCCTGGCTCATAGAAAGCACTTGAAAAATATTTGTTGAATGACTCAAGGTTTGATTCAACATTTTTCTGTTATAAATGTTGAAGGGGGGGAACAAAAGTTGTTTTGTCAGTTTTCTCTGGAAAAATACTGTGATTAGTCTCTGCAGATGGACTGTGTGGTCCTAAGGAAATGGATTGGATGAAAATAACAGAGACATAGCTAAAACACCTTGAAAAAAAAGTGAATAATAGTTTGGGAGTAGAAGAGAGGAGAAAGAAAAGGGTGGAGGAATGAGTGTGGAGAAGGAGGGTGGGACTACAGGGCAGAAGGCTACAGTATGGGGATGCAGAAATGACTGAGGAAATTATTAAAGAATAGCTTTTTCAGACTAATTTTTTTTTTTTTTGGTACTGGGGATCGAACTCAGGGGCACTCAACCACTGAGCCACATCCCCAACCCTATTTTGTGTTTTATGTAGAGACAGGGTCTCACTGAGTTGCTTAGCACCTTGCCATTGCTGAGGCTGGCTTTGAACTCGCAATCCTCCTGTCTCAGCCTCCCAAAGTGCTGGGATTACAAGCGTGAGCCACCGTGCCCAGCCAGACTAATTTTTAAATTGCACTACAATATACATTTTCTCTCATTTCTCCCTACTGTGGTTTGAATGTGTCCTCCAAAGTTTGTGTGTTGGAAACTTGATCTCCAATGGAACGGCATTGGAAAGGGGGCCTAACAAGAGGTGATTAGGGTTCCACCCTCATATGACAAGGATTAATATGATTCTCAAGGGAGAAGGTTGGTTATCACAGGAACAAGTTTGTCACAAAAGTGATTTTAGCTTCCTATTGCTTGCTAGCTCTTGCCCCTCTGCCATCTGCCATGGAATAGTGTAGCATTAAGGCCTTCCCCAGATGCCAGCCCCTTGACCTTGGACTCCCTGACCTCCACAGCTATAGGAAATAATTTTTTTTAATAAATTACCCAGTCTGTGGTATTCTGTTAGAGTAGCACCAAATGAACTAATATACTTCCTGAATCTCCCCAATGCATAACTACCTAATGGCGGTGTTTGTTGGGGAAGACCAAGAAGAGCCAGGTGTTAGGTTTGAGTCAGAGTCCAAGTGGTGGTAAAGGAGCAATGTGTACATGAGAACGAGAGTTCAACAGAAATCATAAATGAAGCAAAAAGTGAATGGAAGCCACTAGATTGCTCACTAGAAATAGGAAGGAGAATTAGGTTGATCCTAGCTCCTTCTAAAACCCGAGATATAGAAGTAACACAGCAGCAAACATTTTTGTAGCCAGGTTTTTTTTACAATATCCATGATTTATTTAGGATGAAATTAAAAAGTGGAACTGCTAGATCAAAGTGTATTGGCATTTTAAGGTTTTTGATAGGTTAGCATATTACTTTCCAGAAAAAAATGATACCAATTTAAAATCTGAGACATTTTATAGAAGCACAGATTATTTAAATAAAATAGATGTACTATGCTGGCTAAAATAAAAAAGGAAGAAAATAAATTTTGGCAAATATGAATACCATCAGGGACCCTCATATACAGGGATGAGAATATAATATAGTGTGGCTGTTTTGAACAATGTTTTGGCAGTTGCTCAAAAGGTTAAACATAGATTTATCATATGACCTCAACAATCCAACTCAAGGCATATACTCAAGAGAAGTAAAAACATGTCTGCATACAAACTTGCATAAAAATGTTCATAGCAGCCTTATTTATAGTAGCCCCCAAAGCAGAAACATTCCAAATGTACTATTTTTTGAAATTGCTGTTAACTATATTATTGTTATATGTTAATAATTAACAATAATAATGCTTACAACTACTTAGTGGTTATTACTCCTGCTATTACTACATCATCATCATTAGCATCGTCATCACCATCATCAACATAATACAAGTCAATTGCAGAAGTAGTCTTAAGATGTGGCCAGCTATCTTAAATTGAATACACCTTTTATTTCCTAACATAGAAACAACATTAAAACTTCAATCTGAGAAAGTATTTAACAAAGACTCTTGACATCCAGAAGGTTGTTTGTAATGTGGCCACAAAATTGCTGATAAGAGTATACCAAAATGTAAATGGCATAGACCACGAAGAATTCAATGCCATAAAATCTTGGGCATTAGTGATGTTTCCCTATAAGGTTTTCTTTTTTAAAAAATTTGTTCTAATTAGTTATACATGACAGTAGAATGCATTTTGACACATTGTACACAAATGGAGTACACCTGCTTCCTCTGGCTGAACATGGTACAGAGTCACAACGGTAGTATAATCATACATGTATGTAGAATAATAATGTCCATCTCATTCCACCTGGAGATTCCCCAGAAAACTTGGAAGGGAGCCATCATTTGACACAGTTATCCACTCCTTGGTTTATACCCAAAGGACTTAAAATCAGCATACTATAGTGACACAGCCACATCAATGTTTATAGCAGCTCAATTCACAATAGCAAAGCCATGGAACCAACTTAGGTGTCCTTCAACAGATGAATGGATAAAGAAAATGTAGTATATATACACAATGGAATATTACCCAGCCTTAAATAAGAATGCCATTTTGGCATTTTCTAGTAAATGAATGGAGCTGGAGAATATCATCCTCAGCGAAATAAGCCAAACCCAAAAAACCAAAGGCCAAATGTTTTCTCTGATAAGTGGATGATAATCCATAATGGGAGAGAAGGGGAGGGAAGAATGAAGGAACTTTGGATAGTGCAATTGTGCAGAGGGGAATGAGGGAAGGAGAGGAGGGGGTGTAGGGGTGGGAAGGACAGTGGAATGAGACAGACATTATTACCCAAATGTACTATTAATTGAAAAACTGCCAAATAAAATGTGGCATATTCTTACAATGGAATAGTATTGGGGAGTAAAAATAAATGAAGTATTGATACATGTTATACATAACATGAACTAACTTGAAAATATTAACCAAATGAAAGAAGCCAGTCACAAAAGCCTATATATTGTATTATATATGCCTACAGAGACAGAAAATAGATTAGTGGTTGCTTGGGATTGGGGAGAAGGTGGATGGAAAGTGAGTTAGTGGATACGGGGTTTCTTCAATGGAGGCAAAGTGTTCTAAAAGTAGATTATGGTGATGGTTGCATAACTCTTTAAAAAACATTGACATATAGTAGGTTAATTATATGATATGTGAACTATATCTCAATAAAGCTGTTAAAATATAAGGAAGAATTACAGAATAACCATTGAGGTATGGTAAAAGAAAGCTAAACTAATGTATCTATCATGTGATACCTTGATTTTACAAAGTGCAGTGAAGAGGCTGCTGGCTAGTGGAAGCTACCAATTGTGAGTCATAAAGCTAGATGATGGAAGCCATGCAGATAACATCTTTAAAATGCTGAAAGAAAATAACTACCAACATAAAATGCATGCATGATATAAACTTTCCAGAAATGATGGCAAAAGAAAGATATATTCTGCCAAAAATTGAATTTGTCTCAGCAGACATACACTAAAAGGAATTACCTATGCTGAAGAAAGTGATTACTGTATGGAAGCTCAGTTATCCAGAAAGGAATTAAGAACCCAGGAGAAGGTAAGTATATGGATAAAGCTAAGTGACTTTTGATTATCCAGAATAATGTATTATATGGGTTAAAATACACATGTAATTAAAATACACAAAGAATTACACAAAATATAGGAGGGGATGCATGGTGCTTAAATGTTGTAAAGTTCTTGGCCTATGTGTTAGTTCCTTCAGGCTACTATAACAAAATGACATAAATCTGGTTGTTGGTAAACAACAGAATTTTATTTCTCACAGTTTTGAAGGCTAGGAAGTCCAAGATCAAGGCACTGGCAGATCTGGTGTCTGGGCAGGATCTGCTTTCTGGTTCATAGTTGCCTATCTTTTCACTATAACCTCACAAAGTAGAAGGGCCAGGCAGCTCCTGGGGCCTCTTGTGTAATGGCACTGATTCTATGAGGCAGAGCCCTCATGACCTAATGAACTCCAAAGTCTTCACTTTCTTACACCATTATATGAGGGGTCAGGATTTCATCATGTGAATTTTGAGAAGACACAAGTATTCAGTCTATAGTAGTCCAGGAAATGGTTACAGTATTAATTTATAATAGATTATTAAGGATGCATGTTATAATCTCTAGGGAAAATGAGAAGAGAATAATAAGTTGATGTGTAACTAATGTGCAGCAAAGGGTTAATCTCATCAGCTGGGGCCTGATCAAACCCTTCACATCCCAAGTCCTCAGTACTGGCCTTTGCCCAGCTCCTGGGAGATAACCTGTGAGCCTTGGAATATGCTGTCTGTATATCTGGGGCCATGGCCAGCCAGCTACTTAATTGTTAACAATGTAACTTATGGCAAACACCTACTTTTGTTCACCTCGGGCCCAAGGTCATACTGTATTAATTTGACCTCTGGGCTAGAGAGGCTGGAGACTGTTTAGCTAAGGTCAGTCACAAAGGTTCTGCATGACTCTGTGACTGACCCTTCAATAAAACCCTTAAAGCCAAGCCCTAGGTGAGCTCCCTTGGTCTTTTGCTTGTTCATCATACTTAAGATTTGTTGTTAGCATCATTTCTGGGAAAATTAAGTGCTCTTGCTATGACTACGGGGAGGGGACAACTTAGAGGTGGTTTCTCCTGGACAACTCTATGTGCCCTTTTCCTTTGCTTATTTGAATATGTATACTTTTAAAATGTTTTCTTTTTAGATATACATGACAGTAGAGTATATTTTGACATATTATGCATACATGGAGTATAACTTGTTCTATTTAGGATCCCATACTTATGTTGTAATGGTGAATAGAACAACTTTTCTGAGTTCTGAGTCCTTCTAAGGTATCATCAAACCTGAGGGGATCTTGTAGTCTGCTAAAGCATCTAACAAGTCAATAGAGGGCTGAAATGGGATAATAATAAATTCTTAATTAATCTAAAATTAGGTAAGGAAGAAAAAATAAGGAATAAAGAACAAATGAAACAAGTAGAAAATATAAATTAAGCTTAGACACTTAGGCCCAGATGTTATCATAGTTATATTTAATGGAATAAATAATTAGAAGACTGTCAGCTCAGTTTTTAAAAATCCATGTGCTGTTCATACCACCATGTCATAAATATAAGGACATGAAAGACTGAAAATAAAAGAAATTTCCAGTAAACACAATTTGCAAGAAACCTGGTATAGTCATAGTAATATCAGATGAAGGAGCTTTTATTAACCTATTTTTTTTGTGTGGTGCTGGGGATTGAACCCAGGGCCTCATGCATGCTAGGCAAGCACTCTGTTACTGAGCCACATCACCAGCTCAGGAGATTTTATTAAGATGAGGGGACATTTCATGATGATAGAAAGGTCAACACTGCATGAAGATAATAGTCCTAAATTTGTATGTCCCTAATAACATGGCTTACATACATATAAAATAAAACATATATATATGAAGACAAATAGGTAATCCTGTAATCATAGTTGGAGAGTAATATACCTTGTATTCACCAATAGAAGAAGCAGGGAAAATAAGTAGAAATAGAAAAGATTTAAACAGTTGGAACTCAATAAATGTAATTAAAATCAGCATTTAGCAACTGAAGAATGTACATAATTTTAGTTGCACAGAGAGCATTTACTAACAATGATCATAACATGGGGCATAAAGCAAGTTTTAGCAAATATTGAAGGATTGAAATCATACAGAGTATGTTTTCTGACCATTGTGGAATTCAGAAATTCAGCAATTTTATTCCTAAAGACATGTCCAAAAGACATAGTTGGAGATACAGATATAGATATATATAAAAAAGATATGAACTAGACTCTTTATGAAAGCATTATTAGTAATAACCTAAAACTGAATACAACCTAAATGTCCATATTACAGTAAAACTGGGTAAATATATTGAGTATGGTTTCATGCCAGAACTTTCTATATAGCAGTTAACTATCGCTGCATACAAATCACAGGTAATTCTCACAGTGTTGAGTGAACAAACTATAGCACAAAACAATTATGTTTCAGTGTAAGCAACAGAAATGGGCATAATTAATCTCAGATGATAAAATTTAGAATAGGCATTATCTTTGGGAACAATCACTGGGAAAGGGCGACAAGGAAACATTGAGAAATGCTAGTAATAGTCAGTACCTTGATCTGGGTGAAGTATTAATTGGTGTCTATTTTATAAAAAAATCAAGATTGTGCACTTTTCCTTATGTAAATAGTATTTCTTTTTCTTTTCACTTTTTCCTTTCCCTCCTTTCTTTCCTTCCCTTTCTCCTTCTCTTTCTTTCATCCTCCTTCTCTTTTTCCATGTGGCACTGGGGATGGAACCTGGGGTGCTTCTTTAACACTGAGCTACATCTTCAGCCTATTTATTTATTTATATCTTTATTTTAGAGATGGAGTTTTGTTAAGTTGCTGAGGCTGGCCTGGAATTTTCAATCCTCCTTCCTCAGTGTCCTGAGCAGCTAGGATTAGAGGCGTGGGCCACTGCCCTGGGCCCCTCCCTGCATCACTTCCTTCTTTAGTGGTAGAGATTGAACCCAGGGCCTTGCACACAGGAAGCATGTGCTCCATCACTGAGCTATACTTCCAGTCTCTGTAAGTGGTATTTCAACCAAAAATTTTGCATTAAAAAGTTTCAATAATATTAAGAAATAAAAATATTTACTCTTGTTCTATGAATTTCAAAATATCACATAAATTAAACTGCTTTGCAACTTACCCATTTTCCCTCAACATTTAAAAATAAGTTTTATTAACATACAATCTGCATATCATATAATTCATCCACATAAAATACAGAATTTAATTGTCTTTAGTATATCCCCAGATATGTGCAACTATCACCACAGTTTTAAGAATATTTTAATTACCTCAAAAATAAATCTTGTACCCTTTAGCTATTGCCATCCTTTTCACCACTCTCAGTCCTAAGAAATCTACGTTTTGTCTCTTTAGATTCCCCTATTATGGATCTTCCAGATAAGTAGAATCATTTACTATGTGGCCTCTGTGACTGTCTTATTTCATTTAGCCCAATATTTGCAAAGTTTGTGCTTATGGAAATATTTGGGATTGCGATTAGTGCTGCTAATGAAAATTCAGATACATTTTATTTAGCTCTTTTTCTAGGAAGAAAACATAGGGGTAAATATTGGATTTAGCAAAGGAGTCATAGACATGGCACCAAAATGATGAATAACAGCAGGAAAATAAATTGGTCTTTGAATTAATAACTTTTGTGAATCAAAGGACATTATTAAGAAAGTGAAAGCCCAACTCACAGAATGAGAGTATTTGCAAACCAAATAAATTACAACAATCTAATATAGGGAACATATGAAGAACCCTTACAACTCAACAACAAAAAAACCAATCCAGCTTAAAAATGGGCAACAATTTGAATAAACATTTCCCTAAAGAAAAGAGAGGCCAGCAGGCACATGACAAGATGCTCATGCATGCCCGGCACTGTCAGTCATCAGTGGGAGTGGAAAATGGTTCAACCTCTATGGAAAATAATTTGGTAGTTCTTCAAAATGACAAACATAAAATTACCATAAGAATCAGCAATTCCACTCCTACTTATATACTCAAAAGAACCAAAATAAAGTAGAAACAGGGACTCAAATACTTGTTTATGAATGTTCATAGCAGGGCTCTTCACAATCCAAACCATCTCTAGCTAAGGACTTGTTAACATTGTTGACATTTTCGAACACCTGGCTTTTGGCTTTATTGATTTTTCTCTGTGGTTTTTCTATTGTTTTATTTGTATCTAGTTTTTATTATGTATTTATTCTTGCTTGCTTTAGGTGTAGTTTGCTCTTCTTTTTCTAGTATCTTATAGTGTGAGGTCACGTTACTGATTGAGGTCTTTCATTAAGATAGAATTTTAAAGTTCCATATTTGTTTCTAACAACTGCGTTAGCTATAGTCCCTAAATTTTGGTATGATGAATATTTTCATTCATATCAAAGTATTTTATGGTTTCCCCTTTGATTTCTTCTTTGAGCCATTGCTATTTAGGAATGGATTATTTAATTTTCATGTGGTAGTGAGTTTTCTGATTTTTTCCTACTAATTTTGTAATTTTCCCCCTAATATCATTGTGATCAGAGAACATACTTGGTATTATTTCTATCCTTTAAAATTTATTGAGGTTGGTTTTATGGCCCAGCATATGATCTATCTTGGAGAACCCTTGCATTTTATAGGAACATATTTTCTATTATTGTTAAATGGTATTTTAGTCAGGTTTTTTTTTGTTTCTGCGACCAAAAGAGCTGATAAAAACAACACAGAGAGGAGGAAAGGTTTATTTGAGGCTCATAGTTGCAGAGGTCTCAGTCCACAGATGATCAACTCCATCTTGCTTTGGGCCCAGGGTAAGGCAGAAGGGTATGGTGGAAGAAAAGCAGCTCAGGATGTGGCTATCAGGAAGCAGAGGGAGATCTTCTCACAAGAGACAGAATATAAAATCCAAAGGCACACACTTAGTGACCCTAGCTCTCTCTAGCCACACCCTATCTGCCTATGGTTACTACTCAGTTAATCTGTATCAGTGGATTAATCCACTAATTAGGTTAAGTTTCTCATAACAATCATTTCACCTCTGAAAATTCTTGCATTGTCTAACACATGAGCTTTTGGGGTACATCACATATCCAAACCATAACAGATGGGATGTTCTCTAGGTGTGTGTTAGGTCTTGTTGGTTTATAGTACTGCTCAAGTCTTCTGTTTCCTTATTGATTTTGTTTAATTGTTCTATGTATTATAAAAAGTGGAGTGTTAAGTTGGGCGTGGTGGCGCATGCCTGTAATCCCAGCACTTTGGGAGGCTGAGACAGGAGAATTGCGAGTTCAAAGCCAGCCTCAGCAATGGCGAGGCATTAGGCAACTCAGTGAGACCCTGTCTCTACATAAAACACAAAATAGGGCTGAGGATGTGGCTCAGTGGTTGAGTATCTACCTTTGAGTTCAATCCCTGGTAGCAAAAAAAAAAGAAAAAAAGTGAGGTGTTAAAGCCTCCTGGTATAATATTTTAATTGTCTATTCCTTTTTTTTTTTTTTTGGTCAGTTTTTGTTTCATGTATTTTAGTGCCTTTTTTTTTTCTTTTTTTTTTTGAGACAGGGTCCCATTATGTTGCCCAGGTTGGCCCTAAACTCCTAAGCTCAAATGATCCTCCTTTTAGACTCAGGAGTGGCTGGGACTACAGGTGTGCACCACTATGCCCAGATGATACTCTTTTTTTAGAGGCATACATGTTCATCGTTATTATATTTTATAAATTGATCCTTTCCTTATAAATGCCCCTTTTATCTCTAATAATATTTTTTATCTTAAAGTTCTTTTAATATATTAGTATAGATATTCCAGGCTTCAAGTCTTTGCTATTTGTATAATATTTATTTTTATCTTCCTAATTTCAATTGACTTGTGTCTTTGAATTTAAAGTGTATCTCTTGTGGATTATGTTTTTATCCAGTCTTACAATCTCTGCCTTTTGATTAGATTGTTTAACCCACTTACACTTAATATTATTATTTTATGTAGTTTACATCTGCCATTGTGCTTTTTTCCCCCATATGTCTCATGTACATTTTGTTCCTGTGTTTCTCTCTGACTGCATTTTTTTTTTTTTTGTTTTAAGTGAATAATTTCTAAAGTAGTACTTGAACTTCTTTGGTGATTTTTTTCACTACATTTTCTTGTAACTTTTTAGTGGTTGCTCTAGTGTTTAACATGTTCATCTTTATTTATCAGAATCAGCTTCATATTTATTAGTTTAATACCACTGATATATACAAATGTTACCCTGGTCACCTTTCTCCATTTCTGTGGCATTGTGATTATACAGTGGAGATGAAGGAGAGGGAGCTCTGCTTTTAGTGGCAACAGTGTTGAGTGGAGTCTCTGCCTCCTTGAGCTGGGAGCAGGAGGGAGGGTGCCATCTTAGTTCATATAGCAGACTCTTCTTTCTTAGTGAATTTACAGACTTTTTCCTTAATAGATGTATCTTCATTTGTTGTTTTCCCTTAGGACCATTTCAGAGACTCTAATAAGTGGTTGCTTTTTAATAATTTTTGCCAGTTTCACTAGGGAGTAGGAAGCAACTCATGATGTCATGGTAGAAGCCTATCTCTCAGGAATCCGTTTATTTCCCAACATTAAAAAAATTATCCTTGTTGGTGCATATACCAGTTATTATCCTTATTGGTGCATATAATAGTTACTTTACTTTTACTACTATACTGTATATTATTCTGTAACTATGGCATGCTGATTTATTCTATTAATACAGTTTATTTTATTTAGCTATTTCTCTACTGAGGGATAATTACTTTGCTTCCACTTGTTCATTAGAAACAGTGTTGCATTATGCATTCATGTTATCTCCCTTTCTCTGGGGTACTTACCTAGAAGAAAAATTTCTAAATTGTTGTGCAGCATTATGGCCAACTTTGCCTAGTATTGACAAAGTACTCTCTATAGTATTTCGATGAATTTGTACTCCCTCCAACCTCAGCAATGGTTTGCCTTATCAGACCTAACAACGTATGAAATTCTGATCTGTGTAAAATTATTTTTTATTAATTTGCATTTCTTACTACTGAGATTGGGCAATTTCTCATATTTTATTAGTGATACAAGTTTCCTTTTTAAAAAATTGTCTATTTCATTTACCTATTATATTTTTATTGTTATTGTGGTGGAGGAGGAGTCAAGGGAGTGTAGTGGCATGGTGTTAATTTGTAGGGTATCTTTTTATATTGTGGTACCAATTCTTTGCTGGCTATATGAGTTGCACTTTATTCTTCCAGTTTTTGGGTTATAGTTGACTGACCTATGAGTGACACATGATGCAAGCTGGGCCAATACTGTCCTTTCTCTGGAGATAGGAAAAAAAACGTAGGAACTGGGAGTTATGTTTGTGGCTGAGTTCTGGAAAAAAGGTCATGGTCCCCTTTTAAAGTCCCCAATGATGTCTTTGTTTCTTTACTTTCAATGCCAATTCTTCCTTCAATTCTGTGAAATATTTTAGTGTATTTCAATTTCCACCTATCAAAAATATTATTGTTATCTAGAGTCAATTTCTTGATGTTTCCAACAACAAAAACTAATTTTAAAAGTAGCTTTAATATGAGTCTAAAATGTCTGGCTTGGGTAATTGGTTCGATAGTGGAGCCATTAACCAAAATAGATTATAGGAGAGAGAGAGTAATGTTTGAGGAAACGTGGAGTTGTGCTACCTGTGGAGAATCCAAGTAGAGCCATCCAGTAAGATGTGAGATGTGGTAAAGAAAAAGAAGTAACAACAGAAAACTGGTTAATTTTTAGATTTAAAGGATAAGAAGAGGAAAGGAGGCAGTAAAGAGATCTGAGATGAGGTACCCACAGCTCACGATGGGATGAGGAAATGTTCAAGAAGGAGGGAACAGTAAACAGATGAATAGGTGAGTCCTGAGTTTTAAGGAGAGAGCAGTTTATAGCAGGTCAAGTAAGATTTGGCCATGAGGAGCCATAGATGATGCTGGCTTGGTCAGTGTTTGGGGCTAGAAACCAGACCACGGAAAGTCAAGGAATAAATGGGATGTTAGGAAGTGGGGAGTGAGTAGAGAACACTGTTTTGAGGAATTTGATATAAAAGGAAACAGAAAGATATCTACAGGGGGTGTTGAGTTGGGTGGTTAGAGATGTGAAAGACTTGTGCTTGTTTATACACGAGGGAAAGGGAAGAGAAAGAGGAGAAGCAAGAAAGACAGGCAAAAAAGAACATGATCTCCAGGAAATGGGAGGGAATGGCACAGAGCACAGACAAAATTCTTCTAAGAAGTAAAGAGAATAAGAATGCGTTTTGTCACATGGAAAATAATGACATGATAGATCATGCCATGAAGTATGCACAGCATGGAAGGTAATCTAGTCAAGAGTTAGTGCATCTGTCTGTGGCATCAGGAAGAGATTCTGCCTGCCTGCCTGCCTGTAGAGCCTGCATCCTCAGGGGATCGCAGACTTGAGCTTTGTCTTTGCATGTACCTTAGGATCCTTCAGGTTTTGTAGATCATGTATTCTCAGGCTATTTTCTCCAAACTATACTCGAATACTGTGAGTGGTGCAGAAAATAAATCTTAGTAACTTTACACTTTGTCCATCTCATCATACATAGATTTGGGGAGGAAAGTCTCAGCTCTTCAGCTAGATGACCTTTGGATAGAGAAATTTCTCTTGCACTACTTCCTAATGTGTTTCTACATCATGGTACCAGGAAAAAAAATAGTATTTACCCTGCACACTGAGGTCAACAGGCTGCTTGCTCATGACTGGTATGAGGGACTCTAACCTGACTTCCAGGAGAGCGTCAATAGCTTGGGTACACTGAGCAGTCTTGTGACTCATGTTTTGTGCCATGGCATTCTGAATGGGATGTCTGTCTTCAGGTGTGTTTCCCAATTTTTTGGTCTCTCTTCTGTTTCTGCCATATGATAAATTTCCACCAGGCGTGGTGGCGCATGACTATAATCCCAGTGGCTCGGGAGGCTGAGGCAGGAGGATCATGAGTTCAAAGCCTGCCTCAGTAACAGTCTGGTGCTAAGCAACTCAGTTAGACACTGTCTCTAAATAAAATACAAAATAGGGCTGGGGATGATGTGGGTGGGTGGTCAAGTGCCCCTGAGTTCAATCCCCAGTAACCCTCCTCTGGCAAGAAAAAAAAGAAATTTCCCTTCTACTATTGAAATCCTTACCCAAACTATTTGCCATGTAATATAGGAGGATACTTAAATAATAAAAAGCAGATGGCTTGCTGCACCCTTACATCTCTCCTACATAACTGTGTATATGATCTTAAAGAATCATTTACATTCAACTAAATGTTAACAGTTTACATTATCATACTGTGAAGTTCTTTCCTTTTTCCACACTGTCTCAAGTCTGATATGTGGTACAGCTTATTCTTCAGCTCCTTTTCTTCCCAAAACTACAAAGATATTTTTTTCACAAGTTAGAGTGGTAAAATGCTAGGAGAAAGCATGTTCTTTATGCCAGGTATTATACTGCAGTATATACTTAATAAACCACAAATATAGTACAGTATAATAAATCATTAATAAGTTTCAGTAAGAAATGTCATATATATACATATATATTTCCTAATTTTATATATATATATATGTAATGCATTTAGGGGAATATATATATTAATTCTTTAATATTTATTAGGAAATATATATGCATATATATGACATTTCTCATGAAATTAATACTAATGATATTAACTTAAATATATATACATATGTATGTGTATATATGTTTCCCTTAAATATATATGTATATATACATACGTATACATATGTATGTGTATACATATGTATATTTCCTTAAATGCATTTTAGGCATTTTCCTATGGATGGAGGCTTTAATGACTATTGTAATTTTTTTAAATCTTCATTTCCTTTTGTATGTAAATTTGATGTTTGGTCTCTGGAGTTTCAAAGTATCGTTATTTAGAAAATTAGAAAAGATTGTACTAAGATAAGAACCTGGCCTTTCTCAATAAAATTGAAACAAGGAGAAAAAATACAGAACTAACACTCTAGGAAGTGTTGAGGTATATGGGAAGTCGTGTTTTAAGACCTACTGTAGATCTATGTTGCTGTCTGTGAAAGAAAGGATAATTAGCGCCTGCACTCTCAGTCATATCAGACTGAAGGTAATGGGGTGTAAGAAATGGTTCATTAGGCTCTCTCAAGTACTTTTACTGTGTCCATACTATTTATACCAGCAGAAAAAAATTCAGTCTTTAAAATCAAGTCAAAGCATTAGCCTTATATTCTTCAATATGAGAAATAACATTGAGTAATGATCCCTTAAAGTCAAATGAAAAAAAAGTACATAAAAAACCTACACAGTGTTTATTGGCTTATGTGTCACTCACAGTACAAAGTGTTACCCCCTCCTTCTAGGCTCCACACCTGATGTGTCTCCAGGAGTTTGGGGTGGAAGAAGAGGTGAGATGAGAAACCAGTCTGCTAAACACAATCACTATCCACATAGAATTTTAACTGAAAAGAGACTTTGTTGCAATGTATTTTCTTAGCTGGAAAGGAATGGAGAGTAGGTGGGAGGAAGCAAGGAATAATGAGACTATGGTTCTTTCTTTTAGAAAAACTGCCTTTAGTGGGGGCATGAAAATCTGGTCATTTAGCAGAGCTTGCAATGTCTTCCCATATACTTGCTCAAATGCAGCCCAGAGAAGTATTAAGCGAATTATTGGAAAGGAGAAAGTTAGTGTGTTTGATGCTGTCCAGACCACATTGAGTTCTGATGAAAATTTCTGTATTAAATCTCTATAGTCTTCTTCCTCCTGACCTTTCCCAGTTCCTTGAAAACTTCTGTGATGCACTTCTGAGCTTTGAATCAATACTGTACAGGCAAGGGTGTTTATAGTTGGAAATTCTGTACCTGTAAGCAGAACAGTTCCTTAACCTATGGGAAAGAGGAGGAAGTTAGGCGTTGGAAGATCTAGCAACTTGGGATAAGCTGCATATTTGATTCTGCTGTGAATCCCTTCTGCAAGTTTAGAGAATAAAGATAAAGTTAAAGAACTTGTACTTTCTGTGCTGAATGGAGTCTCTGAATGTTCTGGCAATGTGCTGAGAAACTCATCATATTAAGAGAATATTGCAGATTAGGTCCAGGTCCAGCATTTGACTTATGCCTGTTTTAGTCTCTTAAGATCCCATTATTTTGTTGGGACCCCAAGCTTTTTTTTTCCTTCCTTTTAAAATTTGTTCTTTTCAGATATACATGACAGTAGAGTGTGTTTTGACATATTATACATACATGGAGTGAACTTATTCTAATTAGGATCCCATTCTTTTTGTTGTACATGATGTAGAGTTACACTGGCCATGTATTCATATATAAGGATAGAAAAGTTATGCCCAATCTATTCTACTGTCTTTCCTATTCCCATCCACTCACCCTTCCCTTCATTACCCTTTGTCTAATACTTTGTCTAATTGAACTTCAATTCTTTCCTCCTCTACTCTTATTATGTGTTAGCATCCACACATCAGAGAGAGCATTCTGCCTTTGGTTTTTTGGGACTGGCTTATTTCACTTAGCATGATATTCTCCAGTTCCATCCATTTACCTGCAAATGCAATAATTTCATTCATCTTAATGATTGAGTAATATTCCATTGTGTATATATACCACAATTTCTTTATCCATTCATCTGTTGAAGGGCATCTAGGTTGATTCTCTAGTTTAGCTATTGTGAATTGAGCTGCTATAAACATTGATGTGGCTGCATCACTGTAGCATGCTGAGTTAAGTCCTTTGGGTGTAAACCAAGAACTGGGATAACTGGGTCAAATGGTGGTTCCATTCCAAGTTTTCTAAGGAATCTCCATACTGCCTTCCATAGTTGTTGCACCAATTTACAGTCCCACCAGCAATGTATGAGGGTGCCTTTTCCCCCACATCCTTGCCAACACTTGTGTTGCTTGTATTCTTGAAAATTGCCATTCTGACTGGAGTGAAATGGAGTCTCAGTGTAGTTTTAATATGCATTTCTCTAATTGCTAGAGATGTTGAACATTTTTTTCACATATTTGTTGATCATTTGTATTTCTTCTTCTGTGAAGTGCCTGTTCAGTTCCTTTGCCCATTTATTGATTGGGTTATTAGGGTTTTTTGGTGTTAATTTTTTGAGTTCTTTGTATATCCTGGAGATTATTTCTTTATCTGAGGTGCAGGTGGTAAAGATTTTCTCCCATTCTGCATGTTCTTGATTGTTTCCTTTGCTGTAAAGAAGCCTTTTAGTTTGATACCATACAATTTATCGATTATTGATTTTACTTCTTGCACTTTAGGAGTCTTATCTTTGAAGTTGGTTCCTAAGCTGACATGGTGGAGAGTTTGGGCCCCTAAGCCTTGCAGGAAGATGGACTAAGGTAGTGAAAACAGCTCTGACCTGATTAGAAAGGGGTCTTTGGTAGTAAATTCTTTGAAGGTAGTGATATGTCAGAATACTGGCTCTGTAGCACCATGTACAATTGTGAGTAAATGCTTTTTTTCTTTGGTATAATAGGAAGATTAGTAGAGTAGAATAGAAAGCATAGGAAATACATAGGAATATGTAGGAACTTCAGAGATCTTATTTTATATACCACTTTTGGGATTGGATTGAACTACTGAAAGATACCCAATGAAAATCTAATATGGTTATTGAAAGACTCAATTGCTAACTGATATTTTGACCAAAGAATGCCAAACAACTAACTTGAAGAATTGCTTAATGAATTACTGCTTTAAGAAACTTTTCCTTAGCCAGGTGCAGTGGTGCACGCCTGTAATCCCAACAGTTTAGCTTCAAAGCCAGCCTCAGCAAAAGCAGGCACTAAGGAACTCAGTGAGACCCTGTCTCTAAATAAAATACACAATAGGGCTGGGGATGTGGTCACTGGTCAAGTGCTCCTGAATTCAATCCCCAGTACTCTCCCCCAAAAAGAAACTTTTCCTTGATGCGAATAAATGTTTCTTTCTGAAATGATAAATAGATAAAATTTCATGGAAGTGGGGAAGATGTTTCTTTCTAGGCAAAATTTTCAATACTTTCAATGATTGCCTACCTATTAATCCTCTCTCTCTAAAACTGGTCTTGTCTTCCCTTCTCTCAACTCATGTTAGAAAAGTAGCAAATGGGGGCTGGGGTTGTAGCTCAGTCGTGAAGCACTTTTCTTGCTTGGGTGAGGCACTGGGTTCGACCCTTAGCACCACAAAAATAAATAAATAAAATAAAGGTATGGTGCTGATCTACAACTAAAAATATTTTAAAAATAGAAACATAGGAAATAGGTAAAAATAGTCACAAAGAAATGTCTATAATCACTCAATACCATTTATTAGATAGAGTTTTAATTGGGCTAAAAGCCTGCAACATGAAACAAGAAAACAAAATCCCTTTGAACTAAACTTTTTTTAAAGCTAACATTTATAACGCTTGTAAAGCAGCAACAATTACTGAATAGTCTTGAGATTTTAAAATTGTTAATTTCACATAGCTAGAGCAGATACATGTAAAAAATTTTTGAACACAAGATTTGGAGTCAAAAGAACTGGATTCAAGTTTCAGCATTGCAGCTTCCTAGCTATGTCTCTTGATTTCTGATTACTTCACTCATCTGTGAAATGGGTAGAATAACATTAAAAATTAGCATATCTCACAATGGAAGTCCACTGTTGGTTCTGAATTACTGTATAAGTAGTAATAGGAATAGTGGTTGTCATTATTAAAATAGGTTTATAAAGTGAACCTCTTTATCCCTTTTATAGCCTGTCTCCCTTAAAAGTTTTCCACATTCTTTGGAATTTCAATATCCACTTTATGCCCAATATACTAACCCACTAAGCCTGCAGAATTTGTTTTTCAGGCCTTCCATGGTTGCTTGCAGAATTGTGTGGCTCAGAAGCCTAGCATTTTTTATTGCTTATCCAGGCACTAAGAATGCAAATATTAACCCAGTTTCTTCCTTTGGAAAAACACTTTCCCCCTTTCCCTGAGAATTGGGATTTAAACACATTAACAGCAATTAGTACTTGAGCCAAGAATTCAGATTTTGAATAAAACTACAGTTGACATTTGCTCCTGGATGAGAGAGTGAAAAATGGTCCATAAAGTTTCTATTAACTTCAAAAGCAGCAACATCTGCTCCAATCCACAAAGCTTCAGGGTCTACCATGGAAGAAGAGAGTGCTCTCTGTAAGCTAAGAATCC
Organism: Xerus rutilus; assembly: GCA_028644305.1. Classification (NCBI taxonomy): domain Eukaryota; kingdom Metazoa; phylum Chordata; class Mammalia; order Rodentia; family Sciuridae; genus Xerus; species Xerus rutilus. The sequence continues at coordinate 54,666,150 of CM053405.1, read as the reverse complement.
AGCCAGCAATACGCAGTCTTCATAGCTTGGCAAGGAAGCATTGAAGAAGGAACACATCATTTCCAGAAAAGATTTGGAGCTGTCTTATAAAGCAAGATACGAACCATGTATTATGTGTGGGACTTGCTGAGAAAACTTGGGAGTGCAGTGACCTCACAAGAGTTCTCACAAATACTTTCATTCTACAAATGTTATTCCAGTACCTCTCTTTCCCTTTCTTTTTTCTTCTTCCTCTTCCTTCTCCACTTTCCCTTCCCCTCCCTCACTTCTTTTTTTGTCCTCCTCTTTTCTCCTCCTGTCCTCTTCCTCTTCTTCCTCTTCTATTTTTATTCTCTTTTATTCTTTCTTCTCCCAGTAACTCAATGTAGAAGTTTCTGCCCTTCAACTCTTTAGGGCTGTTTGCTGATAGAGTCACTCTGGGTATTAACTATTTAAAAAGACCCAACATTTTCCAAGTAACATTGTGGTTTTCTCAGTTACATGAATTTCCCCACCAAAATTCAGGGGAATTCCAAACCATTCTGCAATTAGTTAAGGATTATATTTCCTTATTTTTATTAATTTAATGTAAAGTGAGATTTGTCAGTGGAGCATTCATTGACACTGACTTCAATTTATTCTGATGAAGCTGACTGACATCTGTGTGTGCTGTTCATCAGTCATCATTTAAACCATTCTTAATTGCATTAAATGTAAATTAAGACATTCAATTTCAGCCATTATTTTTCATAAAACACTGTGAACTGAGTTTTAGTGGGTCATGAGATCTTACATTCAAGATAAATAGGGTAAATTCAAAACTTACCATTGATGTTCATATTTCACCCTTTGTCGAGTATTTCTTTCATTGCTTACTAGATTGGAACAATTAATTTGCTCTCTGAAGAGACAGATGACTAAGGAAGATGTAACTGAAGGCTTTTAACAAATTATTTTATCATCTTTAGAGTTTGCCTATGTTTTCAATATGTTATTTAAACAAAACCTTAATTAGCCATCTATTTAGACCTGATGATAATTTGAATTGAAAGTGCCAAATGAAGTTACCTAATTTGGAACTCATGCCTTTAAATTCTTGAATTTGGGGGATTTAGGATTATATTTTAAAAAATGAGCTATGGTAATCTAAAATTTCAACATGATAGCTTAGAATGCTAATGTGAAAATCAGCAGCATCTGAGATGTTTTATACTATAATAAGTTATAATCTTTCCCATCTTACTTATTGGTAAGTGTTTCATTTATTCTGGCTTCATTTGTAAGCAACTGTCCCTAACTCCTGCAATTGTCCCTACTGAATGAGAGCAATCATCTTTTAGTCACATAATGATTAGAGTGATGATAATTATTAATAGCAAATAGGAATAAGCATTTGTATGATATATTTTAATAAGAAAATATGTAAATATGCAGTTAATATATATTGGCCTCTAAAGGAGCATTCAAATAACCTATGATAGAGATCTTGAGAGACATCAAACCCTGGTGAAAATCATAGAATGTAGTATTTTTCAACGGAGTGAATTATCACATATATGATTGGATGTGGCTAGGTTCCTGATGCTTATTTTTAACTAGGAACAAATGGGAACATTTTTATGGCTGAATTTTTGTTTTCTTTATTTATGTATCATTTTTAACTTTTGCCATGCTGGGGATCAAACACAGGTCCTTGCACATGCTAGGCAAGCACTCTACCACTGAATTATACCCCCAGCCTTATTTATGTTTTACTCTTTGTTGACCTACATGACTAAAGACTGGATTTTTCTTTTTTACCATAGAAGTGCCCAAGATGATCTAGATATGCCCATATGCTGAGTTTATGGTGTACTCTGCAATTGCCACAGGAGCCCACTCCTCTACCACTTACCCCCGTCTACGGTGAGCGGTTCCTTTGACAACAAGCTAGCTAGAACATTGCCATGTCATTAAACCCCTTTGCTTTCCAATTGAAAGTTGGTCAACAAAGAGAAGGAAACTGTCACACTTGCCTTCGTTACTTCTGTAGTAAAATTTTATATGACTGTTATATACGACATTTACATTCCCATGTCAGTTCAACTGATGGAAAATGAAGGGTTGCAATAAGTCTGGGGATGGGTAGTGATGCAATCATCCTACCAGTTTCTTCTATTAATATATGTCTCTTACTCATTTTTAAAGATAGCATAAATGAGAGTACTGAATATAAATGGCTTTTGTAAGTCATCCAGGTCAGTGAAGCATGTCATTGTTTGCAACCTGAGTTCCATGAGAGCCCTGGCTGGTTGATAGGCACACCATATATTTTTCTCATAAATGAAAAACACAAACAATATTCACAGCATTTAATGAATATTATAAAATAATACAATATGAGTTTCAATGGGAAAAACATAGTTGTGTGTATTTAATGGTATGACCTTAAAGAGTCATCTTTAAATTACCTAAAGCCTATATAGAAAGGCATTGTATAATTTATTTTTCTGGATGTAACATTAACAAACATTTTATTATGATTTATTTTTTTGACTCCTTGAAAGATGAAGTAAGTTCTTTAGTATTAGCATTGCTAATGATTTTAATGAGGCATTAAAATGTTGCAGTATTGTAGGAACATTTTTCTTTCTTTCTTTTTAAAACATTATTTCATTAATATTTCACAGGACTTTTAATCTTAAATTGATGAAAGAACCTGAAAGTATAACCCACAGTGTCAAAGAGCTTGAATGGTGGGCAAGAACCAGAAAGAGGCAGGTCCGGGTGATGGGGAGGGCTGCTGAGGTGCCCTGCTCTGGGAGCATTCTGTGGCAGTACGGTCTGTTGTTGCTGAAATGAAGACAATAGTCTGTGTTCTTTCTCAGGGCTTTTCTGCCACAGTCCACAGAAATCTAGCATACAAATTATAGATTGTTTATTTCCAGACTAGAAATGGGGAAGCCAAACATACACAGAAGAGCTTTTGCAGTCTGTTGATTGACTTCCATATTAGAGTATCCGTCATGAGGCCTGTGGGTATAGCTATATGGCTTACCTAGCATGTGCAAAGTTCTGGGTTCAGTTCCAAGCACTGCAAAAAAAAAAAAAAAATAACCATCCTGGTTGAACTCTTATAATTTTAATCCTTTCTGCTACATATAATTATAGCATTTTCATGGTGTCTTATGGTATGCAGAATACCTTAATGGGAATTATACTATTTAATTTTTATAAAGACCCTTCTGAACTATGTGACCTTTAGGGGAAATCACCCTCCCTCCAATCATAGCACTGTACAAGGAGTTGCTATTGGGATAATTTAGAGGTGCTGCAAAGTGACCACTCATCAAAGTATATGGATCAGAGGAAATAGGGATAAGGGGGTGTCATCCCCAGCTAGCAGAGCTCATATGGGCTTATAATCTTAGGAAAAATGGTTAGCTTAACTGAAGGCATTTGAGAAAATTTAAACAACAGATGATCCAAGGACTAAGCAACCTTTGCAGCTGCACACTGGAAATCCTGGCTCAAAGGGAGACTGTTCTTGAATAAATTCTCCAATGTCACGGGCAAAAATAGCCCTTGTCATGGTTTGGCCTCAGCAGCTGTTTGTTCTGCCTGGATCAGAGCATAGCAGAATCATATTCTGGCTGGACAGTATCACTATCTTGTACATTTCATTATCTATAAGCCTGATCCTGCCCTTAAGGAGCTCTCAAGGGCTCCTTAAAGCTCCTTAAAGCGAACATTCTTATCATCTCTTTCTTTAGAGGAAGTTTGTGTGGGATCTTTAACATGCTATTTCAGTCAGTATTACTGATTTAGACATTAGTTATCTGGGGGTTTTAGAACCAGAAAATAAAATGATATCTTGTTTAGGAAACCAGTTACAGGAATATCAAACTTTTTTTTTGTTTTATGCTCTAGGCGGTAATTTTCAAAATGTGTTCCATCTGTCTTCTATACCTAAATCACTTTTGTGGGTCAGGTGGGAAGCTAGTGTAAGAGGGGAAGGAAAGGGGGGGTGAATAAAGGGAGAAGAACAGGTACTTAATAAAATGAAGATTTTGGAGCCCAGATCTATTGAGTCAGACTTCCTAGCAGGATATTTTAGGAATCTTTTAGGAATTTTAGGAATATTTCATTGCAGCAGTAGTTTCTTTGTCTTGAAGAACAATTGTTTTGATGACTCGTTTTGGGTACCTGTAGTATATTTACTTCAATACATAATCAGTTTGTAAAGATAGCACTTACTAGTGATTAAAAATAATTCTCTTCATGAAAGAGTTGTACTACTGCTTGGGATTGAGGAATTTGCACTAACCCTGTAATATTGTTATGTGTATGAGCCACGTAGTTCCACAAGGATGGAAAAATAGTACTCCTGTTTCAACCCCCGCACCAGCCAACTATCTTGCAAATACATACACAGCAGTTGATCACAGTGGACAAGGCAAGAGTGCAGATCCCTCGTTTTATAGTGGCTCAATGACACCAACCCAAGAACCCCAGAAATGCACAGAAAAAAATGAAAAGCCAAAATGCAAGCTAGCCAGTAATACTGTTTGTTAGCTAATATAATAAAAGCTTCATTGAAGAGGAGATGGCTTAATATCTTGACTAAAATTAAATTTCGGTATTATCTGTGGATTTTCAATTATTCATGCTATTCCAAAATTCCAAAGCATGAAAAATCCAGACCTGCTTATTACCTGTTCTAGTAGAGCCACCAATAAGTATGTGGAAGCCAATATCAGTGTAAATAGAGTAATGGACTCTGTCGCTCTACCTCATTTGTTTTTAGCATTTTAATAGGCCTCAAATTTTTAAAGTGTCTAGTCCGAGATATGAAATCTGGCTCATGTACTACCATATTGGACTCCCCTCTGCATGCTGGAACTTGTTTTTTCCCATTGACATGAGCTGACAGAAGTGTCTTATTCCATCACATGGAGTGCCATTTAACTCTAGTGACTTCTGGTGCCCCTCAGATCATACTGACTGTCAGGAAAACCAGACCCCCCAGGCCTAGACACGTGCACAGACTTTGATTGCAGTCAATTCACTCACCCTGAGATATAGCAGTTCTGTCTGTCAGAAGAAGTATACAACATAGGAACAGGATAGAAAACAAGTCACTTACTGCCCTGACAAAAAAATTTCAATGTCTATTCTATTTCCAAAAGCATATTCTTTTAACCCCTATAATCCCCCAACGCTGCCAAGTAAGCACATGTATGCACACCCCCCAACTCACTGAATTAATAAATCCTTTCTTTAAAAATATGGCAGCAAAGACCCAGAAATATTGAAAAGGAAGTCCTCAAATAGAATATGTGTCTTGATGCTTTAATATCCTTTAAAATGGACATTTTGGTTCAGAGGGAACTTTTATATGCATCTTTTTTGTCCTATTATTGTGTTAGGTATTTATCATTGGTTATCATTTATAACTAATATGGACATATTGAGTCATTTAAAAGTTATATAGAATCAATATAAATAAAGATACAAAGAGACCTAAAGGACAAAAATTAAAGTGAATAGAGAGCAGGAAACTTTAAATAAGCATAAAGATTAGTAAATAAAAAAATAACTTCTTAGTGCTAGACAGATGGACAGGTGGCCATAAAGCCCATTCTGGTACTAATATTCTAAGACTCTATGATGTGTTGGTTAAGAGTATAAGTTTTGGGAAGACTGCCCAGGTTTGAGTTTCAATTCTTCTACTTGTGAACTGTGTGAGCTTGGTAAATTATTTCACCTTTTTTTTTTTTAATTTTTAATGCCTCAAATAGAAAATGAGTTTTATGGTAAAACTATTATAGGGTTGTTGTGAGAATTGAATTAATACAGATGTCTGCTATGCAGTAATAATTCAAAAAGTATTAATTAAAATAATCCATTGAGTACCTGTATTGTGTTTGGGGATATTATGAAGCAAAATATGAAAAACATTTTTGACACAGTTCTTTTCTACATGACATTTACAATCTATCTATAGAGAGAAGGATTATGAGAGTGTAATTTAAGAAAAATAATAAAAACAGCATGGTGCTGACTTAAGTCACAATAGGGTACAGAGGTGGGAGAAAATATAATGGTATAGTATGAGCAGAGGACACTGGGTAAGAAGGTTGGATGGAGCTCATCTTTGAAGGATGAATAGTGTTTAGGTTGGTAGGTATATGGAGAAAGAATGGTTTTAAGCAATGAACCAAGGAATTGAGATGGGAATAAGATTTAGAAGATCTAGGTTAGGTTATGGAGACTTTTAGAAGTTAGCAGAGGAATTTCAGCTTAATGTACATGGAAGTAGGAAACCAGTATAAAATTTTAAAATGATGTGCCATGGTGAGATTGGTATTTAGATACACTTTGTGTGTTGAAATTTGAGAAATAGAGGGCTGGGATTGTAGCTCAGCGGTAGAGCGCTTGCCTTGCATGCGTGAGACCCTGGGTTCTATCCTCAGCACCACGTACAAAGCAATAAAATAAAGACATTGTGTACCATCTACAACTAAAAAAATATTTAAAAAAAAAAAAAAAGAAATTTGAGAAATAGAAACATAGAATCAACTGAAAGAGTGATTCCCAGTCTAGATGTACATGAGAATCACCTGGATAGCATTAGAACCTATGGATTCTGACTCAGGGGTGGCCTGAAAATCTCTTGTTTTGCAAAGTTCCCTCAAGTTATTGTGATCTGCATCCAGGATTTGTGAAGCACTGCTCCTATTGCATCATTCTAGGCTTGAGGTCACCAGGTACTTGAATAGAGTCACAGCAATGCCAAAGGACTATTTGAATTTGAATGACATAAAGAAGAGAGGGAGGGAGGGAGGGAGGGAGAGAGGGAAGGAAGAATTTGGTGATTGATTGCAGGGGATTTAAAAAGAGCAAAGAGCCAAAAATTACTTCTCTGCTTCTACTCTGACAGAAGGAAAAGTAGTTTGAGATAAATTGTGGGCCTGTTGGATTTGAGTAGATGACAGTTCATTTAATATCACATATCTTGTGGGCAGGTGGAATCTGAACACTGGAGAACAAATCAAAAGGTCAGGGAAGGAGAAAAGGATTTGGGGGTCACGGGGGTAGAGTTGATAGTTGAAGCCATTAGAGCAGATCTGCTGGCCAAGGGGAAAAGGTGTAGTAAGAGAAATGATGAGTGCTACGAGTGTAACCTTAGATGATATCTGGCCACTGAGAAGTGAAAGGATTTCGGCAGCAAAGGAGACAAAGGAGTTAGGCCATTTAGAATTGGAGATGACTGAACTGAACTAGAGTTTTGAAAGTCATGTCAAACTATATAGATCATCTGAATGATGTCCATGAAGTCTTGTGCATGCAGAATATAAATTTATTATAAAATAAAGCAACTTGATGGTTAAATTATTACATCAGTAATTCAGTGACTTATGTGCAAGGAGTTGAAGTGATGGAGGTGTGAGGTAATAACATTAGGAACTCATAGGTCTCTTTAGGGGATGGATAGAGTTCCTAAAAGACAACCCACTATGCATTAGGTGCAGTCTTTGCACTTTGTTAGTCACTTATTCAATCTTTACAATTATCCTAAAAAGTAGATATTATTATGCATATTGTATAGATGAGAACATTCAGGCATATAGTGATTAAATAATTCAGCAAAAGATACATAATTAAGAAGAAGAGTAACTGGGATTCTAGTCAAGGTTTCCTTATCCAAAACATATTCTTTCAGAAGCGTAGCAATATTTTCAACTGAATTATCTTAATGGTAGAAGAGAATGAATTCCCTCAGGGGGACTCAAAATGGCCTATGAAAGTTAGAATTTTCTGAATTCTTATGTTTTAAATATTCATGTAAATTTTGCTTTCTATTTCTTACTTTGTTTTAATATAAAAATAGTGAGAGAGTGAGATTTTTGTTTTTATAATCTTAAAATATTTTAAGCTGACACATAAAATTGTATACATTTATGGGACACCATGTGATGTTTCCATACATGTAAAAGAGTGTTTTAAATTACTTAATTTGCCCATTTAAGAAGATGTACCCTATTTCTTCAGTGGTTTCAGGTATTTCCTGAAGGTATACAACACTATATCATAATTTCCTTTTTTAGTGCCTGGTACATAGTAGGCTTTCAATAAAGAGTTGGAGAGATAATCAAATGATTATGATCAAAAGGTCATAAAATGTTGCTGAATGTACTGAAAAGGCAATTTCCCACGGAATAATTTCAAAGGTTTCTAAGAAATGAATGGCGCTTATGTTCTGTGAATTACTCTGTGCTTAGATAAGGCATACTAATAATATTATATATTGAAGACATTTGAATAGTATGTGTATTGCATATATGTATTGTTTTGGTGAAGTTGGCTGTGCAGTTGTCTTAGATGAGCACGTGGGAGGCAGATTCAGAGAGACATCAGAAACTCTAAAGTGAGATTTATGGATGTAAGAGGTGCATCACTGGTATGTGGTAATTGAAGAAGTGGAGATCTAGGAATTCAGTCAGGTATTAATTGTTAATGATATAACCACCCTACATACTTAAAGATTTAAATTTTCAGCAACGTGGAGACTGCTACCATGTCTTAGTCATGTATTTATCATTCACTCATTCACCAAACACATATTAAGCATGTGTAGTATATCAGACACAGGGCTAGGTAAAGTGATGGATATAAAGATGAAAGAGATGTGGTGCTTGGTTCCTAAGGACTTTACATTCTATTTCAAGAACTGTGATAAAGCATGTCTATCATACAAGATAAAGAGTAATACTAATGGTAAGAAATGCGTAAGCCAGATAGTGTATAGGTTCAAAGAAGGTGAGATTACTTCCTAGAAGAATCAGAATTTGAGCTGAGACTTCAAGGATGAATAGAATTTGGTCACTTATAGATATGCTAATAATGTATGTACGAACCTCTTGGTATGGATTATTGCTTTCATCTAAATCAGAGTGAAGTTAGAAGGCAAAATTCACTTGTGTTTATCTTTTATTGCATATCTAGAATATCCTTCAGTGGTCAAGATGCCTAGCCAAGATGATACATAGGCCAAATTGTTAAATTTTTTCTCTAAATTCATCAATTTCTATAACAATTATCATATTATTTTGTGTTTTATTAGAAGGAAAAAGTTTGGACACATGCAATTTTCTGTTGAAGACATCATTAAATAGCAGAATTTATTAACAACTTTGAACCAAAGGACACATCAACTGATTGTTAGTTCCTTGCCACCAAATGAAGATATATTATCAGTATTTGTATTAAATATTCCATTTTAACAGTGCAGATACATATTCATTAGCAGGCAGAATAACCTTAGAGTATACACTTTGCAAATGCTTGTTATTTTCACCAAGTCTGTTTAGATTTTAAAACTTTACATTACCTTCTGCATGTAATCTCAGACTCTGTCATTCACATGTAGAAAACTCACCTCTCTATTTAGCCCGTGGTTGGTGAGAGATAGACGTTTACAGGGCCCCTCTGCCCTTGAGCTGTTCCATTAGTGCATGGAAAGCACCTTGCAGCCTGTGACAAGCGCAGCAGATCGGCACTAAATCAAAAATCAGTGCCAGCCAGGGATCTAAGCCACCATGAAGGTCACAGCCATCAACTGCATGCCATCTCAATCCAAACAAAACACATTGGATACAGGGGGATTTTCACAACTCACAATAGGTGACAAACACTTCATGTTAGAGTAATCCATAGCAGTGGAACTGGGAACTGACCTTTTAAGTACTTTTGAGTATTTAATCAAACTTTGAAAAAGCTGGAGGTAGATTTTTGGTAATATTTCATATTTAAAAACAAAACATAAGAAAATAAAACCTCTACAAAATAGTGTTACCGTAATGAGGATTTTGATGAAACAATTCTTTTGTAAATTTTGTGTTTTAAAAACAAAGCCATGAAAAGCTTTATATAAAAATAGCTTCATTTGATCTCTTGCTTTGAAAAATGTGCTCTTGATTTATCACAAAATGAACAATTTGTGCTTTAAACAGAGGAGTTTTATTGTGATAACATTATTAGCATTTATCTTAAACAGTAAATATTAGAACTTAGACTTTAGTACAAGTTCACTTTTAGCAACCTACTTCAGATGAAGTTGGTGAGTTTATATTAATAGAATTTCTGTACTGTCCAGTGAAGGTTTTGCATAATATAAATACTATTTAAACGCTATAGATTCAATTCCTGCTTTTACTCCTAACTTTTAAAAACTCAAGAGGGAAAAAATGTATCAAAATTAATAAATTCTCTACCTACTTCACGGATTTTCTTTCATGTCATTCTGAGAAGCAGTTGTTTAGATTAATAAAAAGTGTTTGACTGCCGAGCATATTAGGCTGGATTTTACTAAATTAACAGGCAGAATGCTTGAGTTTTACAAAATGAAATACATATATGTAAAAATTATTTTCATAACTAACATAATAATGTGATCTGATTGAATTATATCATACTGCTGTGGGGTGATGAGGCAATAGCTTAGCTCTTCTAACTTTGATCGAACGACTGACAAGGGGCTGGAATAGGAGATTTATACAGTATTGTTACTAATATTAGCTTTGAAATGACATTCAACAAAACAGATACAGAGAACAGTAATAATGAAATACTGTTTAGTCTCATCAGGTTCAGAGAAATCAAGACTATTTTGAAAATATGCCATTTTAGAAACAAATGCTTGAATCGAATTATATGTACCATTGAGTAAATTCATGGTTAATTTACACTAGCTGGTGAAGTTTCATGAAACTGAAAACCAAGTAGTCCAGCAGGAAGTGTATGCAATGGAAGAATGCCATCTGCTGGTGAACCCTATCAATCTCATAATTAGGAAAACAAGGACATTGCATCCTACAAATTCAGTTTGTGGAAGCATTTTTTCTTGTAAGTAATCCACTCTCATTAAGCTGATGCATACCTTTGATATACAGTATTCATTTTAAATTAACTTCATTACTAATTTCATGGACTCACTAGTCAAAAAAGCCTTGAAAGGAAATGGGCTCAAAGGGCTTTTTTATTCTCTTTCTCTTTTTTGCAAATTTACAAAGTTTTTGTATTCATCATTCATCAGTAGTCAGCCAGTGAGTCTGTTCTATTTAAAAGCTCTGGCTTTTCACTTAATGCATCCCATCTGTTTCTGAAATAAATTGCAATAATCCGTGTTTAATTTTAATCAATGTATTACTAAATATGCAAATTATATTAAAAGCCGTGGTTTGAAAAAGCTTTCATTTGTAAATATGGTAGCTTAAAACAGGAAGCATATCTAAAAGCCATTTAGCTACAGTAGCCTAACTCTAACACTGTAGCTGATTTATAAAGCAGATCACAAGTTGATCTTTCTCCCACAAGGGGATATGTAAAACTGTTGCATATCAGATTTTGTTAACATCTGATGGGCTAGCGCTAACAGTGGAAGAGACTCATACTTCAGCAACCATGTCTTTTACATTTAAATTAAGGTAATCTTATTCCATTCTACATCTTTCTAATTTTTTTTTACACAACCTAACATATGAATTTGCGTGATTGGTTTATGAATCACAGTTAAAGCAATTTGGGCAAGCCTTTCAATCAATCTTAAATTTTTAGTGTCTAATTTACTTGTGATTTGCATAATTAATTGTGGAAGGCATCCTTTGGGAGTCTCCCTTTTCCCCCTTTTCCTTTTTCTACCTTGTGTTTCAGATGCAGACTAGATAGATTGGGAATGATACTGAAGTTCTTTAGGCCTGCTGGATGCCTTTGTTAGGAATCCAGGAATTATGTGTTGTATTTTTCCTTCCAATCTGCCTGAACTAATGGGTAAACTCCGAAAATGAGCTCTGTTATCTGAAAAAATGATCCCTCTAGGATGGCTACTATTGAATTGTGTGTATAGTTTACCAAGCAATTACCTTACAGGAGAATTTTGGAGTTCTTTCCTGTGTACTGAGTATAAGAATGTAGGAATACACATACACTCATATTTCTACACTGAATTCTATTATCTACTCATTGCATCAGTTTGGGTACATTACTAGAGTGTAGTCTCATCAGTAGTATGCTAAAGCAAAGTTTTAGGTATTCTACTAGCCTATTGTTAAACTCAATCATTATTAACAATCAAACCATTTGAACTTATATTTAAATAAATTATAATAAAAAGGTAACGGAATGCTCAAAACTTGTCACTTTATAATCATTGTGCTACATTTTAATGTTATCTATGCTCTTAAGAATATTTGCATCTTTCTATTGCATCTATATGGTAAAAATACTAAATAATGGTGTGCTGCTGTACGTTTCTTCCTGCCTCCACATTTATTGTTGTTTGGTAGCTGGAAATTGGTCATGGGTGGGAATAGTGTGCCATAGGCACTGGAAAATGGTAGAAATCAAGAGTTTTCTCCTTCTGTGTAGCAGGTTATTAACCATTTACCAACACAGTGCTGTCTTTAAACATAGTACACACATGGCCACAATACACATATTCTCTGTCATTTGTTCTTGGACTGTCCTGACAGAGTAACAGCAGCTCTCACAGATCCTCTTATAAAAATGTGAAATATATATATTTGGCTCCCTAGGGAAACTTAGACCACAATTTCTTGATAAACTTTGAAAGTTAGGTTTTTTCTCCTAATAGACCATTTGGAAAATACAAAAAAATTATTTTTTCAATGACCTCATTATTTCAAAAGGAGGAAAGTCATCACATAGTCATAACTTACTAAGCAGTTTGTGTCTTGCATATTGGTTTAACAGGTAACTTATTGATTGCTGAAGTTAAGGGACTACCAAACAATGCCAAAATTAGAATGTATTAGAAAATAGTTTGTGGAATAAACTCACTACAACAAAATAAATAATAAAACCACACTAAGCATCATCTTTGTTAAAAATAAACATTTCTCTATGTGGAGTTATTACTCATACCTCAGGATGCTTCATAGTGTAAACAAACTAAAATCCTCAACTTGTGATCCAAGGTCATTGCAAATTGGAAGTGACCTCAGCCCGCCCTAAGAGTGCTAATGATGTAAAACTAAGTAGGGCTCAGTTCTTCTGGGCACATGGTGCAGTCAGAAGGGCTCTCTTGTGAACGTACCTATCTGCTTTTCTTTCACAGGTCCTTTGTCACCAGACTCCCTGGGAAAGGTGGGCAGGTGCTGTTGCCTAGCAGTTATATAAGAATTTTCTATTTCCAATTTCCTTTTATGTTTTCCTTGGATTTACATTTATGTATAAGAAACAACTCATAATCCATTGAAAATGTCACCATTGTAAATTTTCTTCTCCTACATAAGATTTATGATTTTTCCATGTAAAATTATTTTATTTTTAAGTTAAATATTTGAAATGTGTTAAAGTCCAAAGGATTACATTTTGATGACTACCTATACACCTACTCCTACTCTTATAAAGAACATTGGAAGTCCTCTGTGTGCCCATCTCTTCTCTCCCCACTTAGAGATAATCATAATACTAATTTGGGGTTTTCATTTGCTTATTTTTTTTACAAACTGGGTTACCACATTTTTATTATAAATAGTATGTTGGTAATTTTGTACGCTTTTGCCTTTATATAAAAGAATCATACTGTATATATTTGTTTTATAACTTTATTAGCTCTATCATAACACATTACTTTTCACTATCATGTAATACTTCATTGTATGACTGTGCCACAGTTTATTTATTTATTCTATTCTTAGGAAACATTTAGACTGTTTTCAATTTTTCTATTACAATAGTGTCAAGGCTAGGAATATACTTAAATCTGTGTTTTGGTGCATATGTTCAAGAGTGTCTTTAAGTGTATTCTTTTTGGGGGGGTAACAAGGATTGAACTCAGAGGTACTCGACCACTGAGCCACATCCCCAGCCCTATTTTGTGTTTTATGTAGAGACAGGGTCTCACTGAGTTGTTAGCACCTCGCTGTTGCTGAGGCTGGCTTTGAACTCGCGATTCTCCTGTCTCAGCCTCCCAAAGTGCTGGGATTACAGGAGTGCGCCACCATGCCCGGTTTTTAAGTGTATTCTTAAAAGTATAATTACACGCTTTCAAATCTACTAAATAATGGCAAATTCCAATGTGATTATATTAATTTCTACTGCTATCAGCAGTATGTAAGTGTTGTAGTGGTTTACATTAACAATATTGTCAGAATTTTACATTTTTGCAAATTTGGCAGATGTGAAATCTTTATTGTTTAGTATCTTTTATCTTTTTATGCTTTTGGTCACTTCTGTAACCACAAAAATAAGATCAGATTCCATTTTTTTCTCACATAGATAACCAGCTTTCTCGGTGACATTAATTGAGAAGTCAGTCTTTCCCCCATCATTTGCAATGCACCTTTGTTACAATCAAGGCTGATTCTGGATTCTGTTTTACTCTGTGGGTTATTTGGTCTGTTCCCACGCCAGTTTCATTGTCTTAATTGCTCTAGTTTTATAATGCATCTACTGTCTGGTGAGGCAGGTCTGCTTTTTGTGTTTTTCTTCTTTAGAAGTACGTAGGCTATTCTTGGCCCTTTTCTTTCCATATAACTTTTTCAATGTAAATCAACTTGTTTCCCCAAAGAAATCTTGTCAGGACTTAGTTCAAATTCCCATCTTTATAAACTTCACTTTTCCAGTTCATGAAGGTAAGACTTATACTCCATTTATTTAGCTCTTCTTTAATCTCTTTCATTAAAATTTTATAATTTCTTCGTAATTTACTTCGCGAGTAATTTCTTACCCATTGTATGCTAGATGAATTTCTAGGCCCTTTATATTTTTGGAAGCTGTTGTTATTTAAAAAAAACATTAGAAATGTCTTTATAAAAAGATAATTGTAATTTTTGTACACTCACAGTTGAAAGAAATAGTACAGAAAGGTCCGTCGTACTCTTTGCTCAATTTCCTCCAAAGTTAATATTTTGTAAAACTATATTTAAGGTTACATTCAGGAAATTAATATAACTCATTGATCATATTCAAATTACCTGTTTTAATTGTACACTTGAATATATTAAGTTCTATACAATTTTATCATCTATGTAAGTTCTTGTACCACTACTGCTGTTCAAGATACTGAACAACTCCTGGTTGCCTTCTACCATGATACTACTTTCTTAGTCCATTGGGGCTACTATAACAAAGAACTATAAGCTTATAAACAACAGAAACTGTTCTACATATTATAAATGAAACTACATATTATAAATACTATATACTAATAAACAACCAATTTATTTTTAACAGTTCTGGAGGCTAGCAAATCCAAGATCAAGGTGCCAAAGATTCCACGTCTTGTGGATCATTTACAAGTGTACACGTAGCACCTTCTTGCTGCATGCTCATGTGGAAAAAGGAGTGAGCTTGAACTTCATGGTCTTTTTATTCCCCCTAATCTCCTTCTAAAGCCTTGCCTCCTAATATCATAACATCGGTGATTAGGCTTGAGCATAAGAATTTGGAGAGGACATTCAGACCAGAGCAGCTGTTCTTCTCACTCCCCTCACCACCTCTACCATTTGATAACCATTAATCTGCCCTCTTATTTCTAAAATATTGTCATTCTAAAATGTTTGTATAAATGGAATCACATAGAATACAAACTCTTGCAATTGGATTTTTTTCATCCAATGTAATTCCCTACAGATTTGTCCAAGTTGTATGTACCATTTTGCATTCTCATCAGTAGTGTGCAAGCAAGCCAGCATGTTTGCCAGCATTTGGCATTGCTATTATTGTTAATTTTAATCATTTTGGAATTTTGGTTTGTATGCCATGGTGTCTCCTTGTGGTTTTGATTTAAAGTTCTTCAATGACTATTGATGGTGAATATCTTTTCATGTGTTCCTCATCTGCATATCCTCTTTGGTAAAATGTCATCTTTTTTCCCATTTTATAATTAGGGGTGTTTGTTTTTAACTGTTGAGTTTTAGAGTTCTTTACATATTCTGGGTGTTAGTCTTTTGTTAGATATGTAGTGCTATGCTAGGATCTGCTTTTTGTTTTGTTTTGTTTTGTTATTTTCCTTGCTGATACTGGGAATTGAAGCCAGGGCCTTGTGCTTGCTAGGTAAGCACTCTACCACTAAGCTACTAAGCTACATCCCCAGCCCATATATTTGGTGCTATGGTTTGAATGATGTCCTCCCTCCAAAATTCATGTGTTAAACCTTAATCCCCATTGTAGCAGTATTGAGAGGTGGAGCCTTTGGGGAAGTGATTAAATCATGAGGGCTCTACCCACATAAATAAATTGGTACCTAGCTGGATAAAACTGATTTAGGGCACTTGTGCCCTTCCTTCCCTTCTCCCACATGAAGATACAACATGTGTCCCCTCTGGAGGATGAAGCAACAAGTTTCCATTTTGGAAGCAGAGATTGAGCCTCTACCAGACACTAAATGCCAGTGCCTTGATCTTAGACTTCTCATCTCCCAGAAATGTGAGAAATAAAGTTCTATTCTTTAGAAATTACCCAGTCTTGGGTATTTTGCTATAGCATCTCAAATAGATTAAGACATGTGACTTGCAAACATTTCCTCCTGGTGTGAAGTTTATCTTTTCATCTTTTTCACGTAGGCTTTTCACAGAGCAATGTTTTTAATTTTAATGAGGCCCAACTTATTAATTTTTCCTTGTATGATCATGCATTTGGTTTTAGGGCTAAACTACTGGTGTAGCCCCACATCCTGACAATTTTATGTGTTTTTCTAAAGGTTTTGTAGGCTTACATTTTACATTTACTTTTGCAATTAGTTCTGAGCTGTTTTGTGTAACACACAAAACTTAGGTCTAGGTTCTTTACCCCTATTAATGTGTAATTGTTCCAGCATGATTTATTGAAAAAGCTATGTTTACTTTATTGAATTAGATTTATTCCTTTGTGGAAAGTTAGTTTATTATATTTGTGTGGGTCTGTTTCTGGGTCTTTGGTTCCATTAATTTTTGTGTCTGTTTCTCTGCCAATACCATGCTCTTTTGGTTACTATAAGTACATAGGAAGGCTTCATATGGGTAATTTTTCCCACTTCTTCTTTGTCCCAATTGTTTTAGCTATTTTAAATCATGAGCTTTATCATATGGATTTTAGCATAGGCTTGCCTAGGTCTATGAAAAACATACTGCAAAGATTTTGATATGAATGTATGAACTGCATTAAACTATACACCAATTGGGAGAGAATTGACAACTTTACTATATGGAATCTTCCAATCCATGAACATGATACATCTTGGTATTTAAGTCTTCCTTTTCTTCTTCTTCCTCCTCTCCTCTTTTTTTTTTTTTTTTTTTTTTTTTTTTTAGAGTTGGGTTTCTAGGACTATGCCACTGAGAAGAGGCACCACCACATCCAATTTAAGGTTTCTTTGACTTTTAAAAAAATAAGGTGTGCACCACCACATCCAGTTTAAGGCTTTCTTGGAAAAAAATCAGAATTTTTTGATTTTGTACGTGTTAAGTATATACATAAATATTTTATTTTCCTTGAATTGACTGTAAGTCACTTATTTTAAATATCAGTTTCTGCATGTCCATCATTACTATAGTTGATGTTTGCATCTTTCATATTTAAATTACTGACATGTTTAGATTTGACAATTTTATTTAGTGATTTCAATTTGTCCTGCGTTTTTTCGTATTTCTTATTCTTCTCTGTATTGATTGTATTTTTTTACCCCACCCTACTAAGAAATATTATGCTCTATTATTTTTATTCTGGTAGTCATTTTATAATTATCTTTTGAATGTAATTTATCAAAATCTAATATTAATTATAATCTTTATCTCTCTTCTGAAACATACAAAATCCTTAGAACATTTTGAACTTTTAACTAAACACCATTTCTGGCACACTCTGTCTTACATGCTATTGTGTTATTATTGTCATATAACAATTTTGTTTAGCTCTACACAACTTACAATTTTTACAAGACTCAGTGGCTTGCCAGGCACAGTGGTGCACAACCTCTGTAATCCCAGCAGCTCCAAAGGTGGAAGCAGGAGGATTTTGAGTTCAAAGCCAGCTTCGGCAACTTAGTGAGCCCCTAAGAAACTTAGTGAGGCTATCTCTAAATAAAAAAATGTAAGAAAGGGTTGGAGATGTGGTTCAGTGGTTAAGCACCCCTGGGTTCAATCCTGGTACCAAAAAAAAAGAATACTGTTAACTTCTGCCCAAAGTGGATGCTTCAGAATCTTCTTTAATGAGGTTTTGTTGGTAGCAAACTTTCTCAATTTCCTTTTTTTCCCCTTAAAATTAAATTGATTTTTTCTTTCAGTCTCTGAAGTTATTTTTCTTGTGTATACAACTCTAGATGTATGATTAATTATTTTTAGCAGAGTAAATATATTCTCTCTGCTCCCACTATTGTTGAAAATTGAACCATCAATTCACTGTTCTCTTTGAAGGGTAATAGGACTTTTCTCTCTAGTTGCATTTAAGATCATTTTGTCTTTGGTACCTTGCCATTAGTAATATATGTCTATGTGTGGATTTCTTTTTGTTTATCCTGTTTGGAAACTTGTTGAGCTTAATAAATCTGTGGGTTATGGTCTGTCATAGTTCTGAAAAGTTCTCAGCCATTGTTTCAACAATTGTCTCATCCATCCTCCCTCTTCTCTCCCTCTGTCTTCTGATAACATCTATATTAGATCTTCTCAGTCCATGCTTCATGTCTCTCAATATATCTTTTATGTTTTCTGTTTGCCTCTCTCTGCTTCATTCTGAATAAATTTCCAAACCCTATCTTTCAGTTCACTATTTTTTTTCTTTTTACTGTTCTTAATCTTCTTCAGAATTTAAGTTTTGATTATTATGTAACTTATTATTTGTTTTCTCTTATTTTTAGTCATATTTCAATGCTTTTATCTTATTAAATATACTAAAATATTTATTTTATATACTGTCATCGATAGTCCAGTGTCTAAAGTTTTTATATATTTGGTTCTGTTCTCTTTATTTCTACTGACAAAGTTGATATTTCTTAGAATAGTGGGAACTCTGAGTCCTGACGCAGAAATGAAGTATTCCAGAGATTGATATTTGACTCTATTGTGTGTCTGGAGCCATCTTTAAACTAAACTCTTAGCTTGAGGTTTCTCAGACCACCTATGTAGTGTGAATTCTGGATGCAGACCATGAGGAAGCTGTTGTGGTTATTAATACTTGAGATTTTACCCTTATTGCCATTTATTCAGCACCAAGCTAAAGCAGTTTTCCCTGAAGTTCTCTGTGGAGGGTTGAGGGAGGGGACTGGAGTTGGGTTTTAGTGCATGATTACACAGGATTACCACCTCATGGTCCTACTGTAAGTGGAGAAACCACTTATTATATCATTACACTTTCTAAACTAAGTGACCTGCTTTATTTTGATTTTTTTTCTTCCCCCCTCCCTTCTTCCTTTCTACTTCTGAGAGGCTATGGGAATAAGCTCAAGTTAAGTATATGCTTTCCAGGAAAAAAGCAGATTTCAATGCTGTATTTACCTTTATAGGTTCTGATAGTCACTTGATTTTTTATTTCTGAATATTTATTAATATCCTGCTTCATCATTAATACCTTTAAAAAGGAATTTTTCATACTTATTCTAGAATTTAATGCTTTCATTAGGAGGTCAGGAAGGTAGTCCACCATAATTCTAGGAGAAGTTCATTTTTCTTTTGAATGCAATTAAAATGAAAGCTATAGTTATCATTACTGGTGATCACAATTACTTGAAATAATTTCTTCTGCCAAAGATAG
>CM053405.1:54613868-54645940 GCA_028644305.1 Xerus rutilus | reverse complement strand
TGCAGGTAAATGGATGGAATTGGAGAACATCATGCTTAATGAAGTAAGCCAATCCCAGAAAACCAAAGGCCAAATGTTCTCTCTGATTAGTGAATGCTGATACATAAGGGGGGTGAGGGTGGGGAGCATGGGAGAAATGGAGGAACTTTGGATGAGGTAGGGAGGGAGGGGGGGAAGGGGTGAATGGGAGTAGCAAAAATGGTGGAATGAGATGGACATCCCTACCCTAGGTACATGTGTGAAAGCACGAATGGTGTGACTATCTTGTTTGCAACCAGAGAGATGGAAAGTTGAGCTCTCTATATATACTATGAGTTGAAATGCATTAAAAAAAATAAATTAAAAAAATTGATGGTTAAAAAAAAAAGAGCCTGGCACGGTAGCGCATACCTGTAATTCCAGCACTTAGGGAGGCTGAGACAGGAGAATCTCAAATTCAAAGCCAGCCTCAGCAATGGCGAGGCGCTAAGCAACTCATTGAGATCCTGTCTCTAAACAAAACACAAAATAAGGCTGGGGATGTGGCTCAGTGGTCGAGTACTCCTGAGTTTAATCCCCCATACCAAAAAAAAAAAAAAGAAGAGATAATAGAAAGATGATCTCTCTAGTCCTTGTAAGGTCACAGTAAGAAGGTAGCCATTTGCAAATCAGGAGGAGAGCCCCCACCAGGAAGCAAATTAACTGGCATCTTGATCTTAGATCTCCTAGTCTCCAGAATTATGAGAAATAAATGTTTGTTATTTAAACTGATTAGCCTGTGGTGTTTGGTATAGGCACCCAGACTAAGACAGATGATGTGCAATAATACAGAAAAAGACTTCTGAGAGAAAGAAAAAAAAATCTCTTTAGTTTTCCAGTCAGTACCTGGAGATGACTTTATGCTAATCTATAAGGAAAATTATATCTAGGCCTTAGATTCCAAGGAGCAGTCCCTTCTGAAAGTCTCCTGATTACTCATTAGTCAATTCATATCAATGTTTGCTGAGATCCTACTGTGTGCAGTGCTATGCTGGGTGCTGAGGATAACAACTCTAAACATCTTGTTTAATCTCAAGGAGCTTAGAGTGCAATAAAGGAAACAGATGTGAAAACTACCTATAAATGAATCACCCCCCTACACACACGAAGTAATATCACAGTGGGGATAAGGGTTTCAACATACAAATTTGGGGAGACACAACCATTCAATTCATAGCACTATCTGTAGACAAAAGTTGATATTATCCTCTACTAAGACTTCATTTTTCAGACAGTCTCCCTGATTAAACTAATCTGCCTCTTTAACATTCTGTTTTAGCATAGTGCTTCTCCAAATTTAAGAGTGGCCAATCATGCTTTCTATTTCTAAGGATATATGAGTGTTAGCTTTTTCCTTTGTAGCAATCATTTTCATGCCTGCATGTGTTACCATACCTGATGAAATCCCGGGTACATTTTTAGAATACCATAGTAGTTGCTCTCATAGAACCTTGGTAAGGTCAGTCAATATTCACTTGGGATGCACCAAGTGTCTGTACTTGTTATTACCACCAACATTTATTTTGATTGGTCAGTGTCAATATCATACCACATGTCAAATTTTTGAGTAGCACATCTGGATACAGGTAACCCTAATCTCCTTTTCTTATCAATCAAGCTTCCATAGAGAGTAAGAGATGCAACAGGAACTAAAACCTTGGTGTTAGGACTTTGTCTAGTCTTCTTTCTCTTAAAATGCAATTCTGAACTACTTAACTCTTAAGTTTTTTAATTTTTTTCTTCAGGTCCCTTTTTTTCCCTCCTTCTCTGGCTTTAGAAATCCTATTTCTAGCTTAATTGCTGTATCTTAACAGGAGATTCTCTGATCTCCCCAGGTAAATTTTATTACTTTTACTTTTGTGCTTTGCTTATGCACCTGTATATAATTTTCATATCTGTTTCCTTTATTACATTCTAAGCTCCTTGAGATTAAATAAGATGTTTAGAGTTGTTATCCTCAGCACCCAGCATAGCACTGCACACAGTAGGATCTCAGCAAACATTGATATGAATTGACTAATGAATAATCAGGAGACTTTCAGAAGGGACTGCTCCTTGGAATCTAAGGCTTAGATATAATTTTCCTTATAGACTAGCATAAAACTATATGTATACATGATAATGAGGATATTTGCGTTGAGTCAACAAAACAGAGGGTAGCATTCTTTAGTGTATTTCAAGGAATGTGACACTGATTAGACCAATTACCTTCAACTTTCCCTGGCTCAGACCTAAATGATCCAGGTTCAACATGATAGTGAAATATTGAGCAAAAATATTGACTGCAAAATTATCCATCCTTATAAGGGCTACTGAAAGAAAAAAATTACTGAAACTTTCTCAGTGGAACTAAGACAGTCTTACATGAGCTAGGTAGGCAAATCCAAGCAAGTGGGCTTCATTTGTTCTTATTTTCATACTTTAAAAATCTGCCACTGAACCTATAACATTATACTCTAAACCATGGGCAGAGGCAATTTGGTATTGTCATCTGGCAGCTATTCATTACTACTGGTGAATGAGGGTTTTTGTGAGTCTAGGATAAAGGATTTGAGCTAGACCAACTGTTCTTTTTCTGTCATTATGAAGTTGAAGATCCCCATGTTTTTGTGACTCAGATAACTAATGTGGGAACTAATTAACTGTTGGAATGTGATAGAAAATAAAGGCTTTCTTGTTAGCCCTCTGGCTAGTTATCCCTGACTCTGAGCTGTGCCTACCTGGAGTTATTGTGTACAATACAGACTTAACTGATGTCAAAGTGAACCTAATGGAATAGCTTTCCAAGAGAAGGCTTTGTTGTTACTAAAGGGTCTGCCATTACTTTTGACACTCTAAAGTCAAACATATTTTCAGTGTTTACGAGAAGTATCCACAATCATGTTATGGTGAGATTGCAATAAATAACCAAGTCATCTTTAAAACAGGAGACAGAACCTTTATTCACCAGCTGGTGGTCTGGATCCACCAGCTAGTGGGCCAAGGGGCAGGCTGCAATTGTACACCCTTTTTCCCCCTCCCGGGGTTTGAGTCAACCTTTTCTAGTTGAAAACTATATTAATCATAAGTGGCTCTTGCTATGATTCAAAACTCTAAACAAACATCATGAGATCATAAGCAGCAGGGAAGTGGGTCAAAACAACCCTAGTTGAGTACAAGTTAAAGAATGGTTACTAAAGTCTAGACAATCATTCTCTGACAGGTTACATTGTCTAAGAAAAATGAGAACCAAAGAGAACAATTTTACATTGTATAAGAATTGCCATTTTGTGTTGCCAAACATGCTATGCTAAGCAACTGTTGATGGGTAAGAGGCAGAGTGTTCCCATGGTAGAAGCATTTCTTACATGACATAGAGTGTCAGGGAAAAATTGAGTCTGTTTGGTCATTGCACATATAGCCTGGCCATAACAATTATAACCACCCTTTTGGGTAATAGCATCTTTCTCCTCAGGTCTGAGTGCTTCACAAGCAGAAGGAGAAAATGGTGTGGGAGAATCCAGACAATTAAGAGCTACAATTCTTCACAGCAAGCATGGAACATCAGGAGGACAATTTAGGATAGGAAATGAAGGATACTAGGTCCAGCTGAGGGTGAAAGGGTCATTAATTTAGCAAGACATTAATGACCTGACTCAGAATTTGTCCAGCTAAATTTTACCATGACTCTTTTTTTTTAAATATTTTTTAGTGTCAATGGATCTTTATTTTTTATTTATTTGTATGTGGTGCTGAGAATCGAACCCAGTCCTCACGTATGCGAGGCAAGCGCTCTACCACTGAGCCACAACCCCAGCCCTTACCATGACTCTTAAAAAAGACCATGAACATCTTTAGTATTTACCTATAATAGTTAACATCTCAGGTAATGTTTAAAGGCATCTATTAGGTTCATAAATTTACCTAATCTCAAAATTATTTTGTCTTAATTTACGCATGCTTTGGTTTGAATATAATTTGTCTCTGCTGAAACTCATTGAAATTTAATCTCTTTTATGAGCTATTAAGAGGTGGGACCAGGTGGGGCCTTTAAGAGGTGATTAGGGCTCTGCCTTCATGAGATTAATGGGTTAAGAGTGGTTCTGGTATAAAAGTCAGCTTGGCTAGGTCTCTCACATGATCCTTGTCTCTTGCCATGTGATGCTGTGTGCTGAGGACTCTGACAGCAAGAAGGCCATCACCAGAAATGACCCCTTGACCTTAGACCAGAACCGTGAGCCATGATGACACCTTTTACTTTATAACTTAACCGGTCTGTGGTATTGTGCTATTAGCTATAGAAAATGGACTACAAAAGTGCATATTTTATACATGCAGTCAGAACATCCTTTTTCTGGAATAGACATTGAAACCACCAGCACACGCTATTTATTGGCTTTGTACTCTAACGGTAGGATCTATGCCTTCCTTCACGTTGGTATGCCCAGTACTTATCCTATGTTTTCCCTATATTAAATGCTTACCAAATGTTTGATTAAATTGAAATTTTATAGGTGCTTCATTTAAAACTGTTTTTCATAGTCTCTGCTTAGTTACTTTTGGTTTTTATTTATTTTTGTGTATATAAGATTCCACTCACCCATATGTTATAACTACAAATTTGTTCCAGGATGTTATCTGGAATTTTATGTTTTGAATAATTTTTCCATAGAACCTGTATAAATGTAAAGATTCTGTCATTAAAGAATATTCCACCACTTTGTGAGAGAGTTTTTAAAAGCAAAGAATATGTATTTAATATTTTCATAATTTTTTAATTATGAAAAATAATTTATTGTTACATATAAAAGTGGAATTCATTGTGATATATTCATACATACACATAACATAATTTGGTCAATTTCTTTCCCCTGTTCATCTGCTTTCCCATACCCCATCTTCTTTCTCTGTTCTTCTGTTCTCCTTTCTGTTTTATGATATTTAATTTTAAAAGCAAATAATGAGTTTAAAAGCCTCTACTTAAAACTTTTATTCTTGGGATAGAATTTTGAGATTCAACTGCAATGGTTTAAATTTTCACCAAAAAAAAAAAAAAAAACCATTACATTGTATTCTACAGGTTAATTTCATGATAGCTGTAACAGTAGTATGCTTTTCAAAAGCACATACATGGATGATGTTTGTAGAGCTCATTTCTTTGATGCAGTTTAACAGTCCCATGATGTGCATTTATAGATCTTACCATGGAAGATGCAGAGCTGGTGAGACCAGTTCTTTAATGTTTTGGAAAGCACAAGCATAATATAAGAAAGTGACCCCTACAAGAAATGAATCTGGTAGGAAGAAGCCCCCACACTGACTGGAGGGTTCTGTAGATTAGTAACAATACTATTGTTAAGGTATTATTCCACTGTTATGGGTTGGATCTGAAAATGTCTTTGAAGAACTCAAGAGTGGCTGGGATTGTAGCTCAGCAGTAGAGCGCTTGCCTCGCATGCGTGAGGCCCTGGGTTTGATCCTCGGCACCACATACAAAGCAATAAAATAAAGACATTGTGTCCATCTACAGCTAAAAAAAAAATTAAAAAAAAAAAAAAAAGAACTCAAGAGTTGGGCAATGTAGCAACGTTCACATATAAAAAGATTGGCTTATGAGAGCTGTAACCTCATGAGTGAACTGATCCATTGGCTGGATTATTTGAATGAACTGTTGAGTGATAACTCCAGGCAGGTGAGGCATGGCTGGAGGTAGGTCACTGGAGGTGTAGCCTTGGACTGTTTGGGTCCCTGGCCCCTTCTTCTCTCACTCTGTGCTTCCAACCTACCATGGGCTTTGCAGTTTTCCCCTTCTATGCCTTTACACCAGCCTCATCTCAGGCCCAGAGCAATGGAGTCACCTGATGGTGGGCTGAGCCTCTGGAATCATGAGCCCAAAACAAACTTCTCCTCAAGTTGTTCTTGTGAGGTATTTTGGTAACAGAGATTAAAAAGCTGACTAATACACTTACTCTTGATTCCTCTTTGGACCTTAGGAGTGGAGAGACAATTATATTCTTCAGTTCGTAGCACACTACCATTATCTATTCAAGGCTACTCTCTTAATTTATCCTTTTTATCCCTCCATCTCTGGCCCCATTTCTACTTCTTTCCCTCCCACATGCATCCCCTACTGTAAAGTAAGTATTTGGTACATG
The DNA here is from genome assembly GCA_028644305.1 of Xerus rutilus. NCBI lineage: Eukaryota > Metazoa > Chordata > Mammalia > Rodentia > Sciuridae > Xerus > Xerus rutilus. Next base: position 54,639,788 of record CM053405.1, on the reverse strand, counting down.
TACGTATATATGTACATATTGTATGTATTGGTAACCATGAATCTCCAAAAAATGTATCTCTGGGGCTGCTTTTTATGTTTATGTAAAGGGCATAGATATCATGTTGTATGTTACCTTTTCTACTCGACACTATTTTAAAAATCAAATAAAGTCGGGCACACCTGTAATCCTAGTGGCTCAGGAGGCTGAAGCAGGAGGATTCCAAGTTCAAAGACAGCCTCAGCAACTTAGTGAGGCCCTGAGCAACTCAGCAAGACCTTGTCTCTAAATAAAATATAATAAGGGCTGGAACGTGGCTCAGTGGTTAAGTGCCCCTGGGTTCAATCCTGGTACCAAAAATAAATAAATAAAATAAAAAATAAGTCAAATCAATCCATCTTATTTTATTGCTTCTTACTGCTGCCTCTCTCTCCTTAATATAAATCCATCAGATTTTACTTATCAGTTTCTTGTCTGCAGAAAACCTAAGTTGCTTCCAACTACGCACTAGCCAAAGCAAATAAACAAATGGACGTTGCAAAGAACAGCCTTGTACCTGGGAGTGAATTTCTCTGGGGTAGGTAGCCAGCAGTGGTATTGCTGGGGGATGAGGAGTCTGCCTACTGAATTTGACTGGTAATACTTAGCTCTTCAGGATGATTGTGCTCTCTACTGCCACTAGCAATGCATGAGGGATCCCATTGCCTGATATCCTTGTCACCTTGTATGTACTTTTAAAAATGTTTTAAGACTTTGAAATATAATACACATGAAAAAGAGCACATAATGTAAATGTTCAGCTTACTCAACTATTGAAAAATAAAAATTTAGACACTCAGGGAAAGATGTACAACATTGCCAACATCCTCAAACCCCTAAAGGTCCCTGCTCAGTTATATTCCTCTCCCTTCTCCCAGGCATACCCACTTCTCTTTTTTGTCAGGTAATCATTTTCTTGTCTTTCTTTTTACCTTTACCCAAGTATTCATCCATATTCACTGTAACACAGTTTTGCCAATTTTGAATTATGTAAATATTATTTTTAATCTGGATTCTTTCACTTGATATTATGTTTAGGAGATTCAACCCTAGTGTTGTACACTGCTATAGTGAATGTATTTTTTCTACTGTATAATATTCCACTGCATGAGAATACATATACCACAATCGATGTATTAATTCTAATATTGATAGATATTTGGGTTCCAAAACTTTTTTGATATTATAAATAAAGTTGTTATGGACATTTTTATACATGACTATTGAGCCTGAGGTGCACTTAATTATGTTGGATATATTCCCTGTCAATAGGATTGCTGGATCCCATAGGCATATGCATATTCAGCTTCAATAGATAATGTCTAACAGTTTTCTAAAAATGATTGTGTTAATTTCCATGTTCCACCAGCAGCACCTGAGAGTTTCTATTATTTAAAATTGCATTATACTTGGTATGTTCATTTTTTCTCTGATCTTTTATTATTAAAGATTTCAAACAAAAGGCAAAATTGGAAGGCTTTTCAATGAACACCTGCATATCCACCACCTAAACTCTATTGTTAACATATTTTTTTTTAGCATCAGGAATTTTCAAACTTTCTCTTTGTGTTCTGTTTTAAAATATTTTTATTAAGGTGAAATTCACAAAATGTAAAAGTAATCATTCGAAAGTGAACAATTCAGTGACATTCATAATTTACTCATTCATGATATTGTGCAATCACCACTAGCCCAAAACATTTATCATGCTCCCCAAAACCTCCTTACCCATTATTCAGTTAACCTCATTTTTTTCTCACCCTAGTCCCTGACAGCCTCTAATCTGTTTTTCTGATTGCTTTCAAGATTCATTCACATGGCAAGATGTATCACTATTTCATTCCATTTTCTGACTGAAGATATTTATTGTATAGGTACACCACAATTTGTTAACGTCTTCATCCATTGAGGGACAGCTGGGTTGTTTCCACATTTTGGCTATTGTGAATAATGCTGCTATGAATGTTCCTCTACAAACTGTTTTCCACAGCAGCTGAATCATTTTACATACCCACAAGGGTTCCTATTTCTCTACATTTTCACCAACATTTGTTCATCTTTTCTGATTATCACCATCCTAGTGGGTGCGAAGTGGAATTTACTGTGGTTTTGATTTGCCTTTCTCTAATAATGTGTAGCATCTTTTCATGCTCATTTTGGCCTTTTATTTGTCATCTTTGGGATTTGTCAAATCCCTGTCCATTTAAAAATTATTGTTGAATTTCAAGAGCTCTTTATATATTCTAAATGTTAGACCCTTATCAGATGTATAATTTGCAAACATTATCCCCCATTCTGTAGGTTGTCTTTTTACTTTCTTTTTCTTTTTTTAAAATATTTTTTCAGTTGTAGATGGACACAATATCTTTATTTTATTTATTTATTTTTTTATGTGGTGCTGAGGATTGAACCCAGTGCCTCACACATGTGAGGCAAGCGCTCTACCACTGAGCCACAATCCCAGCCCCTTTTTACTTTCTTGATAATGCCCTTTGAGGCACAAACATTATAATTTTGATGAATCCCAATTTACCTACTTTTGTTGCTGTTCTTGCTTTTAGTGTTAGAGCTAAGAATTTACTGCCAAACCCAAGGTCATAAAGACTTACCTTTGTTTTAGTCTAAGAATTTTACAGTATCAGCTCTGGTATTTAAGTTATTGATACATTTGAGTAAATTTTTATATATTGAGTAAGAAATGGGTCGAACTTTATTTTTTATTTACTTATTTTTTGCATGGGGATATACAACATCACTTGTTCTACTGACAGTTAACTATGTTTCTTTTATAGTACCAAATTGGTAGCTGAAAAATGGTCAAGGTGGGAGAATTTACACCACAGAAATTAGAAAATTACAAATTGACCCCTACAAGTCAGGAGTTTTCCCCCTTTTGTATGGCTGGTTGTTAACCATTTACTGTCACACCAGTGTCTTTAACTATAGGACATACAGAGCCTCTCAACAGACATTCTCTGTTATTTAATTTTGTATTATCCTAAGAGTAACAACAACTCTCACAGACTCTTTTGTAAATATTGAATCTTGCAATAAATTTAGAGGATAATTGACATCTTTATAGTATTGAGACTTTGAATCCATGAACATGATAACTCTCGATTTATTTAGACCTTCTAAATTTTGTCTTTGTAATGATTTTTAATTTTTCTGTAGACATCTTACAAATCTTTTGTTATATTTAATCTTGTTTGCTTTTAGTGATGGTCTTTATAAATGGCATTTTAAAATGCCTATTTGTCTATATGTCGTTGGTATACAGAAATATATTGATTTTAGTTTATTGACTTTGTATCTGGCAACTTTATTAAAATTGCTTATTTTAAATAGTATATCTACAGCCTATTCTGCAATACCTATGTATGCAAATAAATGTAAGCATATACAAAGGTGAATGGAAGTAATGAGAATGGGCATTCTTATCTCATTCCAATTTCAAAAAGAAGATATCAACATTTCATTAAGTATGATGGTGCCACAGAATTTTGAATAGGTAATCATTATTGAATTAAAGAAGTTTACTTCTGTTACTGGTTTGCTAAATGCATTGACAACGTATCAAATTTTATCAGGTATTTGTTCTGAACCTATAAATACAATCATATGATTTTTCTCTTTTATCACATTAATGTTCTGAATTTTATTGATTGGCTTCAGAGTGTTACTCCAATATTGCATTTCTGTAATAAATATATCTTGGTCATGATGCATTATCCTCTCTATATGTTGCTAAATTTTATTTGATAATATTTCTTGTTTTGAATTTCTAAATTATGTTCATGAATGAGATTTGCCAGTAATTTTTCTTTCTCAAAATGTTCTTGTCAGACTTTGCAATAAGATTGACATTTATTGCATGTTTGATGGAACTAGCTTGTTGAAGGAGCCTGGATCTGAAGTTTCCTTTGTGTTTTCTATTAATAATGAACTATTTAGATTTTTCTACTTTTTGTGTCATTTTGGTAAATTATATTTTCTAAGGAGTTAATTTTATTTAAAATTTCACATTTATTTTTGTTAATTTGCTTATAATCCTCTCAATTTTTTAAATGACTTGTATCTGTAGTCATTTCTTCTTTTCCATTTCTATGTTATATATCTGATTTCTGTCTCTACCTTTAGCACAAATTTTAATAGTTTTCTCAATAAATCCATTTTTGCTTTATTAAACTTCTTTTGTAAGATTTTTACTGTTTTAGTTTTGATAGAATTTTAATTTTTCCTACTTTTAATTTAATTTGCTATTCTTTTCTTGTCTTCTTTTGAATAAAACTTACCTCATTCACTTTCAGTCTCCCTTCTTTTCTAACATGCATTTTATGCCATGAATTTCTCTTGAAGCATTCCTTTAAATCACTCAATGTTTGATATTTTAAATGTTTAATTCAAAGCATTTTTTCATGAATTAAACAGAAGGAATAAATTATAGAGGTCTATTGCATGGTACAGTGATTGTTGCTAATAATATTGTATATTTAAAAACAGAAGAGAGGATTTTGAATGTTATCACCACAAAGAAAGGATAAATGAGGCAATGGATATGCTAATTACCCTAATTTGATCATTGTGCAATGGATGTATGTATTTAAACATTACACTAACCCCCCAAAATATAAATAATTATTACATATTAATTATAAATAAAATAAAACTTTAAAAATGTCTCTAGGATTTTTTTCTCTGGCCCCTGCATCGCGTAGAGGTAGATATTTTATTTTCCAAATATATGGAAATTTTAAAGTTTTTTTTAAGTTGATGCTTATCGTGGTTGCATTGTAGTTGGAGAACATACTCTAAGTAACATCAGTTACTTAAAATTATTTGAGACTTATTTTGCAGCACATGCTTAATTTTTTAAAGTGTTCTATGTGCATTTGATTTGTTGGGTGTGGGGTTACATCAATTGTGTCAAGTTTCTTCTTGTTTAAATTATATATCTGGTATATTCAATTAATTTTTAATCATAATTTGTCTGTTTCTACCTCTTGTTCTATAACTTTTGCTTTATATATTTGAGACTACATTATTAGGTGCATACAAATTTAGAATTGTTACATCTTCCATACCAATTGAGCTCTTTGTTTTTAAGTATCATTTCTCCTTCTAATGTAGATTTTTTGCCTTAAATACTACTTTGCCTGATATTACTGCAGATATACTAGCTTCCTCTTTGTAGGTGTTTGCCTGGTATATGTTTTTTTTTTCATTTCATTTTTAGTTGTTGTATATACTTCACAACAGGTATTTTTTGAAAAGCACAAATTATTTTTTAAATTTATATGATCTATATTTTTAATAGAGTATTTAGTTAACTAATATTTATTGATCACAATTATGAGTATCTCTGCTAGGGGGACTTGATTTTAGGCTTCTATTACTAAACTAAGGATAATAGGATATCCTTTCTGAAATATTTATTGTGGGCTCACGTTTTTTAGGTGTGTCACAAATATTGAGAAAATTTCCATTTTTGTTTAAAAATACTCTGAAAAAGGACTAAGACAGTGGATGTGGTTTTAAGCTGAAATATAAAGCAATTAGATTTCATATGGGATAGCTATTAGAAGCACAGTCCAACAAAAGTGCCATATCAAGTTTCAAATACAGCCAGACCTAATCTTCACTTTAGCATTGACAAAGCCAGAAAATATCTAGGCTCAAAATATATAGGCTCATTGAATTATAACTACAGCTATATGAATCACATACCACTATATGCATAGCAAATGTGATTTTATCTGTGACATAAAAAGGGCCTTTTTAATGTGGTTTTACTAAAATTTTAATAGCCTGGAGAAAGTAATAAGGGAGTCATAGATTAAGTGTATTGGTGTGAAAAAGCAGTGTAATCATCTGCTGGTGTGAAAAGATGTGTAATCATCGCTGAAGAATTAAAAATATATTGAGGCTTGGATCAGGATTAGGGAGGTGTGCCTGAAGTTAATGACTTATATATAAGGTCCTTGTAACTAAAGTACCAGATCAGAATAGACATTTCTAAAAATCAAGAAAAATAGGATTGTTGAATCCAAACATAGAATGCTATCTCAGAGTGAAATAGAAATAAATATTAAAAATTACTAAAATATAGGATATCTCGGTGGTAGAGTACTTGCTCTAGCATGGTTAAGACCCTGGGTTACATCCCCAAAACTATGAAATAAATAAAATAAAAGGACTAAAAAAATAGTAAAAAGATATTTTTGAGACAAATAAGGAAATTTGAATACTGATTATTAGATGAAAATAATAATAATTTTGTAGGGGTTATCATATTGTGGTAATGTAAAATATTATCCCTATTTGCTGGGCATGATGGGCATGCCTATAATCCCAGCAGCTCAGGAGGCTGAGGCAGGAGGATTGCAAGTTCAAAGCCAGCCTCAGCAATTTAGAGAGGCCCTAAGCAACTCAGGGAGACCCTGTCTCTGAATAAAATATGTAGAAAAGAGCTGGGGATGTGCTAAGGATGTTGCTCAGTGGTTAAGCACCCCTGGGTTCAAGTTCAATCCCTGGTAGTATTTATATATATATAATATGCGTTATATATATATATGTTAGATATATATAAAATCTTTGTTATAGAACTACACATAGAACTAGTTAAGGTTGAAATGACATAATATCACGAAATAACTTTAAAATATTAGAGTAACAATGAGAAAGATAAGAGAGGGAGAAAATAAGTATGGCAAAATATTAAAAGCAATTGGATATGATTAATAGGTATTATGAGGATGTATTAATATTTGTCTACTTTAGTCTGATTTAGGTCTTGACTGATTAAATAATACCAAATATAAGTTACAAAAGCATAATCTGAACCCATAATCTTACCTACAATAGCTCTTTTTTACAGGAATAGCACACTCCATAATGATTGGGAACAGAAAGCAAAGTGACTTGCAACTTCTGTAGGGTTCCTATTTGAAAGGAAGTTCATTTCTAGGGTGGATCAGCAGGTGGGGAAGAGCATGAAGAAGGAATATGAGAAAAGGCTCAATTATCTGGGAATATAGAGTAAATTTAGTGAGGGAGACAGCCCTTCTTTGTATATCATTGAGTAAAGAGCCTCCTCCTCATTCAGTTGGGCTTTGAGTCTTTGAGCTCCGTTTCATGTGCAGATAATGCTTGTGTGACTTTTGGCAAGTTCATTTCTTGGTGATTTGGTTTTCTCATGTGGAAAATTAAACTAACCATACTTAAATCTGACTGCCTCACAAAGAACATGTGAAAGTTAATGGATTAATGCTGGAAAAGAGCTTAAAGATCTTTTGATGAAAGTACCATTATCAATCACAGCATAGAAACATTTGGACTCTGGAATAATGGTCTAAAGAGATGACTATAATACTGTCCATGCACATTTATTACAGTAGATACTTTTTCAAGTTATAGCTGTGGTTTCTAATTTAACCAATCTCATTTAATCAATCCATTCTAAATGAGCCTGGAACTCTGTCAAAGAGTAATCTCACATTCAGAGAGCAAGATAGATAATTTTACTTATTTTCTCAGCTGACTATTCTCTAATTATACAGCTTTTCCCAGTGAGTCTATGACCCCTCTGAAAATAACAATCTTAAGTGACTTAAAAGTAAAAGTAATGTAGAGCCTTAAAATTTTAAAGGTTTAGGGGCTGGGATTGTGGCTCAGTGGTATAGCACTTGCCTAGCATGTGTGAGGCACTGGGTTCCATCCTCAGCACCACATAAAAATAAATAAATAAATGTGTCCATCTACAACTAAGAAAAATATTTTTAAAAAAATTTTAAAGGTTTATTTTTTTTCACTTAGTAAAAAATGCAAATTTTGATGCACTGGAGAAACATATGGAAATGGTGTGTTGAGAATAATTTCCTTTAATATTTTCAATGAATAATCGAGGGGCTTAGATTATTTAATCTTCTGGGGTTTTGAATATAATGGTTTTCTTGAATGTGTTTGTACACATACAAGGTGTTGAAGCTTTTGTTACCATGCTTGGCAAGTGTAAGGCCCTGTATTCAAACCTTAGCACGGAAAGAAAAAAAAAGTTAGTAGTGAAAACTTATGAAAAACATCAAATGCATGCCTTGAATTAGAATAATTTTGAAATGAACTTCACATTTAACATAAACATACACTTTAATAAAGATGAAACATTTATAAAATTAAAAATAATTTTAATTGCTCAATTTAAATGCAAACTAGATTGGTTCTATCAATACTATGTTAGAAAAAAAATTTTAAACCTGGTACAAATCTTCATTAGAAGTTATTTTCAAGTTTCATCTTAAATAATTACTTCTCAACAAATATAATTTTGTTTGAATCTTTTAGTAGGCTATGCTAGAAATAATTTGATAGAGCTGTGGGTAGATTAAATTTGGAAAGAACAAAGACTAAATACTTGGCGTTAAATAACAATCTGAACTTTCAATTTAATTATCATGCTGATTATTTAGTAAATAAAGTGAATAAAAATTAATGTTCTTAGAAAATCATCTAGTGTAATTAATTATGGTGCCTACAACTGAAGTACTGTTTGATAAGTTTGCTAAGATATATTTTCAAAGTAATTTATAGGAGTTTTAGATATAAAATACTCAAGTACATAAGGCAATAGTTAAAACAAGTTTATTTAACTGAAAATAAATAACCAGCAACACATTGTATTAAATATTTTTCTTTTAATATTCATTATGGTGATTCAGTATTGAATTATTTTTATCAAGTGCCTAAAATTATATTTATTGAATATACAAATTCCATTATTTGATATCAGTTGAAAAATATGCTCTCAAACTTACTCCTGGCATTTAGCTACAGATCTCAAAAGTGTTTTTCAGTTTAATAAATGTAGTGTTCTTGGTTTAAAGTCAGAGAATCTGAATCTTAGAAATGTAATGGTTTTTGCAGAGGTCACAAAATTAGTAATAGTTGTAAAGAAACATCTACTTCTCACTGAGCTTATGTATTTAGGATTAAGTTTACACTGTACGTGCTTTACACATTTTTAAAATCACATATTATTGAATTCTTAAAGATAAAACATCCCTGAAAATAATTCATGTTTTGTTCTTTTGGGAAATTTTTGTTTTTGAACTATTTTATTTGGAACTATTTTATTTTAATCAAAACATTTCAAATTTGTAGCTACTTCAGAATTAAAAGAACTTGCTCAAAATGAAAAAATAAGCAAATCAAGAAAATATTTTTCATATTGACATTCATCATTGGAGTAAGAGGAATTTCTTATTAAAGTGGATTGTGATTTGTGCCATATGAAAACAAATAACTTAGGAAAAACAAGGCTATAATGCCACCTGGGGGCTTTTGGGGACATCACAGTTCACTAAAACTAATAACTCTATAGGGTAATTTATAATTACATCCATTTGTCCTTCAGAACAATAATTACCATTTATTTTTCCCTTTCTGTCAATTTTTATATTGATTACACAGAAGAATCATGGTTAAAATATTACCATATTTTCTGCAAACTACATAATGGAGAATTGTCTTTCCTATAACCAAACAGTAGTTTTCCTCTTAAGAGACAGGATACGTGTAACATGTCTACAATTTTACATTACATTATGAGATGCATTAGGATCAGAGTCCAGCCACAAAAGAACATGCTCAAATAAAAAGATAAATAATATGCATCTATGATAGTAAAAATGCCGCCCACCTATGTTCTGTTCACTTTAAAAATCCATTAGAGAGTTAGCCAAACCAGCAGGACCACATTAGGGAGGTGGTATTTGAGTAGTAGTTATAATGAAACATGCTTTTTTGGGGGAGTTCATTTGCTTTAAGTATTTTGTAGAGTTAGTTTGCTGAATATTGCTTAGAAAAAAGAAAGACCTTCTGTGCTGTCAGAAGACAGTATACATAATACACAAGATGAAAATGTATAAGAACTTGATAATGTCCTTAACTACAGCATTTTTGTTTGGTTCTAAATGATTTTATTAGCACATTACAGTTACATATAATAGTGGGTTCATTTTGACCTCATTATAGCTGCATGAAATTTAATTTGCTCCATTTCAGTTCCCACTGTTTTTCCTCTTTCCCTTCCTTTCTCCCTCCTTTTTCACTTCCTCTAATCTATTGGTCTTCATTCCTTTCTCTCTCTCTCCCCCCTCTCTTTTTCCTGAATTAGTGCTTTATAAATATACCTAAAGGTGGAATTCACTGTGGTATATTCATTTATGTGCACAGCAAAATTTTGTCATATTTATCCCTCATTTCTTCTCTTTCTCAGTCTCTCCTCCCACAATCTCCTTCCTCTACTCCACTGACCTTCCCTCTATGTTTGAGAGATTCCCCAAACCCAACTTAGTTCTTTTGGATAAATATATAGGAGTGGAATTACTGGATTGTATGGTGGTTCTATTCCTAGTCTTTTGAGGAATCTCCGCACTCATTTCCAGAATGGTTGTACTAATTTGCAGTCCCACCAACAACATATGAGCTTATTTTTCCCCACATCCAATCCAACATTTATTATTAGTAGTATTCTTGATAACTGCCATTCTAACTGGAATGAGATGAAATCTCAATGTAGTTTTGATTTGCATTTCCCAGATAGCCAGCCATGTTGAACGTTTTTTCATATGTTTGTTGGCCATTTGTTATTTCTTCTTTTGAAAACTGTCTGTTTAGTTCTTTTGCCCATTTACTTATTGGGTTATTTGGGGTTTTGTGTTAAGTATTTTGGGTTCTTTATTTATTCTCAATATTAATCCCATTGGAGAAGTAGCTGGCAAAGATTTTCTCCCATTCCATAGGCTCTCTCTTCATACTTTTAACTGTTTGCTTTGTTATGAAAAAAGTTTAAAAAAAAAATTTTGGTACTGGGGATTGAACCCAGGGGCAGTCAACCACTGAGCCACACATCTCCAACCCTATTTTGTATTTTATTTAGAATCAAGGTCTCACTGAGTCGCTTAGTGCCTCACAGTTGCTGAGGCTGGCTTTGAACTCTAGATCCTCCTGCCTTAGCCTCCCAAGAAAAAGTTTTTTAAATCAATGCTGCCTCACTTATTGGTATTTGGTTTTATTTCTTGAGCTTGAAGTCAGTTCCTGCACCAGTATGTTGGAGTGTTGATCCTGTATTTTCTTCTAGCAGTTGTATAGCTTCTGGTTTAAGTCTTTGATCCATTTTGATTTGACTTATGTGCAGGATGAGAGAAAGGGATCTAGTTTAATTGTTCTACATATCAACATCCAATTTTCCTGGCACCAGTTGTTGTAAAAGCTCTCTTTTCGCCAACATATATTTTTGGCACCTTTGTCAACTATCAGATGACTATAACTGTGGGTTTGTCTCTGTGTCTTCCATGCTAGCTTATTGGTTTTCACTTCTATTTTGAAGCCAATACCAAGTCGTCTTTGCTCCTGTAACTCTGTAGTATAATTTGAGATCATTTTTTGTGATCCTTCATCATCACTCTTCTTGCTGCTCTTGTTCTTTCCATCTTTTAAGGTCTTCCTCAATTTCTTTCTTCAGTGTCCTATAGTCTTCATTGTAGAGGTCTTTTTTCTTCTTGGTTAGGTGTATTCTCAACTATTTTATATTTTGAGGTTATTGTGAATGGAGTAGTTTTTCTGATTTCTTTCTAAGCAGATTCACTACTGGAATGTACAAAGATACTGATTGATGAAGGTTGATTTTTATCCTGCTACTTTGCTGAATTCATTTATGAGCTCTAGAATTCTTCTGGTGGAGTTTTCTGGATCTTTCAGATACAGGATTATATCATCAGCAGAGATAATTTGACTTCTTTTCCTATTTGCATGCATTTAATTTATTTCTCTTGCCTGGTTGCTCTGGCGAGAGTTTCAAGAATTATGTTGAATAGGAGTGGTGAGAGTGGGAATTCTTGTCTTATTCCTGTTTTTAGGGGAAATGTTTTTGGTTTTCTCCATTCAGTGTGATGTAGCCTTTGGGTTTCTCATATTATGTAGCCTTTGTATTGTTGAGGTAAGTTCCTTCCATCCTTAGTTTCTCTTGTGTTCTTAACATGAATGGGTGCTGGTATCTGTCAAAGGCCCTATCTGCATTTATCGAGACGATCATGATCTTGTCTTTAATTCTCTTTATATGGTGAATTCCGTTTATTGATTTTTATACGCTGAACCAAACTTGCATCCTGGAATGAAACCCACTTGATCATGGTATACTATCTTCTCGTTTTTGAATGCAGTTTGCTAATATTTTATTAAGGATTTTTGCATCTATGTTCATCAGGGATATTGGCCTATAGTTTTTTTTCCTTGATATGTCTTTGGTTTGGATATCAGGGTTATACTGGCTTCATAGACTGCATTTAGGAGTGTTTCTCTCTTTCTGTTTCATGAAATAATTTGAGGAAGACTGGCATTGGTTCATTTTCTTCATAGCTTTACTGAGGTAAAATTGAAGTACATTAAAATGCACATATTTGTTTTTTTTTTTTTTAAATGTTTATTCTCCAGTTGTGAGTGACAGAATATCTTTACTTTTTTATCTTTATGTGGTGCTGAGGATCGAACCCAGCGCCCCATGCATGCCAGGCGAGCACGCCACCACTGCGCCACAACCCCAGCCCCAAAATGCACATATTTGAAGTATGCAATTTGATCAGTTTTGACATGTATGTAATCAATACAATAAATATAAAAGCATTTCTGGGCTGGGGGTGTGGATCAATGGTAGAGCATTTGCCTAGTGTATGTGAGGCACTGGGTTCGATTCTCAGCATCACATATAAATAAATAAAATAAAGATCCATTGACAACTAAAAAATATTTTAAAAATAGCATTTCCATTACTTTTTAAAATTTGAAATCATGCAGACTGTGTTTCCTGCATAATTTATTATATGAGAATTCAGTCACCTTAAGTTATATAGAACCCCACCCCCACATGTCAACTATTTCAAAATTAAATGGCACACTTACAAATATTTCAGAGGTCAAGGAAGAAAGTATAAGAAAAGTAAATAAAAAGTGCTTTGAACTAAGTGATTTAAAAAAGCTTAATATGTCAGGATCTCTGGGATGAAACAGTACTCAGATGAACTTTTATAACTTAAAAGTACTTGTATCAGAAAGAAGCTAGAATAACAATCAAATTATTTTCAATTATATAGTAGGGAGAAAAAAATGAGAGTAGGAGCAGAAATATATGAAATAGAGAAGAAATAATACATCTAGAATTTGACAAAAATCAAACAATTCCAATCAAGAAAAAAGCAAGAACACAAAAATTAGTATCAATGGAAAGGGAGCTATCAAAATAACTCTACAGATGCTAAAAATATATTAAGGCAATATTATAATTATATTCCAACATATGTGATAGCTTACATAACATGGTCTATATTAGAGAAGGATCTATGTGCTCGTGAGAAGAAAGTATATTCTGTCATTGATGGATGAAATATTCTATATATGTCTGTTAAGTCCAAATTATCAATTGTATTTTTTACTTCTATAGCTTCTTTATTTACTTTTGTTTGGAGGATCTATCCAGTGACAGAAGCATGTTAAAGTTACTCAGTATTATTATATTGTGGTCTATTTGGTTCTTGAAATTGAGAAGAGTTGGTTTGATATATGTAGATGCTCCATAGTTTGGGGAATATATATTTATGATTGCTATATCTTGTTGATGTGTAATTCCCTTAAGTAGTATGAAATGTCCTTCTTTGTCCCTTCTGATGAACTTTGGCTTAAAGTCCACTTTATCTGATATTAGGATAGAAACCCCTGCTTGTTTACATAATCCATGTGAGTGATGTTTTTTCCATTCTTTCACCTTCAGTCTGTGGATGTCTTTGCTTATGACATGAGTCTCTTGGAAATAGCATATTGTTGGGTCTTGTTTTTTAATCCTGTCAGTTTGTGTCTTTTGGTTGATGAGTTTATGCCATTAATATACAAGGTTATTATTGAGATATGATTTGTATTCCTAGTCATTTGGATTTATTTCTAGTTTTTAATTTGAATTAGTTTCTCCTTTATTGACTACACCTTTAGTGTATTTCCTCCCTTTCCTAGTTTTTCCCATTTTTTTTTCATTTCATCTTCATGGAATATTTTGTTGAGAATGTTCTGTAGTGCAGGCTTTCTAGTTGCAAATTCTTTTAACTTTTGTTTATCATGTAAGGTTTTATTTCATCTTCAAATCTGACACTTAATTTTGTTGGATATATGATTCTTGGTTGGCATCCATTTTCTTTCAGAGCTTTGTTTATGTTATTCCAGGACATGTTAGCTTTGAGAGTCTGGATTGAGAAATCAGCTGAGGTTCAAATTGGTTTCCCTCTATATGTAATCTGCTATTTTTCTCTCACAGGCTTTAAAATTCTATCCTTATTCTGTATATTAGGCATTTTCATCATAACATGCCTTGGTGAGGGTCTGTCGCAACTTTGTACATCCGAGGCCCCGTAAGCCTCTTGTATTTGATTTTCCATTTTATTCTTTAGGTTTGGGAAATTTTCTGATGTTATTTTATGAAAAAGATTATGTATTTCTTTGGTTTGTATCTCTGCACCTTCATCTCTCCTGAGAAATCTCAAATTTGGTCTTTTCATGTTATCCCATAGTTCTTGGAAGTTCTGTTCATAATTTTTTATCATCTCTCTGCAATCAACTCTATTTTCAAGATTATCTATTTTGTCCTCATTGCCTGAGGATCTGTCTTCCAAGTGGTCTAGGGTGTTGGTGATGCTTTCTATTAAATTTTTGATTTGGTTTAGTTTTCCTTCATTTTGAGGATTTCTGCTTTTGTTTTCAAAATCTCTGCCTCTTTAGTGAAGTGATCTTTCACTTTCTGTATTTTCTCTCCAATATCATTTCTTATGCCATCCTTTACTTTGAAGATCGGTTTAACTACGTACATTCTAAATTCCTTCTCTGGAATTTCTTCCACTATGGTGTCAATGGATTCTGTTATTGGTGTACCTTAGTTTGGGGCAATTTGTTCCCTGTCATGTTGTTTGTGTGCGTACCCATCTAACAGTATGGATCTGAGGCAGTAGAGTTTCTACTCTGTGGACTTGTAGCATCCCTGAAGGTTTCCAGTACCTCACTTGAAGAGAAGCTGTCTGTCTGCTTCCTTGGTTTCACTCCATGGAGTAACCAGGAAAGCAACCCTCTCTATTCTGCCATCTTGAAAACCTCTGGAAAATTGGCATTAGTTCTTTAAATGTCTGATAAAACTTGGCTGAAAATCCATCTGGTCCTTGGCTTTGCTTTGTTGGAAGACTTTCAATTGCTGCTTCAATCTCATTGCTTCATATTGGTCTATTTAAGTTTTTTACATCTTCCTATTTGAATTTAGCAGGTCCTGGGTGTCTAGAAATTTGTCTGTCTTCTACATTTTCCAATTATTGGAGTATACCTTTTCAAAATAGTTTCTAATGATCCTCTGAATTTCAGAAGCATCTGTGGTGATATTTTTTTATCTCTAATTTTATTGATTTGGGTCTTATGCCTCCACCCCACACTTCTGGTTAATTTGGCTAAGGGTTTATTAGTCTTGTTTATCTTTCCAAGAACCAACTCTTGGTTGCATTGATCACTTATACTGATTATTTTTTATTCTCAATTTCATTAATTCTTGTTATGATCTTAATTATCTCCTGTCTTCTACTAATTTTGGAATAAGTTTGTTCTACCTTTTCTAAGGATGTGAAGTGTAGCATTACATTTATTGGGATCTCTGTTTTAAAATGTAGGCATTCATGCTATAAACTTTTTTCTTAGAATTGCCTTCATACTGTCCCAGGGATTTTGATATGTTGTGTCTCTGGTATCATTCATTTCTAGAAACTTCTTGATTTCATCTATGATCCATTCCTCATTTTAAAGTGTATTATTTAACTTCCATTTATTTATGTGGTTTGTGTAATTTTTCATGATGTTGGTTTCTAATTTCATTTTATTATTATCTAATAAGATGCATGGGATTATATGAATTTTTTTTGTATTTGCTAACACATAATAGCCTAGAATGTGATCTATTTTGGAAAAGGTTCTAGGAGCTGCTGTTTTGGGGTTAAATATTCTGTAGGTGTCTATTAGGTTAATTTGATTTGTAATATTACTTAGGTAGGAAGCATCTGTATTGATTTTATATCTGGATGAACTGGGTATTGGTGAAAGATTTTGATCAAAATTATCCAGTATTACTCTATTGTAGGTCTATCTGGGATTTAATGTCAAAGAGTTTTTGTTGTTGTTGTTGTTTTGTTTTTTATGTAATTAGTTATACCAACATTTGGGGCATATATATTTATGTCTTATTGTTGGATTTTTCCCTTTACCCATATGTGGTGGCCTTCTTTGTTTCTTTTTGCTTGAAATCTACTTTGTCAGATGTGAAATAGCTACTCTTGCTTGTTTTGGAACTCCATTTGCATTGAATATTATTTTACCATCCTTTCACTTTCAGTCTGTGAATATCTTTGCCTATGAGATGATTTTTTTTTTTTTTTGCAAACAACATGTAGTTGGATCTTTTTTTAAAATCCATTCTGCCAATCTTTTAATTGGGGAGTTGAGACCATTTACATTTAGGTTAATATGGATAGATATTTGTTATTCCTTGCCAGTTTGGTTTGTTTGCTATATTAAATTTGGTAGTAATTTTCAGTTAGTTAGTTGCTCTTCTAGAAAGCTTCCTCCACTTGGGAGCTTTGGGATTTGCTTTTGAGTTCTCCTAGGTGTGGTATATCTTTCAGTTTTTGTTTTTGTTTTTGTTTTTGTTTTGTAGTGCTGGTTTAATGGTCATGAATTCTTTTATTTTATTCTTATTGTGGAAAGTTTTCACTTCTTCAATTCTTAAAGATAGCTTAGGTGGTTGTACATGATGTGAAGGTTCACAACCACAAGACTGGGATCCTATTAAAATAAGATATACTCCATGTTTGTGTAAATATGTCAAAATATACTATCATGTGTATATAAAAAAGAACAAATAAAATTTTAAAAAGCAATACAATAGAAACGATATCTTAGGTGCACCTCTAAGCTGGATATAGTAATCTTTACAAGCAATTGCTTTCTTTCAGACCTACGAATATTTCATTTCAAGCCCTCCTTGATTTGGGGGTTTGAATTAAAATGTCTGAAGTGACCTTAATGGTTTACTTCTAAATGTGACTTTATGCTTTTTTTTTTTTTTAGCTTCTTATGTTCTTTCCTTATTTTCTATATAAGGCATTTTGATAATGATATTTCTTAGAGAGGTTCTTTTATGATCTTATCTATCTGCAGTTATTTATGCACCCTGTATATGGATGTACATCTCATTTCTAAGGTTAGGAAAATTTTCTGCTATTACTTTGCTGAAAATATTCTTAATTCCATTAACCTGTATCTCCATGTTCTGTCAAATTTGATCTCTTGATACTGTCCCAGACTTCTTGTGTATTCTGATCATGGTCTTCTTTATTTGTTGCATACTGAGAATTCAAGTTCATATATCTATCTTCAAGGCTTGAAGTTCTATTTTCTATGTAATCTATGTAATACTTCCAAGTTAATTTTTAATGTGATTCATTGTTTTTTTCATTTTTAGGAATTCTGATTGATTTCTTTTTAGTATGTCTATTTCTTATTGAAATCATCTTTCCATTCCTGTATTTAGTCTCTTAATTCATTCCTTAGGTGTTCTTTTAGCTCACTGAACACTTTAATAATCAGTTATTTATAGTTTTTCCCTGGAATTTCATCTTTTTCTATATCTGTGGGTTCCTCTGTTGGGGGATTATAAATTTTGAAGGCAGACTTGTTTATATGTTTCCTCATGTTTTTAGAGGTCTTGGACTTATGCATATGTTGAGATGGAGTCCTCTTCCTCTTTTATGTGTGTGTCCTTTTTTGTATATTTGCCTTTTTTGTTCTTAGGACTGTGCTCTCTTGCTGTATGAGTTGATATTCAGAAGTGAGACCTGAGGTTCCCCTTTCACTGTTCCTACGTGGAGCCTGGTCATTGGTTTGAGGGTTTTATCTCTCATATTCTATGTATTGAAGTATTGTTGGAGATCATGCGGGGCTAGTTTGTGCATGGAGCGAGATTCACTGTCACTTGGCTGAGTTGGAAATGTAGTTCAGCAGCAGGACCTGTACTCTGAGAACCTGTAGTGTCCTAATCACATCCCAGCCCCACTTAGAGAAAGGGAAAATACGGAATAGAAATAATGGTAGCAAACAAGGTAAAGCTTTAAAATGAATGTCCAGTGCCTAGTATGACATTTATAACACTAAATGCCACATGAAGAGAAATGGTGAGGTCAGAATTTAACATTAGCATGAACAACAAATGACTGTGAACTAGATCTAATATTAAATAACAGGTGTCAACTACATCATCCACTGTATTAATAACCAGAACAATATGAATGGTGAGGAGTAGGACCTATAGAAACTAAACAGTTCTATGAGACAGTGAAATTAGTTTCTTCAATAAAGAGAAAATGAGGTAGGAATTCAAGAGAAAGTTTGAAATATTTAAAAAGTGAACAGAGAGGAAGGAGAGAGGTAGCAGGTGATCACTATGAAGAAGAAGGAGTAAAAAAACAACAAAATAATAAAATAAACAAGGAGAGAAAGGAAGGGAGAACAAGAAAATTTGGCTTTTCAAGGGAGAATAAAGTGAAGGAGTAATAAGAGGGAAAAATACCCAAAGGAACAAACAAACAAAAAAAATCAAACTAAAACAAACCTACATACTTTTTTTATTATAAATTTTTGCTTTTTTTATTGATTCTTTTTAGTTGTACATGACAGTAGAATTAATTTTGATAAAATTATACATACCTAGATTAGACCTTATTCTAATTAGAACTCCCTTGTTGTGGATGTGCACAATGGTAGGATTTGCTTAGGTTTTTTCATATATGTACATAGGAAAATCATGTCAGATTTATTCTGTCTTTTCTATTTCTATTCCTCCTCCCTTCCTTTCATTCCCATTTGTCTAATTTGTCTAACTTCTATCCTCCTCCTTTATTGTGGGTTAGGCTCCACATATCAACAAAAACATTCAACCTTTCATATTTGGGGATTAGCTTATTTTACTTAGCATGATAGTCTCTATATCTATCCATTTACTAGTAAAAGTCATAGTCATTCTTCCTGATGGTTGAGTAATATTCCATTGTGTGTATATACCACATTTTCTTTATCCATTCATCTGTTGAAGGGCACCTAGATTGGCTCTATAGCTTAACTGTTATGAATTGTGCTGCTATAAACATTGATGTGGCTGCATCATTATCATGTGTTGATTTAAAAACCTTTGGGTATATACTGAGGAGTGGGATAACTGGGTCAATTGGTGTTTCCATTCCTTGTTTCTTGAGGAATCTCCATACTGCTTTCCAAAGTGGTTGCACCAATTTGCAGTTCCACCAGCAATGTATGAGGGTACCTTTTCCCCACACCCTCGCCAACATTTATTGTTGCTTGTATTCTTGTTAGCTGCCATTCTGACTGGAGTGAGATGGAATCTCAGTGTAGATTTGATTTGCATTTCTCTAATTGCTAGAGATGTTAAACATATATTTTTCATATATTTGTTGACCACTCATATTTATTTTTTTGAAATGGGTCTATTCAGTTCCTTTGCCCATTTATTGATTGGGTTATTTGCTTTTTTGGTGTTAAGTTTATTGAGTTCTTTGTATATCCTGGAAATTAATGCCCTATCTGAGATGTAGGTGGCAAAGATTTTCTCACATTCTGTAGGCTCTTTGTTCACGTTCTTGATTGTTTTCTTTGCTGTGAAGAAGCTTTTTAGTTTGATTTCATTTCATTTTGTTGATTATTGATTTTACTTCCTGCACTTTAGGAGTCTTGTTAAGCAAGTCAGTTCCTGAGCTGATATGTTGAAGGGTTGGGCCTACACTTTTTTCTAGTATGTGCAGGGTTTCTGGTCTAATTCTTAGGTATTTGATCCACTTTGAATTGACTTTTGTACAGGGTGAAAGATAGGGGTTAATGTTTATTCTATTACGTACAGATTTCCAGTTTTCCCAGCACCATTTGTTGAAGAGGCTATCTTTTTGCCAGTGTATTTTTTTGACACTTTTGTCTAACATGAGATAACTGTATTTATGTGCAAACCCACATAAATTTTACCCCTCCAAAGTCAAAACAAGGCTAAATAACAAAAGGATGGAGGGGGAAAAAGCAATTAAAATGGAAGAAAAAATTATATGAATATATACATCATATATATGTGTGTGTGTATATATGTGTGTATATATATGTGTATGTATGTGTGTATATATATATTTAAGTATATGTGTTTAACTTATCAGTGCAGGAAGAACCTACACACACACACATACACACACAAACACACAGAAGGGAAAAACTAAAATAAAATTTAAAAAGGAAAAATATTATTGAAAAATGGAAAGTTTGTTTCATCTGAGGTGGTCAAAACTGTTGGCTAGGATGGATGTCCATTGCTTATACAGTTGTGCCATTCTTTGCATTTCCTTAGTCAGCTATTGTGTCCTGGAACCAAAATTAGCTGTAGCTCTTAGTCTCCTGTTTCATAGTATAGTCTAGGATAGACAGAGGATTGTTGACAATTGGAGTTTTATCAGACAGACTTGGTTGATATGCTCCCAGAGTGGGGCTGATGCAGACATCTAATGTGAAGCTTCAGCAGCTGGAGTTTAGATCTGGCTTTCCTTCGGTACTTTGTCATAGGGCGTTTGAAATTAGATGCATGCCACCTGTTGCTGGGCAGAGGCCAAACTGTTGGATATATGGGTCTTGGAAACTCCTGAAAATTCCACTCTTAGAGTGGGGATCTAGTCCTCCACAGGTCTTACATATCCTACCACCATGGATGTGGGTTTCCAAGGATCAGGCCTGGAGTGCAGACACATGTGACCAGTTTCTGGCCTCTTCCTACCCACTTACATGGTTTGCCAGCAACAAAAGGAACTCAAGCTTCTTTCCTCGTGTATTCTCATCCTGGATCACCCAGGCCACAATCTTCTCTGCATCTGTTTCCGTAGTCCAGGCAAGCTGTGAACCCCATAACAGGCAACTGTTGTGTCATGCTGACAACGCCTTTTGTGAACTCCCAATCTCCCACCTCTGCAAGCTGCTGCAAGGCCACTTGCAGATGATTCTTGCCTCTGATGTCCACTTGCAGAGATTCTAGTCACTTTTCAATCATCAACTTGCCCCATTAAGGGCTAGGATTGTGGCTCAGTGGTAGAGCATTTGCCTCCCATGTGGAAGGTACTGGGTTCGATCCTCAGCATGCATATAAATAAATGAATAAATAAAGGTCAATCAACAACTAAAAAAATTAAAAAAAAAAAAAGAAACTTGCCCCATTAATTCTGGGTCAGGTAAGAACAACTTCTCTCTCTATTTTATAGGTTCCCCCAAGTCAAATTTATTTCCCATACTTTCCTGTCTTTCTGCCTGAGTTACTCCTCCCCTCTGCAATGATCTGGAGGTGTCCATGTACCACTGCCACTGCCAGCCAACCTGGAGTATCTTTAACATATTTGTCTTATGTCCAAATCTTCTGAATTTCTGTGTCTTGATGATTATTTTATCATCAATGTTGAATTTCATATCAATGTTGAATTTCAGTGAATTATCTGAGCAACATTCTTGCCGTTCAAATCTCAAGCTGAGGAGCAATTGGAAATATGCACCTTTTCTCTAATTCACCATCTTCCACCTCCCTCATTTGTTCTCTTTTATAACAAAATGGTTATTTTTTAATCATTCTGAGAGACATTTTGCCATTTTATCCTTTAATTGTATCTTTCCTTTCTGGGCATTTTCCAAATCTCTGTTGCTATAAATGATGTCATATTTAATGAAAAAGAGTTCTATTCATCAGCTTATCTATATATTTATATATTTTTCTTTCTGTTAACTACTTATTAGGCTGATATGTAGTAGATGTTCAATAGATGTGAATATATAAATCAACATTTTTGCAGTTTTCTAGTTGTCCAGACAGAAAATATATATCATAAAGGAAGAGAAAAAATTAAAAATAGATAGCAGATAGATATGGGGAATGAAGGATTTGATCCATTGTTTGCAGCCTGATTATGTAGCTATTATATATTATATGTCCTGTGCACATGTTTAGAGGACTAAGAGTGGTTGAACTGTTGTAGGTGTTTGTAAACAAGAAGAATAAATTTTGCAAACAATTCTGGTTTGTTTTTATAGTCAACTTGTCACTAGAGCATCTGCTAGAATTTCGGGTTACAAGTTGGTGATATTTGTAATGTTTAAAGATGAAGATCTGTAAATTATCTGTAGATTATTTGAACTACATTATAACACTGTGCCAGTAACAGTATTTCCTCAATATCCATCTTTATACTCAGCAACAGAATTTTTATCTGAGTGTTTGACAACTCAGAATAAAGGCTGCATTTCTCAACTCCTCTTTGCAGATGACTACATCCATATAACTAAGTTCTGGCAATTGGTTATAAATAAAAATATCCTGGGGCAATTTTTGGAAAGCAATCTTAACAGAACTGTGGTATGCATCATTTACCTCTTCTTCTCAGCCCTTCATCTATCCTGCTATCTAAATAAACATGCTACTATATTGGGGCATAATATACAGGTCACATGGAGAAAGGTATATGGGAAGAACCAGGGCCCTTGACATTGTGGAATGCTATAACAAGCCTACACTACTTTCTTGGGAGATAAATCAGCTTCTATTAGGGTACTATTATTTTGGATTATTTACAATTTACAAGAGAATCTAATATTGATTAATATTATTACTATAGGAAATGCAGATTCATTTGCAGACTAAAAAACTTTATATTTTTTAATGTTAATTTATATGTAACATTCACATATCAGCTTCTATGTTATCTTTGTTCATCCACTCAGCTTAGAAGCATTACTACACTATTAGAAAGGGCACTGCTATACACAGTTGATAAAAGCAAATAATAAACATTCAAAAATTAACCCATAACTAATACACAAATTAAAACAATAAATTATCCCTTACCAGTAAGTAACAACAAAAATTTTTAAATGCTGAAGACAGATACAAAAAGGGAAACTTCATAGCATTTCATTGCTTATGGCATATAAATTGGAAAATATTTCAGAAATATAAGAAGCATATTCAGAACCATAAGAATTTATTTGCCTTTTGATCCAGAAATTGTTTCTGGAAAACAATTTTAAGGAAATAATTTTAAATATTGAAATATGTGCCCAAAAATACTCACTGAAGCAGTAATTGTCACTAAAATAATATGGTGACAAATTAGCAAAAATCTAAATGTCCAACATAGAGATCAGCTCAGAAAGGTACAGTAATATATCCTGGACAGATTATCAAATGGATATTGAAAACAGAATATTCCCCAACTTATTTAACAAACTTATATTTGTTGCTCCATATAAATATTTGACAAATATGAGTGTCTACTGTGCTTCAGTGTTTGTTCATTATATAATGATGAGTGAAATTAGATTGACATGATCTTGGTTCTCATGGAGCTTATATCCTTGTGGGGAAGATAGATGATGAAATATTATATGTACGGTTACTGCTGTATGGGAAAGGAACATAGTTCTATAAAAGCAAATAACATCTCTTGAGCTGAGGTTGTGGCTCAGTGGTAAAGCATTTGCCCAGCATGTGTGAGGCACTCGGTTCAATTCTCAGCACTGCATATAAATAAAATGAGTAAAATAAAGGTCCACCAACAACTAAAATATTTTTTAAGAAGAGCAAATAACATCTCTAGACTGAGATGTTAAGATAGGCATTGCTAACTAAAGATGTGGCCTTTGACCTAAGATATGAATAAATGGAAAGACTTTCATGAGGAGAATGGATGTGAAAACTATATATAGACATGAAAAATGCTTAAGCCACAGTAACTAGAGAGCACAGAGTGCATAAATGAATCTGCAATATGATTATGGGTGAAAATAGATGTACAGGAAAAGACCATCAGGAACACATCAAAATGCTAAGAATGCTTTAAAAGGTAAGAGAATTATAGGTGATTTTTCCCTCATATATTTCCCCAATGTTCTATAATGTGCTATAATTATTTTATGAAAATTTTTTTAAAGAAGTGCCATTTTTCTATTAGAGTAATATAAAACTATCAGCATAATGTACATAGGAAATCTTTGCCTCTTAAAGTACAAAGAAGAAAACAAAGTTTTTGTAAAGCACAAGAAAGAAAAGAAATGTTTGTTTAAGCAATCACTGAAAAAGAAAAAATAACTTCTGTGGAGTTCAGAAGGAGGCATAAGAATTAGACTACTGGTTTGAATAGAGAGAGAAAGTGTATGTATATATATTGCCATTCACAAGATCTGCTGTAACTGAAAGAGCTAAAAAAATAATAAATTTTGCTCCTGAATCTTAAAAAAGTGAACTTAGAATCTGGCTAATATTGTCATGTAAATGATTAGTAGATTTTGGACATTGTTCTGTTAAAGTATATTTAAAATTTTATGAAGGAAAAAGTAATATATAGCCCTTTTAAATGGCTAATTTAGAAAGAACCATACAACTTCTTCATAATATCTCTGTTATTGTGTGCAAATAACATTTATATTAGCACTGAATGCAAGGAGGAAGAAGGCAGATTAATGAATAAGGAATAATAATTCAGCTCTTAAGGAAGTACTTTGCCAATTGGAAAAAAAAGACAGTTTCAAGTTCTATGGCTATAGTGTTGTATGTAGACAGTTGTGAATTTTTCAACATTACTTTCTAATCTTGAAAGAGGGAAGAAGTTGCATTATGGATTATTTTTTGGTCTAATAGCTAATTTACCTATCTAGTGAATGTCGACCACTGGCAACAATGAGAAGGATAATACCAAGGAAGAATTCAAATTTTTACTGGCAGGTACATAGAACTACAAGTGACAAGTGATAAGACAATGGTATCTATGAATTAGGCCCAGGCATCTTTACAAAATTTCATTAAACAGAATTAGCAGAAGAGATTATGTAGAAAAAGTGCAAGAATTGAAAAGTACATATGCCAAGTATTTCACCAAAATATGCCAGTCACTTGAGTGTTTTTTCCACTATATCTGAAATAAAAATAATCATTTTTTTAATCCAATCTGCCAGTCTGTGTCTCTTAATTGCTGAGTTTAGGCCATTGACATTCAATGTTACTATGGAAACATGGTTTGTATTTCCAGATATTTTGGTTTATTTTTAGTTTTTAACTTGACTTGGTTTCTTTTTTGATTGGCCTTTAGTGTAGCTCCTCCCTCTGCAGGTTTGGATTGTTGTTTATCATTTCCTCCTCATGGAATATTTTATCAAGAATGTTCTGTAGTGCCGGCTTTCTTGCTATGAATTCTTTTAATTTTTGTTTATCTTGGAAGGTTTTTATTTCATCATCAAATCTAAAACTTAATTTTGCTGGATATAAGATTCTTGGTTGGTATCTGCTGTCTTTTAGCACTTGGTATATGCTTTTCCATGATCTTCTTGCTCTCAGGGTCTGGGTTGAGAAGTCTGCAGAGATCCTAATTGGCTTCCCCCGGTATGTAATCTTATTCCTTTCTCTTGTGGCTTTTAAGATTCTCTCCTTGATCTGAATGTTAGGCATTTTCATTATGATGTGCCTTGGTGTAGGTCTGTTGTGATTTTGAATATTTGGTGTCCTGTATGCCTCTTGAATTTGATTATCCAATTCATTCTTCATATTTGGAAAGTTTTCTAATATTATTTCATTGAATAGGTTGTTCATTCCTTTGGTTTGGAATTCTATACCTTCCTCTATCCCAAAAATTCTCAAGTTTGGTCTTTTGATGTGATCCCATAGATCTTGGATGTTTTGTTCATGGTTTCTTACCATCTTCACTGTGTGGT
>CM053405.1:54561032-54613368 GCA_028644305.1 Xerus rutilus | reverse complement strand
AAACTTGGAATAGAACCACCATTCGATCCAGCTATCCCACTCCTTGGCCTATACCCTAAAGATTTTAAAACAGCACACTACAATAAAGCAGTCACCTCAGTGTTTATAGCAGCACAATTCACAATTGCAAAACTATGGAAGCAACCCAGATGCCCTTCAATAGATGAATGGATAAAGAAACTGTGGAACATATACACAATAGAATATTATTCAGCAATAAAAGAGAATAAAATTATGACATTTGCAGGCAAATGGATGGAATTGGAGAACACTATGCTTAGTGAAGTAAGCCAATCCTAAAAAACCAAATACCGAATGTTCTCTCTGATTAGTGGATGAGGATACATAAGGGGGGTGGGAATGGGGAACATAGGAGAAATGGAGGAACTCTGGACGCGGCATGGGGGAGGTGGAGGGAAGGAAAGGGGAATGGGTATAGTAATGATGGTTGATTGAGATCGTCATCACTGCCTTTTGTGCATGTATGAAGACACAAATGGTGTGACTCTATCTGGTTTGCAACCAGAGAAATGGAAAAATTGAGCTCTGTATATGTACTATGACTTGAAACACATTTAAATAAAATAATTAAATTTTAAAAATCATTATTTAAATTCTGACTTCAGCTTTCAATGAGCTGGGAAAAATTCATAAACCGTATTCTGTTTTAATCAGAATTTTCTACTGCTACTTAAGTAACTGTAAGGACTAAGGCATCTTTGAATCCTTAGCACTTAAAAGGGAGCTAGGTGTGTAGTAAGAATGTAATGAGTGAATATCAAATAAAAGAATACATTTATATATTGATTATTAACAACTCCTCCTCCATCCTCCTCCTCCTTCTTCTTCTCCTCCTCCTCCTCCTCTTCCTCTTTGGTACTGGGAATTGAACTAAGGGGCACTTGACCACTGAGCCATATCCCCAGCCCTATTTTTTATTTTATTTAGAGACAAAGTCTCACTGAGTTGCTTAGTGTGATTACTAACTTCCATTTGTAAAAATTTAAACATCACTTTCCTACCAGGAAAGTTGAGGTCCTCTGCACAATTTTACATCTCAAAGAGTTATAATTGTCTTTTCTTCTTGATTATCTGCAACATGTGTACACAAACACATACAAATGCCATTTAATTGTAGACCATGGTTTTCTGCATTTCAGGAGCACATTACAGTCAAATGAGGAACTTGAAAAAAATATCATTTCTGGGCTTCTCCCTATACACATTACATTAGACTCTGGGTGAAATGGGGACACTTTTCCAGATGATATTCCACTGTGTGGCACTAGTGAGAATCATTGCTCTAGATAAACAACTAAACTAAGAAAATTATAAATTCATTTTAGTTTATTACAATAAACTGTAATACTATTGTTTGGTATCTATAGTTATCATCTGCGAATGCCCAGTAGAATATTGTATTCATTGATTTATTAACTGCTTAAAGCTCCAAGAATGGTGGCAAAGTAATTATAATATACATTACCTATTATTGATTTATGAAGTGTCTTAGATCTGTAGTATTAATAATTAAGGTGGCTTATGGGTAAGAATCCAAACTTAACTAATGCTTCTTGGTAACCTAAATAGAGATTTAGTATCTTGGAAGTTTTATGTACCAGAATTCTAAATAGGCACAGTGAGAGTAACAATAAAGCAATTAAGCTCATCTATTCTTGAAACTTTCTAGCTGCTGACAGTGAACTAACCTAAGCTGACCCTTACTAATAGAACTGCAGGTATAATAGAACTGAGGATGGATGTTTGAACAGATTCATATTGTTAAAGATTGCTCCATAGGTTACACAGGGAGAAAATAAACATTCTTTGCTTGTTGTTCAAAGATTTAATGTGATACACTATTGACTGACTTTGGTTGATTAATAAGTCATTAAATAAGAGTCTGAAGCTAATTCTGACAATGGAATATGTTATGGTGGATATCTGTCATCTCCAATGCACTCATTACAAAAATTATAATTATGAATGAAAAGCCTTTAGAGATAAAAAAGAGAACTTAATTTAAAATTCTACTGCATTCGGCTGAATTCCATGAAGTATACAACAAGCTGTTTAGTAAGAGTGCTAAATCCTTAGCTAAATAATTCCTCGTCTGAATGAGAACTCAGGATATATTGGTGCCACTGAGTGTGTTGAAAAGATGTCAGCTAGAGAGAATGAACTGGTCGTACTTGTTAGGGGGACAAGTAAGATAGAGCAAGAGTTGTGAGCTGCAGGATCTTTTGGTGTGGAGTCTTAAAATCATAACAAGTATCACTGTTTAATACAAATTCTATTTAGTAAGGGCATTTTTAAAAATTCTAATTTAAAAACATGAACTTGGAGTCAGAAAAACCTTGGTTCAAATCCTGGCTCCATCACTTAATTGGCAGTGCAGATATGGTTAAGTTACTTCACCTATTTGAGGCTGAGTATCATAATTTGTAAAATGTACCTATTTCTCCTGCCAACCTCATTAGGTGGTTTTGAAGAAAAATTAAAATAGTGGAAAGGGATTAAAACTTGAGAATGCTAAGTAAGTGTGTAGCAACACTACTGGTAGCCCATCCCAGAGCACTGTCTGCTTTGTTCTTGCAGGGCAGAACCTTCCATTTATTTAGATATTCACTCAATCCCTATTGATTAAGTCATGATTAACCTGATTTGATCTTGGTGACCCTGGTTGCCTCTTAGCTTTTGGTTTAGGAAAAGGAAGGGGACCCAATGTTAACTAATGAGCTGTATAAGAGGAGGTTTCTCAAGAGGTTCTATTAAACAGTTATTTTCATATGCTGGCAGAGTAGCAAGATTCAACAGCTTTGGATTTCTAATATATACCTTAATGGTCTGAATTTTGAAGCAGTTTGAGATATAAATCACATACCATATAATCTACTCATTGAAAGTGTACAATTCAGTGTTTTTAAATATACTTACAAATCTGTACAACTTTGTTTTTTTGATGCCAGGGATTGAACCCAGGAGTGCTAAACCACTGAGCCATAGCCCTAGTCCTTTTTAAATTTTTGTTTAGAGACAAGATCTCGCTTAGTTGGTTAGGGCCTCCCTAAGTTATTGGGGTTGGCTTTGAACTTGCGATCCTCCTGCCTCAGCTCCAGAGCCACTGGGATTACAAGCATGCACCACCGTGCCTAGCCTGAGCAACTATTACTACGGTCAATTTTAGAATGCTTTCATTACCTCAAGAAGAAATCTTATATTCTTTAGCTCTCATTTTCCTGTCCTTTCTTGCCCCAGCCCTCAACAACCACTGATCTACTTTTTGTCTCCATAAATTTCCCCATTCTGGACTTTTATACAAATGGAAATATAGCATGTGGTCTTTTGTAACTGGCTTCTTTCATTTAACATAATGTTTTCAAGGTCAATTCATACAGTAAGTAACATGTATCAGTATGCATTCATTTTTATGGTATAGTATTCTGTTGTATTTGTGTACTACATTGTTTATCCATTTATCCACTGATGGACATTCAAATTTCCCCTTTTGGCTATTATCAATAATGCTGCTATATACACACAAGTTTATGTATGGGCATATGTTTTCATTTCTCTTGCTTATACACCTAGAATTTCTAGGGTCCCTGAAACAAAGGGAATTCCCAGGAATATAGCAAAGGAAATCCTAGGGTGATAACTGTATATCAGGTCTAGAGAACAACAGATCCAGACTGAGCAGAAAGTCAGAAGCCCTGATGAAGGAGGTTTCCAGGAAAAAAAATGGAAATGTTATTATAAATCACAGATCTGATTGGCTAGAAAGTTATATGGAGAGAAACAAGCTAAATGATAGGCCTGCTAGATCACCAGGGAGAACTAGGGCAAGAGACCATCAAGAAGAGCACTATTGGAGGCAGAACAAACCTTAAATTTGAGCCTCAAAAACTATTCCTAATTTTATTGGATCAGATTGCGGTGCCATTTATATACCAGGGCATTGTGAAACAATCACCAGTAATTAGTAGCGACTAATGAAGGTAGAGGGGGTCTTAAAAGAGAAATAAGGGAAAGAAACAGAGAGATCAGGCTCCAGTATCATGCAATAGATTACCTAAGATGTTTGGATATGAGAGGGATGCCTCATTCAAACTATAACACATGCTTATCATTTTTGGTTTATCTATTAAAGATTATTGCTTTATGGTTACCATGAGGCTTACAAAAACATCTTTTGATTATAACAAGCCATTTTGAAATGATAGCAATTAACATGATAAAAAGAATAAGAACAAACAAAAGAACAAGAGAAAACATCCTCATAGAAAACTCTCTAGTTATGTTTCATTTCTCCCCACATTTTGAATTTTTAATATCTCATCTTACATCTTTCTTTATTGTCTAGTGCTTAACATATTAATGTTGTTATTATTTTTAATTGTTTTGTTTTTAGTCTTCCTACTAAAGACATGAATGGTTTCATACCATGCTTACAATATTACAAACTTCTGAATTTGTTTGTACTATTAATCTTATAAATAACTTTTACACCTTCTTATGTTTTCTTCTTACTAACATCTCTTCATTTCAGTTTGAAGACTTTCCTTTAGTGTTGCTTGTAGAACAGCTCTAGTAGAGATGATTCCATTAGCTTTTTATTGTCTGGGAATATCTTCAGCATTCCTTTATTTCTTTTGTATTCTTTATTAATATTTTTTAGTTATACTTAATTTTAGAATTCATTACATAATTATAAAAGCATGGAATATAATTTACTCTAATTCATTCCCCAATATTTCTGCTTTCCTTTCTCTCCTTCCTCCTTCTGTTCTCTTTCCTCTACTGATTTATTTACTTATCATTTTTTAAAAATCAGTGTCTGTGAATATACATAATGGTAAGATTCACTGTGGTATATTCATATATGTACATAAAAAATTTAGGTCAGGTTCATTCTGTTCCTCTTCCCTTATCCCATCCCTTCTCCTCGCCACCCAGTGCCCTTTATTTAGTCCACCCATCTTTCGTCTATTTTGGTGGAGTTCCCCAACCCCATTCCCTTTCTCTCTCTCTCTCTCCTCGCCCTCTCATTTTGGACTAGCTTTTGTAAATCAGAGAAACCATTCGGCCTTTGGCTTTTTGAGTCTGGCTTATTTCACTTAGCATGATAGTTTCCAGTTCCATCCATTTACCAGCAAATGCCATGATTTAATTCTTCTTTATTAGCCCTCCTTTATTTCTAAAGGATAGCTTTGTTGTGTATCGTATTCTCGGTTTACAGGGTTTTTTGTTGTTTCTTTGGTACTGTGAAAATTTCATGCCACTTTTTCCTTGACTATTAGATTTTTGCTGAGACGTCAGCTGTCAGGCAAATTGGGCACCCCAATATATGTTTATTTTTCTCTTGCAGCCTTGATAATCTTCTTTTGATCTTTCACTTTGATTATATGATGCCCTGGGTAGACTTGCTTGAGTTAAATTTTACTGGTGACCTTTGACCTTCCTATACTTGGATATTTATATTGTTCTCTAGGTTTAGAAGTTTCTATTAATATTTTTTTGAATACCTTTTTCCAACTTTGTCTTCTAAAGTCCTTCTTGAATGCCAATAACCTGGATATTTGCTTTTTAAACACTATCTCAAAGTTCCTGTAAGCAATTATTACTCTTTTTCATTCTTTTTTCTTTTTTCTCCTCCAACTGTGTATTTTCCAATAGTCTATCTTTGAGCTCACGAATTTTTTCTTCCATTTAATCTATACTGCTATACATGCCTTCTATCACATTTTAAATTTTGCTGAGTGTATTTTTCAACCCCAGATTTTGTTTGATTTTGGCGAGGGTTACCGCGGATCGAACCCAGAGGCACTTAACCACTGAGCCATATGCCCAGCTGAGACCCATCCCCTTACAGACAGAATCTTGCTTAGTTGTTTAAGGCCTCGCTAAGTTGCTGAGGCTGGCTTTGACTTGTGATTCTCTTGCCTCAGCCTCTGGCATTGAGATTACAATCATGGCACCAATGCACCCAAGTCTGTTTGGTTTTTAAAATTGTATATATTCTTGTAAATTTTTCTGTTAGAATTTTGAAACATTTCTCTGTATTTCTTCAAGTTCATTGATTTTTCTTAAAACAACTATTTTAAATTTTCTGAGAGTTTTCCCATGTTGATACTACTTGGTCAGTTTCTGGCACCTTATTTTGAGCACCTGAAAGCCCTTGATGCTTGTTATAATGGATGTCATCTGGGAATCAAAGGATCAGGCATTTATTATAGTCTTCCTAATCTGGCTTTGTTTGTACCAGTTTTCCCAGAAATTCTAAGCAGGTTGCTTATTTTCTCTGAGCCTATATTCACTTTTATATTTCAGCACCAGATGTCCAGTTCTAGATTTTCCAGGAGTCTGCTGTTGGTATGTTGTCACTGTTTTAGTATTGGAAGACAATCCAAGCCTAGGTTTATCCTAAATACTCGTTTGGTGTATTGTTCAGAAAGAAACAGGAGAGCAACTTGAGAGAGTAGCCTGTCCCCACCAAGCCTCTCCCAGGACCAGGGTAGGCCCCAATGCTTCATACACAGTTAAGTACCTGTGGTCAGACACTGCAGGATTCTGCCTGGTTCTTGTCAGTCACCATAGGTAGACCAGCCCTAGACTCCTATGTCAGACCTGTGGCCACTAAAGCTGACAAATTGTATCATCCTCTAAGCCCACAGCCCACCAAAACCAGCACAACAGTGGGTTAGGATCAAGGCTTACACTTCTATAGTTTGCCTATTGCTGAGGCAGACTTATGATCCATGCCTGCTGCAACCAGACACAGAGTGATGCTAGCTGAAATAGAAGTCTGATAGACTGGAGCTGCACATTTTCCCATGGCACTAGAAGTCCAGAGACTCCATCCAGGCAGACCTGGGGATGGTAGTTATTAGTATCTGCCCAGTGTTAGATTTCATCAGGCCAGCAGTGAGCTTCAGGATTAAGTCTATGCTCATTACCCTGTTCTACCTGAAGTGAATGGGGTCTTGTACCATACTATGCTGCCAGAGGTTGGGTCTTGCATCATGCTATGGCAGATCCTTTGCCATCTGGGCTGATGCTAAGCTGGGTTGTGCCTAAGTCTCACAGCCATGAGGACCTTCAGTCTCAGATGTACCAGCTTGCCATGATGTAAGCTAAAACATGAATTTGAACCAGTGGGTACAGGTCTCTGCCTGGTGTTATGGCTAATTTAGAATCCTATCTGTGAATATTGGCCTGGCGATAGTTATGCTGCCCAAGACCCAGGAACAGGATGTTAAACAGTTTCTTGGCCATCTAAACTGGTACTAAGTTGGGTTGCACCTGAGTCTCATAGCCACAGGGGACCACACAGTCTAGGAAGGAGGGTGGATGTTCTTCAGGCTCATGCCAAGACTAGAATTGACTGATGCACAGCAACTCAAATCTGTCCTTCCAGTACATAGGTCTGCACCTGATGCTTGAGCCAGTCTAGTGGTTCTGTCTGTAAACTCTGGCTTGTGTAAAAGGCCTTCACTTTCTGCTAGGTGCTGGATCTTACCACAGCAGGCCTGGCACTGGCATATCAGACAAAACCCTGTGCTAGCTTTTGTAACATGCCCCGCATTAGGTGGACTCCTGCTTCTTGCTCTGCTGCCAGAGGTTGCAGTGGTGGGGCGGAGGAAGTCAGTGGCATGACCTAACACAGTTTCAGTGGTTGAGTGTACAGATACCAGCTTGGTGGTAGGCATAATGGAGTTTTGCCCAGCACTGGATTTCTCCATGGTGAACCTGGTGCTGGGTTTTAAGTCTATGGCCTAGACTTAATTCTTTCTCCCTCCCTCAAGCAGTATGTTCCTCTCTCCATGTTGAGTTGCTTGGAGTTGGGTGAGGGAAAACAGACAACTCTTTGGTTTCTGCTTTCTTCAGTGCATCTTTTCATTTTGTTATACTACAAGTTGGCACTATGGTTTCTCACCTAATTTTCTTAGTTCTTGTGCAGGTGATTTGGTGTATGAATAACTGGTTGTTCAACTTGGTGTGTTTGTGAGAGAAATCACCAGAGGATCTTACTCAGCCATTATCTTCCCATTTCAACAATTTTTAAATATAAAGTTCAGGAGTGTAAAATATGATCATTGTTGTGCAACCAATCTCCAGAACAATAATGATTATTTTTAGATCACCTTAGAACTTATTCCTTCAGTACTAATTTATATGTGACCATCCATTACTTTTCCGTTTTTCTTTTTAAAATGTAACTATCTACTCAATGTTATTCTACTATATATTTCTTGAAACTAGGGACTGAAGATCCAAATTTTAAAGTTTTATATACCCTTCTTTGTTCCTAGCACAGTGGCTCACAGAATATTCTACTTCCGTTAACCCTCTTTATACATGTTAGAAGCAGTTTGTCTATCTATGAGAAATCCTGCTGGGATTTTTCATTAGTATTTGCCAGCTGGACCTGAAAATTTGTTTTTCAGAATATTTTAAGCTATGAATGTAACTTTGTGAATGGTTATGACACTACTTAGATTTTCTATTTGAGCTTGGATGGGTTTTGCTAGTTTATATCTGAGGAATTGCACTTCAATGAAGTTGTTAAATTATGTGTGTAGAGCTGTTTACAGTATTTTCATTTTTTTTTTTTTTTTGGGTACCAGGTGTTGAACTCAGGGGTACTTGACCACTGAGCCACATTCCCAGTCCTATTTTGTGTTTTATGTAGAGACAGGGTCTCACTGAGTTGCTTAGCACCTCGCCGTTGCTGAGGCTGGCTTTGAACTCACGATTCTCCTGTCTCAGCCTCCCAAAGTGCTGGGATTAAAGGCGTGAGCCACAGTGCCCGGCTTATAGTATTCTCTTATTATGCTTTTAATGTCTGCAAACTCTGTAGTGATGGCCCTTCTCTTATTCCTTATACCACTAATTTGTGTCTTTTCTTTCTTTGTTAGTCTTGATAGAGGTTTATCAATTTTAGTGGTCTTTTTTCAAAGCCCAGATTTCTGCTTCATTGATTTTTTTCTCATTCAGGTTCACTGACTTTCCTGTGTCATTTCCATTGTGCTACTGAGTCCATCCAGTGAGTTTTAAATTTTGATTATTGTATTTTTAATTTAACATTTTTTCCCATTTGATTCTTTTATTTTCTGTTCTATTTCCTTGATGATATATTCCATTGTAATATTTGTATCTAGAATACTCACAATTGTCATTTGAGAATTTTTATAATAGTTGTTTTAGAGTCTGTTAGATAATTCCAACAGTATAATTTTATAAATGACATTTGTTGATTGCGTTTTCCTATGTGAGTTGAGATTGTTTTCTGTTTCTTCTTATGGCAAATGATTTTGGTTTATATTCCTAGACCTTTGTAATATGATACTGTGAAACTCTGTTTTATTTAAATCCTATAGAGAATGGGAGAATTTTTTTTAAGCCAGCAATTAACCCGGCTAGGCTTAGACACAAGTGCTAACCTGCTTTCTGTGAGCTGTAGTTGTAGTGTCAGTTCAGTTTTAAAGTCTTTGTAGTGCTGTTTTGGGTTTGCCCAACCTAATAATTAGTCTTGAACCTGGATAGTATTCTCTTAGTTCAGTTCTCAAAGTCTTTGGTATTCTAATTAGGGTAAGATCCATGCACACACAGTTGAGGGAGGTAAGTCTAAGAGTTCACATAAGGGCTGGGGTTGTGGCTCAGTGGCAGAGCACTTACCTCACACATTTGAGGCACTGGGTTCAATCCTCAGCACCACATTAAAAAAAAGATAAACAAAATATAGATATTGTGTTCATCTATAACTAAAAAATATTTTTTTAAAAAGAGTTCATATAAAAGTATATGGGATTCTTTCCTGAACTTCTCTCTTTTCACTACTCTCTGTTATTTTCTGCTTCTTTGGGGCTCCTCTTCAATCTCTGGGGCCAACTGGTGGGAAGGTAGAAACAAATAGATCTGGGCTCTGGGCCCATGCTTTTGCAGGCTCAGATTCACCAGATGGAGAGGATCTCTCCCTCTTCTTAGAGTTTTGGCTCCTGCAGTCTACTACTAGAAGCCATTGTCACTGCTGCCACCGTTGTGGGATAGCTTGGAGTCAGGTGCGTGACTGAATGGAATAAAAGGGGGTGAAAATGATCCTAAAGGATTTCCCCCATTTTCTCTGAGATTTAGGAGTTCAGTTGTTAGCTTCCCCAGATATAATTAGAAGCTTCTCCTGCAAATTACTTGGTTTGCACCACAGCGCTCACTTCTAGATTTGAAGCTGCATTACATTCAGGTTGAGGAAGTTACTGGAGAAAAAAGAAATGCTGACTTGATGGTATTGTGACTTCTGGTATTACTCCTCAGTCCACCTTTTTCAGAGTCCTTAAAGAGCAAGTATCATCTATTCTGTTCAGGCTTTACAACTGTTCTCAGTTGGAGAGAAAAAGTAATATGTGTTTTATTCTGTCTTACCCCAAACTGGACCCTTGTTAAGTTCTTAGAGAGAGAGAGAGACAGAGAGAGAGAGAGACAGAGAGAGAGAGAATATATATATATATGTATATATATATAGAGAGAGTGTGTATGTATGTGTGTGTGTATATATATATATATTCTTTTATCAGATACATGATTTGCATATATTTTCTCCAGTCTATGGCTTATTTTTGTTCTCTTAACAGTTGTTATTATTATTATTATTATTTTTGGTACTAAGGATTAAACCCAGGGGTACTCAACCACTGAACCACACCCCCAGCCCATTTTATTTTAAAAAAATTTTTTTGTAGTTATATATGTATGGACAGCATGCCTTTATTTTATTTATTTTTATGTGGTGCTAGGGATCAAACCCAGTGCCTCACGCATGCCAGGCAAGCGCTCTGGCGCAGAGCTACAGCCCCAGCCCTTTATTTTTTACTTTGAGACAGGATATCACTAAGTTGCATAAGGCCTTGTTAAGTTGCTGAGGTTGGCTTTGAATTTGTGATCCTCCTGCCTCAATCTCCCAAGCTACTGGGATTATAGGCATGTGCCACCATGCCCAGCTCTTAACAGTGTTTTTAAAAGAATGGAAATGTTATTTTTTATGAAGTGCCATTGCTGTGCAACTGAAATGATTCTGTGGCTTTCTTCCTTCATTCTATTTATGTGATATGTTACATTGGTTGATTTTCTTATGTTGAACCACCGTTGCATCTCTGACATAAATCCCACTTGGTCATGGTGAGTAATACTTCTTAGTATACTGCCGGATTTGAGTTGCTAATATTTTCTTGAGGATATTTTGCATTTATATTTACAAGGGATATTGGTCTGTAATTGTCATTTCTTCTGATTTTTTTTCTGCTTTGCTATAAAGAAATGCTGACTTTGTATTATGAGTTGGAAAATACTTCCTCTTCTTCAATTTTTTAGAAGAGGTTAAGAAGAGTTTGTGTTAATTCTTTTTTTAAAATATATTTTTAGTTGTAGATGGAAACAATACCTTTATTTTATGTATTTATTGCTATGTGGTGCTGAGAATTGAACCCAGTGCCCCCTGCATGTGAGGCAAGCACTCTACCACTGAGCCACAACCCCAGCCCTGTGTTAATTCTTATTTAAATATCTGGTAGATTCACCATTAAAATCCTTTGGTATAGGACTTTGTTAGGAGTTTTAAAAAATTATTATTATTGTTTAAATCTTTTAAATTATTATAGGTTTGTTGCTATTTTCCATTTCTTCTTGAGTAAATTTAGATAATTTGTGTGTTTCAAAGAATTTGTCCATTTCTTACAGGTAATCTAACTTGTTTGATACAGTTGTTCATATGACCTTCATAACCCCATTTTTCTCTATAAAATCAATAGTAATGTTTCCACTTTCATTATCTATTTTCATTATCTGCAGTTTCTCTTGTCTTTTTAAGTCTCCCTAAAGGTTTGTCAATTTTTAATTGCATTTATTCTATTTTTTCCTGTCCTCTATTTTATTTATCTCTGCTCTTTATTATTTTCTTCTTTCTACTAGTTTTGGGTTTAGTCTGCTTTTATTTTCCTAGTTCTTTAGCGTAGAACATTAGGTTATTCATTTTGTATCTTCTTTTATTGATGTAGGTATTTACAACCACACATTTTTCTTTGAGCCCATAACTTTTGGCATGTTGTGTTTTCATTAGTCTCCAGCTATTTGATAATTCTCTTGTGCTTTCTTCCTTGACACATTGGTTAGTTGAGTGCTTTGTTTAATTTCAACATATTTGTGAATTTTCCAGTTGTATTTCTGTTATTGATTTCTAACTTCATTATGCTATGGTCAGAGAAGATACTGCGTATGATACCTTATATTTAAATCTAGTGAGGTTTGTTTTATGGCCTACTATATATGGTCTAAGATAATGACCTTTGTGTGCTTGAGAAAAAATATATATTTTGTTGTTGTGTAGAGTATTCTGTATGTTACTTCTAGTTTACTGTGTTGCTCAAATACTACATTTCCTTATTTATCTTCTGTCTTGTTCTATACATTATTGAAAGTAGGCTAATGAAGCCTGTTACTATTATCATAAAACTACTGTTCTTCTAATTCTGTTAATGTTTGCTTTATGTATTTGGGGAGTTTATTATTAGATGTGTAAATATCTTTAATATATTGTTATATATTCCTGCTGTACTGAACGCTTAAAAATATGTAATATAATGTCTGCCTTTTTGTCTTGTATGCTTTTTTGTTTTGAAGTCTATTTTGACTTATATTTGCCACACTAGCTCTCTTTTGGTCACTACT
Organism: Xerus rutilus; assembly: GCA_028644305.1. Lineage (NCBI taxonomy): Eukaryota > Metazoa > Chordata > Mammalia > Rodentia > Sciuridae > Xerus > Xerus rutilus. The sequence continues at coordinate 54,600,651 of CM053405.1, read as the reverse complement.
TTTGTGAAATATCTTTTTCCATTCTTTCTCTTGATCTATTTGTGTCTCTGGATCAAAAATGAGTCTTTTGACAGTATATAGTTGGATCATGGATTCTTCCCCCTTCCCTGTTTTGCAAATTTTCATTTGTTTAGAGAGTTAAATCCATTTACATGTCAAGTAATTGATAAGATGGGACTTACTTCTGACATTTTCCAATTTCTTTTCTAAATGCCTTATAAATTTTATCTCTCATTTTCTCTATTACTGCCTTCTTTTATGTTTATTATTTGTAGTGAATGTTTTGACTCCCTGTTCATTTCCTTTTGTGTATATTCTATATGCATTTTTTGTGGTTACTGTGAGGATTACATTTAACATCCTAAAATTAAAACAATCTAATTTTAACTTATACCAACTTAACTTCAATAGCATATAAAACTCTGCTTCTTTATACTTCTATCCCTTCTTTCCTATTAGCAGCACAAATCACATCCTTAATACATTTGCATCCAATATCATCAATTAATAATTTTTTATGCATTTGTCTTTGAAACCATAAAAAAAGTGGTTATCAATAAAAATTACAATTATGTGATCTTTGTAATTGCTCATGCATTTACCTTTACCATAGATTTTCATTTCTTCATGTGACTTTAAATTATTGTCTAGCATCCTTTCACTTCAACCCAAAAGACTTCCTTTAGCATTTCTTATAGGGCAGTTCTAGTGGCAAAAAGTTCCTTAGCTCTTGCTTACCTGGCAATGTTTTAATTTCTTCTTTGTTTTTAAAGGACAGTTTTGCTGGACATAGAATTGTTGATTGACAAGTGTTTTTGTTTCTTCTCAGTGCTTTTGAGTCTACCAACCCATCCTTTCTATTTTAGTTAGCTTTTTTTGTTGCTGTGGCCAAAAGACCTCGTAAGAACAATTAGAGGAGTTTATTTGACACTCACAGTTTCAGAAGTATCAGTTCATAGACAACTGGCTCCATCTCTTGAGGCTCAAATTGAGGCAGAACCTCATGGCAGAAGGGTGTGGTAGAGGAAAGCAGCTGGGGACATGACCAGCCAAAAGCAGAGAGAGCTCTGCTCAAAAAGGACAAAATATAAACCCCAAAGACATGCCCCCAGGTACCCACCTCCTCCAGCCACATGCTACCTGCCTACAGTTACCACCCAGTTAATCTCTCTGAGGGATTAATGCACTGATTAGGTTAAAGGTTCTCATAACCCAATTATTTAACCCCTAAGCTTTCTTGCATTTTCTCACACATGAGCTTTTGGGAGATATCTCATATCTAAACTTTAACAATAACCTAATTGAAGATTTCTTGTATGTGAAGTTGCTTTTTTTTTGTAGTGCTCATGTTTTTCTTTTGTCTCATCTTTTAACATATTGATTATGTGCCTCAATGTGGATGTCTTGGTTTTACTTGGAGTTAATTCAACTTCTTGAATTTACAAGTTAATATCTTTAATCAAATGTGGGACTTTTTTTTTTTTAAAATATTTGTTTAGTTGTAGATGGACACAATGTCTTTATTTTATTGCTTTGTATGTGGTGCTGAGGATCGAACCCAGGGCCCCACGCATGCAAGGCAAGCGCTCTACCGCTGAGCTACAATCCCAGCCCAAATGTGGGACTTTTCAGTCATGATTTTTTCAAATATCATTTCTTCCTCTCTCCTTCTGAGACTCCCATAATTCATATGTTGATCTACTTGATGGGGTTCCATAGGCCTCTTAGGCTCTATTAACTCTTCTTCATTATTTTTTCTTTTAGTTCCCGAGACTTAATTTCAATTGTCCTACTTCAATTGTCTTCACTGACTCTTCTGTTGGCTCAAATCTCCTCTTGAACTCTTCCAGTGAATTTTTAATTTCAGCTACTATTTTTTTTGCTCTAGAATTTCCTTCATTATAATTTTGTTTTATTTATTCATATTCTTATTTTGCCCATGTACTGATTGTTCACATTTTCCTTTAGTTTTTTAAGCATCCTTAAGTTAGATATTTTAAAGTCTTTGTCTAGTAAGTCTAATGGTCTAGGCTTCTTCAGGGATAGTTTCTGTTGATTGATTTTGCTCTTTTTAGTAAACCATACTTTCCTGTTTCTTTGTATGTCTTGTGATTTTTCTTTTTTCTCTCTCTTCTCTTTCTACTTTTGTTGAGAACTAGACTTTTGAATCTTTTAATGTGGTAACTACTTTTTGATTGTTCAAAATTTTCTCTATGCTAGAGATTAGCCTGAAATGAAAGCTCAAAGTCTTTTGGGGTCTTTTCTGAATCTGTGTTTTCCCCTGGGTATATGAAGTAACTTGCTTCGAAAATCCCTCATGTACATGGTTGCTTTTACATGTCCTAATCTTTAAATGTCTGGTTAAAAAGGGGGAAAAACAGGCGGAGGAGGGAGAGGGGGTGGAGGCACTGTTGCTTTAAGTTCCCTGAAAGTTTCTTCAGTTGGTGAGGGTTGGAACTATGGTGGCCAGCCTCTGTGCCAGTCAAGATTTCTCCTGGAAACTGAAAAGCTTTAAATAGACTCTGGAGTTCCAAAATAATTTCTGGAGTTCCACTAGCATAAGTTTAAGCCAGTATAATTGTTCCTTGGTTGGAGAAATGAGTTCCTGGAACTTCCTAGTCTCCAACTTCGTACTTCTCCAATTTCCTTGACATCACTCTAGTACAATCTTTTTTATTTTTATTTTTTGGTACTGGAGATTGAACCCAGGATATTCTACCACTGAGCTACATCCCCAGTTCTTTTTTATTTGTTTATTTTGACTTGGTGTCTAAGTTGACAAGGCTGGCCTCAAACTTGTGATCCTCCCACCTCAGCATCTGGGATTACTATCATGCACTACTGTACCGGGCTCACTGTAGTATAATCTTTCATAATGTTATAAGCAGTGGTGAATGGAACCAAGGAAGGAAGTGTTTATCCCCACACCAGTGTTTTAAGACCAGGAGACTGTTCCTTAGCTCTGAGTATCATGATAGTGAATAAACCCCTACAGAATGTGAAAATTCAGGATAAAATTTAGGTCATCTGGGCAACCATGTTGCCTTGCTTGCAGATATTCCTTCCAGAAACGAATTCCTGGTATTTCTGTAAAGGTAAGACTTATTTTTCTAGAGATTAGTCTCTCTTTTGGTCTGTCTTCATTTGCATGCATATTGCAATCTAATGCACAGAAGACAACCTTCTCCTGATCCTTAAAAGTGTTCCCAAGGGACACAAAGATGAATCACAGGAGATCCCAGTCCTCCAGGAACTGTCAGTTTATGTAGCAGCCCACAACAAATACACCTTAAATTAGAATGTATGTCCCTCTCTTATCGGTGCATAGGACCTTTTGCCTTATTTCTAGAGAGCCCTAGTGATTCTTTTTTTGCATCTGCAGTGCGCCTGTGCCCAACATGTGTTTGTTGTACTAATGCACTGGGTGGGACATTTGCATGGGTTCCTTATAGGAACTTATTGCTATGAGCCTTATTTGAATCTAAGAAATGTTTACACACACACACACATATAAACTTTAAAAAATATATTAGATGTGTAAGTAGTCCCTGGATCAGTTTTCTCAAATATTATTACTATCAAAATCATCTATGAATGTTCCCGAAACCCTGATTCCTATGCTCCAACAATCAGGATTATTTTTGTAAGTCTGGGGTGGAAGCCAACAATCTACATTTTTCAAAAGCAAACCAGGTAATTCTGATATGCAACCATGGGGAGAACCACTGCCCTTTGGCTGCCAAGAAAATTTAGTGTCAAAATAAAGTATTTTGGGCTGGGGAAGTAGCTCAGTGGTGAGTGGTTGCCTAGTATGTGTGAGGCCCTGGGTTTTATACTTAGCACAGAAAGAAAGAAAAAACTAAAGAAAGAAGAAAAAGAAAATGAAATGGCTTCTAGTTTTAGAAAGATCCTGTGTTAGTGTAGCCTATAGTGAAGAAGCATATAGTTAAGAACTGTTTTTGGCGCTTGGAGATGAGGTTCCAATTTCACTGCAGCTACATCCAGTTATCTTTAGACAAATTATCTAGTCTTTCAGAGTTTCCATTTCTTGATTTATAAAATAGGAACTACAGGATTATTATAAGGATTTATGTAAAGCACAGCGTCTATTCTCCAACACATGATAAATGTTGGCCAGATTTGTTCTGGTGTACACATGTGCTACTAGATTCGTGCAGATGCAGAAGTCTATTTCAGTACACTTTCTCCAGCCAGCTCTTGGGAAACCCAAGGATGTCTCCCGGACCCTCAGGTCAACTGAAGGATACAAAAGCCGTGTAACTGTGACAGCACTATTCCGTAAGCCCTACGGCCTCCCAGGGCTCCCTGGTGTTTGCGCCGCTCACGTCCACCAGGGGACGCTCGAACTACCGAAGCTCTGGAGCCGACGGGCGGCGCCCCAGCGCGTGCTCACTCCGAGCAGCGCCTCGGGACCTGGCTTTGGCGGTGGCTCCTCAAACTTATTCTCCGTGGTCGGGTACAGGAGCACTTTAGGCACAAAAGTCCTCCGCTTTCTGTGCTCTCCGCTCTGCACTCCTACAACCCGTAGGCAAATCTAGGTCGGCAAATACTAGCGTTTCCATTGCGTCACTGCCCAGGTGGTTTTCGGGCTGACTGGGGCCTGGACCCGGCGAGACGCCGCCGCTGGCCGGATGTTACGATGGCTGATTGGGGGAGGCCGCGAACCTCAGGGACTGGCCGAGGTAAACCCCGGGCGACTTTCCCTGCGCGCGAGAGGCCGCACTAGCCGAGCGATGGCTCGGGCTCTGGGTTCCCGGCGGGGCGGCCCTGGCGGGGCGGGGCCTGCGGACGTGCGCGCGCTGCGCTGCGGAGGCCGCGGGGCGGGGGCGCCGGGCGGCCGGCGGGGCTCTGGGTGCCGCACTGCCCTCCGTGATCCTGCGAGGTACCTACCCCCTGACCCTAGCCAGGGGGCTCGGGCGTCAGCTGGTCGTCAGTTCTGCTGAGACCTGCAAGAACTTAGGTCTGGCTGCTTCAACCCACTTCATTTCAGTGTAAAAAGTACCCTTAACTAGAGACGGACGAGGGGCGACGGGAACGCTCCACTCAGTGTATTTGAATTGGTGACTCTTCCCACCATCAACTGACATTTGCTTAGAGGATATAAAATTAATTTGGTTACCTAAGAGCCAATTAAAGGATGACATTTTTAAAAAAATAGTTTCAAAATCAAGAATATGATTTCCTAATTTAACTGCTATTTTTGGTTCCATAGTCACACTTTCTTCACGGGCTTGGATAATTGAATAGACCATGTAGTGACATTTACATTTGAAATACAAGCAGAATAATTTTGCCGCCTTAAAAATGTTGAGATCTGGAGTATTTCATATGCCACACAAGAACAGAATGTCTGTTTAATTCCATTTTATATCTCATAGGAAATATTTATCTAAAGTAAACAAATTGATTGTTGTGAGGAAGCAACCAAACTTCTCAGTTTTAACTTCCTCATATCTTTGCACTTGAGGTTTATGCTTTTTTTTTTTTTTTTTTAAAGAAAACAGTTGTTTCAGAAGTCTGAAGTCTTTCAGGTTATGGAAGAATTGTAGATGATTGAACCATATATGATATATATATATATACACACACATATATATCAATTTGATACTAACCAAATTAATCATATAATTTGATTAAACAGTTCTGCCACTTCTAGCAAGCTTTCATTTGAGGGAAGCAGTTTATACCATTTTTATATTTCTCATCTGAACATTTGCTAAAATGAAGACAGGATAAACACTGGGTAACAATTGGAGAAAATTGTTCTTCTGTAGGGTGGATTTTGCAGGAAACATGTTAATTTATACGTTTCTTCCTGTAAAAGCACTTTAGTTGCATAACTGCTTTGAATTTGTACATTATCAAAACCTAATAATTTTCCCTAATTTTATGCAAGAACTTTGTATCCAGGCTTCTAGGTTAAGCAGTAGTTCTCAATCCTAGGGTGATTTTGCCCCCCAGGGATACATTTAGCATTGTCTGGAGACATTTCTGATGGTCACAACTTAGCGGGTAGGGGAAGGAAAGTAAGGTGGAGTGTGGATTGTTTCCTGGTGGCATCTAAAGTGTAGAGACCAGGATAGCCCTCAGCAACAAAGAATAATCTGGTTCAAAGAGTCAGTACTGTCAAGTTTGTCTAATCTTGGTTTAGAAGATAATCACAAGGGTTTTATCATAAACTAGTACTGAGTTTGACTCCAGAAATGGCATTGAGAGTGCCCTTAAAGAATTATTGTTACGTGCATATGTGCTTAGCAGAGTATCTGACATATGACTTATCACATAGTGCTCTGTAAATATTAGCAGTTATCTTTTATCAGTATTTTATCAGTAACAATACTTTTATCAGTATTATTATTCAGGAGTCTGAATGATTTCCTTCCTGTGTTCACTTAGCAAACATGAGAGCTTGCAATGGGCTATTTCAGTCTATATTTTATTCTTGATCTACAGTTTTATTTCTGACAAGTTTTAATTGAGAAACACTCATCCAAAAATAATTTAGTGGACTGGCCCATTAGTTTTTAAGGTCAGGTTTATTGAGATTCAATATACATAAAATAAAATTCACCCTTTTTGTAAATTTGTGACTTGAAAATACTAAAATTTATTAATTAATGTTAAGAGAAATGTTTCATGTGGAATTGATAATAGGGGAACTTGTACTTGATATTAGAACATAATATTTGTGGCTTTAAAAATCTTGTATTCTTAAGGATACACCATGCAGTTATAAATCATTTTATCTCTCTCTCTTTTGTTTCTTCTTATTTTGTCCATTATAAGAAATCTCCATTACAGACAATAGGTGAAGAACAAACCCAGAACCCCTACACTGAGCTGCTTGTACTGAAAGCTCATCATGATATTGTACGATTTCTGGTACAGTTAGATGACTGCAGGTAAGAGACTTTAGTTGTCTAATTGAAAACTGTTTTAGAAAGAGTTTTAAGGACATTTTGTATTAAAAACAACTATAACAACTATTAAATTAATCCATCTTTCCTAAAATTTCAAAACTCTTATCTCCAAAGTAATTGGAGAAATGCAACCAATTTTTAAAAATAAGTTTAACAGTAGAAATTGAAATTGACCTCTGCATCTTGGTGGAATTATGAATCTAAAGACTTTTTTGCCCAATGTCAGCTTGTCACATCTGGTGATTTGGAGGTTATATTTGTTTTGTTTTTTTAGAGTTACCAGAAATATTCATGTTAGTTTTTAAGAAGTGAATGACTTTAGAGGCTGGGACTGTAGCTCAGTGGTAGAGTGCTTGCCTCTCATGCATGAGGCCCTGGGTTCGATCCTCAGCACCACATACAAAGCAATAAAATAAAGACATTGTGTCCATCTGCAGCTAAAAAAATATTTTTTTTAAAAAAAGAAGTGAATGACTTTAAAATTTGGATAGGAATTACAACTGCATATTAAGATGAACCTCAGGTTGAAAAACAATAGGAAGTACCAATAGGAATGTGCTATATGTAGTAGAAGGTAAAGAGTTAATATGAATTTTTGTTATTGATGAAACCCATTTAAAATGTACATTATTCAGTACTTGGTAACAGATATAATATTGTGTTTACTGTATTTGCAAGTAGAAATGAATGTGTACGGGGTTGTATACTTAGCTTATTATTGATCTATATTTCTATTTATTAAGCCTTTATTCAGCTGTAATTACATTAATGGTATAACTTTTAAATGCTTCTCTTTCTCTCTAGAATGTAAGATTTAGGAGAGTGGGATCTATGTTTTTCTTATTTTCCACAATATTCTTATTCTTTCTATTAGTCATTAGTAGATAGTTGTTAAGCCAGTGAATGACTCTTTACACTATTAAGTGTAGTTATTGCATCTCATCCTAATTCCACTTCAGATGTCTCTACCACTTCTTCCACTATCATCTTTTTTTTTATTTTTACTAGCCTGCAATCCTTTGTATTTATTTTTTTAACATTTTTAAACTTTTTCTAATTAGTTATATGTGACATCAGAATGCATTTTGATTCATAGTACACAAATGGAGCACAGCTTTTTATTTCTCTGGTTGTACATGGTGCAGAGTCACACCATTTGTGTAATCATACATGTACCTAGGGTAATGATGTCCATCTCATTCCACCATCTTACTTACTCCTGTTCCCTCTCCCTTCCCCCTTTGCACAATCCAGATTTCCTTCATTCTTCCCATGCCCTCTCCCCCCATTATGGATCACCATCCACTTATCAGAGAAAACATTTAGCCTTTGATTTTTTTGAGATTGGCTTACTTCACTTAGCATGACATTCTCCAACTCCATCCATTTACCTGAAAATGCCATAATTTTATTTCCTTTTAATGCTGAGTAGTATTCCCTTGTGTATATATACTACATTTCTTTATCCATTCATCTATTGAAGGGCATCTAGGTTGGTTCCACAGTTTAGCTATTATACTGCTATAAACATTGATGTGACTGTGTCACTGTAGTATGCCGATTTTAAGTCCTTTGGGTATAGACCAAGGAGTAGGATAGCTGGGTTAGATGGTGCTTCCATTGCAAGTTTTCTAAGGAATCTCCATAATGCTTTCCATAGTGGTTGCACCAATTTGTAGTGCCACCAGCTATGTGTGAATGTGCCTTTTTCCCCACATCCTCACCAACAGTTATTGTTGCTTGTATAGTTGCCATTCTGATTGGAGATGAAATCTTAGAGTAGTTTCAATTTGCATTTCTCTAATTGCTAGAGATGTTGAACATTATTTTGTGTATTTATTGATCGATTGTATATCTTTTGAGAAGCGTCTGTTCAGTTCCTTAGTCCATTTAGTGATTGGGTTATATTTTTTTTGTGTGTTAAGTTTTTTGAGTTCTTCATATATCCTGGAAATTAGTGCTGTATCTGAAGTGTGTGTAGTAAAGATGTTCTCTCACTCTGTGGGCTCTCTCTTTACATTATTGATCATTTCCTTTGCTTCCACTGTCATCTTTAATTTTTTCTTTTACCTTTTCTCCTTTTTTTCTTTTTGATTCCATGAGTGACTGCTATTGTAATTATTCCTAGTTCTAACTTATTCTTCTGCTATCTATTGATTTTATCTTTCTGTTTTTTTTTTTTAATGTCTTTAGTATTTAGTTACTTTGACCATGTGCAGTGCAGTTCTGGTTGTATGTGGAGTTAAGGTCGAATCCCACAGGTAAAGGGCACAGTCCACTGTAACATTACCCTTACATTAGACACTAGCCATAATCTGGGCTGCCACACTACCCACACTTCTGATCAGCTGTCTACAAGTTCCTTCTGTCTCTGGTTTGATAATTCAGTGGAACTGAACTGAGAAAAGCACTAAGCTTATGATTACACTTTTGTTGTAAAGGATACAAAGCAAGCCCAGCCAGATATAGAGATGTATAGGGTGAGGTCTAGGAGCATCCCAAATGCAAAGCATCAATATCTTCAGGATCTTTTGCCCTCCTGGAACATTAGTGTGTATCACCAATGAGAAAGTTCACCTGAGCTTTGAGTGTCCAGAATTTTTTATTGGGGCTTCGTTGCATAGACATGATTATGGTAATCACTGGCTACATGATTTGAACTCAATTTCAGATTCCCCTCTCATCTTAGACCCCCACTAGAGGATGGGAGGTCAGTTTGATAATCCTGTGGCAGTAGCATGGAGCCCAGACTTTCCAAACTCAAGGTTCATCTTTCCAATGTGGCCAGCCCCCATTCTCAAATTATCTAAGAGCCCACAGTGAGTAATCCTGTTAGCACAGACTAACATGTGGTCCAAGGGACCCATCCTGAATAATGAAGAAATTCCTATCACTTAGGAAATTTCAAGGGTTTAAAGGCTCCCTTATAGGAACCAGGGGCCAATGAAATTATTATATTCTCTGTTTCTTCAACTTTTGCTTGAAAAGGGTTTACTTCATATATTTACTACTAGCCTGTCAACACTATTTTCTTGTTGTGATGCAAGACAACCAAATCACAGTGTGTTAAACATAGTATGACAACTTTCAGGCTTTTTTGGGGGGTAATATTCATTTTTTGTATATCTTTAGAGACATTTCACTTATTTATTTGAATGGTCATTTCTGCAAAGGTAGCATTTGGAGTAGCTAAAGTTTTCTTGTACCATATTTTACCCTAATATGTTGCTAGGTTAAAAAACATCCAGATAATTTCTTAAAATCACTAATATTTAGGCCATAAGGAATCCTAAAATCATCTTGTCTAGGAGAGTTAAGTAATAAATGTATATGTTCAGTAATAAATGTGTATGATCTTTAAATTTTATATAGATTGGTAAGACACCATGTTCATGGCTACTGTCCTCTGTGAAGTGCCCTCTTGCTATTCTTATTTCATAGTTAGAAGAATAATTTTTAGGAAAGGCCACCTTGTAAAATAATGTCATTGACCAAATACTGATAGATACTTGATTATATTTACCCCATAGTAGCACTTGTATATATGTCAGTTATTCAGTGATATAGTAAATATTCTATAGATAAAAAACTATAGATGAGTGTATCAATTACCAATTGCCCTGGGATATCACACTGAACATAGTGGTTTAAAACAAAATAACCACCATCTATTTAGCTAATTATTCTGCAGGATGGCAGTTTGGGTTAGGCTGGGCTGGATGAGTCTCTTCATCTGTGCCAGAATCAGCTGATTTTGGCCAGGTTTACTTGCCCATACATGGTCAGCTGGTAGCTTGGCTGGGGCTGGCTGGTTCACAGTGGTCCCAACTGTGGAGACCACCTTTTCTCCCAACATGTGCTTGTTCATCTAGTGTACTTGGAGTTCTAATGTGGCAGGAAGGCCAACCCTGAAGTAAGACACTTTTCATGTCTGCTTGCTGCCATTTCATTGGCTGAAGGAAGTCTGGAGTTGACACAGATTCACAGAGTAGGTAAATAAATTCTTCCTTTTGATGGGAGGAACAACTAAATCCTATTGTAAGTAGTGGATATAGGAAAAGGAAATAATTTGTGACCATGTTTGCTATCTCCTACATTGAATTTAAATGTCTACAATAGATGAAAAAGCCTTTTGGCTTTTGCATTACAGTGATGATATGACTTCATGAACGATGTTTAATTCTTTGTACACGTCACTACTGTATCAAAATTTACATATAACTAGGTATGAAATATTTCAGTTGCAGACCTATAGAACTTTCACTACATGTTTTGCTTTAAAAATTTAATTCTATAGTAAGAAAAAACTAAAAAAGCCATTCTTGAACATAAGATATAAGGCAGACATAAGAAAATCTGTATATAATAAATATTTATTATGAAGAGAATTAAAAGCTTGATGTTTTCACTCTTAAATTTTAAATTAATACTTAATAATTTTGCATGTTGATGGAATGTTTAGATAGTTTAGAATTATCTTTACTATTGTACATGTACAGTATTAATACATTGTCAAATTATAGAACTACCTTTCTGGTTTTAAAATAAAGTTTATAATATTATACTTTTTATGTTTTCATTTAGTTTTGTAGGCATTATATTCTGGGGTTTTTTTGTCAGCTGTTGTAATCCAGGTTTCACGCTTCAGGTCTTTAGATAATATCATCTTATTGAAAATTTTGCAGAAGGATTTTCTTGTTTTCTCGGTGGCTCAGCTAAAATCAGTGAGTGGAAAATTTTCTCTGATTGGTTTTTGAAGATACCAAATAAATCCTGTATAACCTAACAGACAGCTGCCTTTTCTTTTCTTCTTTAGTATTTTTTGAACATGAAGTGAGGGTCATATTGATTGGGAGATCACTAAAGAAGGCTAAGCCTCAGCAAGAGTCTTCCAAAAAATGGACTGTGCTAAAATTGCATGTAATACTCTAGCATTTGACACATTAAACTAAACTGAGTTCATAACACATTTTAAGAATAGTTTTCTCTGTTGCTTATTTGACCATTCCTTGCTCCACCAGGAAACAGACAAGGTTATGTAGGATGGTGATCATGACTGGAAAAGAATCAGATGACCCATGAAGTGCCAGACTGGAGAACAAAACATGCCTCTAGGATGGCTGGTGAAGCTGTACATTCACAAGTAAACACAGTATAGTTTGATAATCCATTGAAAACAGTGTGCTTCATCTTTAAGAAGATATTCTTAAGAATATTCTTTCTCATATGCTAACCTTTAGAGAATAGAGATCAGTAGTCAGGATGGCCTAGATTCTTCTAATTCTTCTAATTCTTCTGGGTTTTTTGGGAAGCACACAGTAAGATAGAATTAGGTATGCAAAAGGTTTATTAGAGAGAAGTGGCAGTGAAAGGAGAAGGAAAGAAGCAGGATGGGATGGGGGAGCTGTGTCAGACTCTGGTGCAGATATGACAGTCTGCCAGCCCCAGGGACAGCTCTGGAGGAAGGATTACCCCTGAGCGAAGTTCCTATGTGTATGGAAATAACTAGGGCTTTGTACATTTGCTGAGGGTCGTCTAGGAAGAATGTGCCCCTGGCTTCTATCATCTTGCTTAACTCCCAGTGCCTGAAACCCCAGTGAGCTAGTATGATTTTTGATTTGAAAGCTGAAATGGATCCTGAAGTCAACAGCTAGAGGCAGTCAGATAACTACATTCTTCACAGCTTGTCATCTACTCCTGTCTTGAAAGGGAATCTGGAAGGTATATCTTTGAGTTTGCTGTACTTCCATAGGTGTGAGCTGTGCTATTTAATTTTTTTTTTTTTCTGGTGCTAGGGATTGAACCCAGAGGTGCTTTGCCAGTGAGCTACATCTCCAGACTTTTTTATTTTGAGATAGGGTCTCACTAAGTTGCCACAGCTGGCTTTGAACTTGTAATCCTTCTGCTTGAGCCTCCTGAGTTGCTAGGATTACAGATGTGCACCACTGCACTCAGCTTATTTAATTTTTAAATTGCAAGAATATACTCATATGGGGCTTGGGTTGTGGCTCAGTGGTAGAGTGCTCACCTTGCATGTGTGAAGCATGGGGTTCAATCCTCGGCACCACATAAAAATAAATAAAGGTATTGTGTCCATCTACAGCTAAAAAAATATTAAAAAAAAAAGAATATACTCATATGGCCATGTCTTTGGACAGCTAAGAAACTATAAGTAAGATGTTGGTTAATAGTTCTTTGATGACTTGGAAAAGTTAACACAGTTTTCAGAGATAGTAAGGTACTTGTACCTGGAAAAAAGAATAAACAAAATTCATTTTACTGTGAATTCTAACAACCACAATACTAATAATTTAACAGATTTTGTACTGGCAATTTTTTAAGTGCTTATATTACCCAGTAACACATTGAATTTGGACATCTGGTTTATTATAATAGATTTTGCTAAAATCTATTACAAAAAAAAACAAACCAAATCAAAAACCCTATTCTATTTCCAAGAGTCTTTGGCATGACTTTATGATGAATTTGTTTATTCAGTTTCCGTTGCTTTTGGATAGTGCTTTAAGTCAAGTAAAGGAAGAATGGCACTGTCATCTGGTATGTGTATATGCCATCCTCTCTCCTTTCCTTTTTCTTATTTCTAATTATTTTGTCCTTTTGACCATGTTTTAGAAATGTATTTTATTTAAGTTGGCTAAGATGTAAGGTTTGAGAGGATGACAGGAGTGAATGGAAAGATAATTGCTGGCTTTGAAGTGATATGTGTATTATAAGTAATATAAGTATTATATTACTATGAAGTAATATAATTATATTTTGGGACGAGGACAGCAAGTGTATAATAGTATTTCCATTTCATATTCTGTCTCCCTAGCAGTAAAATTCTATAATTACTAGGTAAAACAGCCTTATTCAGTTAAAAAAAACCCTTACTAAGCATTTGAAAATAATTACCTTGACCATCTTTAAAATATAGCTTTAAAATTCCATCTGACAATTTGAGTGTGGATAAGGGTAATAACTGCAATGGATTGCAACATATGTTTAAATTTCTATGTTCCTAATGATACTTAACAAGGAGAGCTCACTGGTTACATTTGGAGAATCCTGTGGAACTAATTGATTATTTTGAAAATTGTAATAAATGAGCAAAATCATATCCTGTGCTGCCTTTCTTATATAAAGTCTTGGGATCAGTAATAATTTATAAGGAGGAATGTGTCTTTTTAGAAGAATTCAAGCTAGGAAGAAAGATAGAATTGGAATATTTTGAGTTTGCAACTTTTAACATGTAGGAGAGGAAAATAATGTTTTTCCTGTACTCATCTTAGCTTTGTTGGCTAGGGCCCTGAAAGTTAGACTAACAAAAGATTAACAAGAAAAAAACAAGTGTATTAATGTGTGCATTGTACCTACACACCAGAGTACCCATGATGAGTAAATGAGTACTCCTTTAACTCAAAGCTGAGAGAAGTCAATTTGAGAAGTAGTAAGATGAAGGAAAGGTCTTTTGAGTTTCTTGCTGTAGCAAATTTTGAGCAGGCCAATATATGCGGAAATAGATAAGGGCTAGTTAGTAAGGTTGTGCAGACGTTTCCTCAGTGCCCTGTCATCTCCAGTGATGAGGTTGTTATGCCCCTGCTGCTATGAGAAGTGGGGTGGGAGTGAAGCATGTTCACAAGGTTTATTATGTTCTGGTTTTGGGTGAATACCGGGAGGGCAGAGAGCTTGGTTTTTGTCTTTTTCTCAGCTGTCTTCTGAAAATAATTCTTATGTTAGAGTGGCATATTTGGAGATTGCATACTCTGAGTCCTTTCAAATGAAATAACAAATTTAGGCAGTAGTTTTGATGGATATTAATATCACACACACATTCAAAGACTGACAGCAATTATATTTCCTAAAGGAGTTTACAAACTACCTATTATGTGGTCTTACCAAAAAGTCAAATATGAATCTGATTAAGTTTTTTTTTTTGGTACCGGGGATTGAACTCAGGGGCACTCAACCACTGAGCCACATCCCCAGCCCTATTTTGTGTTTTATGTAGAGACAGAGTCTCACTGAGTTGCTTAGCGCCTCGCCATTGCTGAGGCTGGCTTTGAACTCATAATTCTCCTGCCTCAGCCTCCCAAAGTGCTGGGATTACAAGCATGAGCCACTGTGCCCGGCTGAAATAAAATTTTTGATACTGATGTTCCAAGTATTCAGTGGTGGTACATCTGTTTCCTTTTCAGGACAGAATTGATTGGGAACAGATACAGAAATCACATAGCTAGGCATAACATAAGCTTAATAAAGTAATAGCTAAAAAAAAAAAAGGCAACTGATAAAAAGTTGGATTAAGGACCTGATTTTGATAAACAATCATAGTGGGTTTCCTTATGTCTCACCCTGAGGTAGGTAGACTCATTCACTGAATCACTGGTACAGCTGGACAGTTGGAAGCCTCCTACTCAGATGTAGGCTTGCCTCAAAAATAAGAACAGACCACAGTGTTCTCTCTCTGTTCACAGACAGATCCTCAGAGAATACCCAAAAGAGGCTGAATTGAGCATGTCCAATTCATTCTGTCTCTTACCTATGTAGTGGGGCAGAGAACTTGACATGTTTCTCTAGTAGTAGAAGTTCCTTTACAAAACTTGAGCTCAGAGGAATGGAGATTTCCTCTGAAAGTAGTCTTAGGGATTTTGGGATATTCTGATACCTGTAAGCTTGATGTGTCCTTTAGCTTTCTTTTTGTAATTTGGGGGAGGGGAAAATTAATGAAAGATTTGACCTTTGCAAGTGACCATGGATCTATGAAATTCTTCCACCTTCATTCTATTTGTGAGCAAAAATGGACCTTATATTTTTAGATATGAGATTTGTGGTAACATAATACATTTTCTTTTTTGCAGTGCTGGGGATAAAATCCAGGGCCTTGCACATGCTACGCAAATGTGCTATCACTGATCTACATCCCAAGCCCACATAATACATTTTTCTTAATCACAGAAAAAAAGTTAAGTTCAAGTAGTTCTAATGAAAGAATCAGTGATATCAATATCTATGACTCCTGAAAATGCTTTAAAATTCCCTTCAACTTCTCTTACAAGTCTCTAGCTGCATACATCTGTAATTTCTTTCAAGTAGTTCTAGCATACGAACAAAACTAAATTTTATGGAAATCGTGTTATTTTTCAGTTTTGTCTGTTTTCTGGTAATGTAGCATTTTTTTTCAATTTTATTTTATTGTAAAATATAACATTTTAATTTCATAATGCATTAGTGCTTGGGGATTAGTTAGAAAGTTAACCATTGGGACTACCATTATCATGTCCTATTTTGATTTCTCCAGTTTTTTACAGTTATGCAGATATTGAGTAGAGGAAGACTTATGTTCAAATTTGTGTGCTATACTTTTTATTATATCCTTTAAGATTATATTTGAATTTATAGGACCTTTGACATAATTGAAATGGCTTTACATGAGTAATAACTATTAAATGAGCATTTAAGTAGTGGACAGAAATCATTTGTGAAATCATTTTATTTTATACAAATATTGCAAAACTCTGCTATACTTTCAGCACACAATTGGCAAAAATAAGAGTACTCTGAGATGTTCAAAAAGATGTTTAGGAAATGATTTCTGTAAATCGAAATTATTATGAAAATTCTCAGTGGACTCATGATCTAGATCTGGTAGCATCACTGGTAATGAAGGACTGAATTCTCAAAGGGCAAGAACCATTTTTTATTGATGTTTATTTTCAGGATACAGCATATATACAGATAATGCTTAATAAGTATTTCTTGAATGAATAAGTCAATAAATTCACTCATTGACTCAGTAAATTCTCTTCTCATAATTAGTGGAAGAGAAGATGGAACATTCTAAAAGTTCTCCAATAGGTATTTATTAAACTATGCTTCTCCTTGTTAAACTTGTTTTTCATGCATGTAATTTTTGTTTTGTCATTTAATTGTACAGACTCAAAGAGTAGTTTCAAGTTAAAACTTAAAAGGATATACAGAGGAATTGGATGAGAATATGGAAAAAATAAAAAGATTTTATTTTTGTGTGATGGGATTCTGGATTTAAAAGTTTTTAATTTCTGTTTTTGTTGTGACAGTATATTGATCCATTAATAATGATAAAAGGAAAAGATGATGTTACATTAATGCCATTAATGATTCTATTTTACAGAATTTTGTGACACTTAAATGTTTGCTTATTCATGCAATTTCAACCAATACTGATTGAATTAAAATTTGAGGTGAAATGCTCTGTAACTCATTTCTAAACTCTTGGTAGTTTGTTATCTTTCATTGTGAACTCATCTCTCATTGTGAGATTCAAACGTGATAAAACAGTAATGAGAAGTTAAAAAGGAAGGTTAGAAAAAAGTATGTATTTTAAACCTACAGACTTCTAAACGGGAGAAAAGCAATTACAAGAGTTTAAAGAATCAATAGAAATTGATGTTTTATACCAAAGAAAACTCAAGACCTTGAGTCCTGCCCTCCCTGCCCTTACTATACAGATAAAAAGAAATCAATAGGCCCAGAAACATAGGCTATTAAAGATTTACTTCCAGTGACTACTTTTGATACTTAGGGCACTATTTAGTATTTGGATTCAGAAAATGTATGTCATTAAGCATAGGAGATTATTATTTTTAACTTAAAATGATCATTTTTCTTTTTAATCTCCAGATCTTTTATCTCTTACATTTTGAAATAAAGATGAATGTTAGGCATGAATTTAAAATGAACCCTTTGTGTGGTTTCTAGCTAGTTAAATAAAAAGCTTTAAGGTCCTTGCAATTAAAACTACAGTGTTGTATTAAAAAATTATTCATAGCCTCCATGAGAGTGTGTTTGACAAATCTATTTCCGGGGGGACCTCTTAGCTCTAACAGTAGGAGGTCTAATTGTAGAGGTTTGAAATGAGTATGGAACTTTTCCAAACCAGTGAATGCAACAGTTAGAAAGGAGACTTAAAAACAGTATGAGAATTTTTAATTTGAACTTTAGTTTGGACTGTTAAAGAAGGTATTATATGACCGAAATCATGAGAGTTTATGTGTCTTATATGGGGGTAACATTATTAGAATTGATGCTCTTGTAGGAACAAAGTGATGTCTGTGTCCACATATTTTAACTCTATACTTTTCTCTTAATAATTTGTGTCCAATCAACAATGTTCACTTAAATGGAGCCATCTAAGGCATACCCAGATTTTGAAACCCATTAATGATCTTGCAGGGAAATACATACAACTAATTTTCTAAATGCCATAGTTGTTGCTGGAATATCGTTTGTTAATAGTTATTAACTATAAGGGACTAGGTATATGCAGTTCATAGTTGGCTATCTGTACAACCACTTCCTCTTATTCAAAAAATCAAATCTGAGTTCAAGTGGATGAAAGTGATATTTGGGGGACAACTTTGAACTGATTTGAGTCATTGGAATTCATTTATAAATTTGTGTTCTACTAATTAATAACATTGTTTGACATGCTTACAGTTTGATTTTTGTAATACAACCATGTTAGATTAATGCTTGATTTCTTGATTTTGTTATAGTAGTTTCTATTATGAATATCCTATTTGACAGATTATTTTCTTGATAATTTTTTGTGTCAAAGATGTCTTTTATTCTACAGAATATAGATTATTGTTCTTATATAGGGAGAATGGGAGATAAAGTGGAAAGATAATCTGTAACAGAGTTTATTACAACTTTTTTTATGGCATGAGACAGCTTTCTTTTACTTCCTTGAATTTCGAGCATCTTTACTAAAAACTACCAACATCAAAAAACCCAAGCTTTCCAAACCAAGAACACAACTTTTGTGGGAAGACCAAGGAGCTAAGAGAGCAAAGGAGAACTCTTGCCTTTAAGTAAAAGAGTTAAAATACCTATACACAGAAGATTATAGAAATAATGAAACTAAGGACATGATTCTATTCTACCCCTGGACTGTTACTTCCTATCAGTGAATCTGTTTCTCCTCTTTGTTTTATTGCTTTAGTCAGAATTTCTTAAAATCATAGACTTTTAAAGCAAGGAAGGACTTCAGAGGTCATCTACGTATAACCTCATGTTTACATTTCTAGCAGGTTATTTTTTGTAACCCTGTAAATGTATTTTATCTTTGGATCCTTACTACTTGGCACAGAACTTTGAAGGTATTTTACAGATATTTGTTAAGTTAGCTTAAAGAACGCATTATTCATTAGTGTTTGTAAGTAAAATACCATTGATAAAAGCTGCTAGTTCCTAGTTAATTTGGCAATTAAATGTCATCAGTGATTTTTTTTTCTTGACCTTTTTTCTCTAACCAGATTTGCATCTGCTGGTGATGATGGAATTGTGGTCATTTGGAATGCCCAGGTTTGTATTGATTACACGTGAATCATGTAATAAATATATGACAATATAGTTGTATATTCATATATAAATACTATATGGGGTATATTTGCATAACATTGTCATTTGAGACTAATTAATACTTAAAAAGGCCTACTTGGATAATTTCATTTAAAACAGGACAAGTATAATAAAGAGGGCAAATTTTCTTTAAGATTTTTTTCATGAGAAACAAATACTGTTTTATAAAAATAAAAATTTTAATCTTTTTAAAAATTAACTAATTTTTTTATTTGTCCTTTTTAGTTTTACATGACAGTAGAATGTATTGTGGCATACTATATGTACATGGAGTATAATTTATTCTAATTAGGATCTCATTCTTGTGATTGTACATGTTGTGGAGTTATCCTGGTTGTGTATTAAAGTACAAGGCTAGGAAATGTCTAATTATGTCTGATTAAAATTCTGTTGTCCTTCTTATTCTCCTCCCCCTCACTTCCCATCATTTTCCTTTGTGCAATCCAATGGACTTCTATTCTTCCCCTTCCTTCTCACTGTCGTGGGTTAGCACCCACATATCAGAGAGAATATTTGGCCTTTGGTTTTTCGGGATTGGCTTGTTTACTTAGCATGATATTCTCCAGTTCCATCCTTCCTTTACCTTCAAATGCCATAATTTCATTCTTAATGGCTGATAACATTCCACTGTGTATATATACCATATTTTCTTTATCCATTCATCTGTTGAAGGGCATCTCAGTTGGTTCCATAATAGTTTGGCTATTACGATTTGAGCTGCTATAAACATTGATGTGGCTGTGTCACACTGTAGTATCCTGATTTTAAGTCCTTTGGGTATAGACCAAGGATGAGGATAACTGGATCAAATGGTGGTTCCATTCCAAGTTTACTAAGGAATCTCCATACTGCTCTCCCTAGTGATTGTGCCAATTTGCATTCCCACCAAAAGTGTATGAGTATAACTTTTTCCCCACATCCTCATCAACATTTATTGTTACTTGTATTTTTGATAGTAGCCATTCTGATTGGAGTTAGACCAGAGACCCTGAGCTTACCAGAAGAAAAAGTAGGCCCAACCCTACATCCTGTCAACTTAGGAACCGACTTCCTCAACAAGACTACTAAAGTGCAGGAAGTACAATCAAGAACCAATAAATGGAATGGTATCAAACTAAAAAGCTTATTTACTACAAAGGAAACAATCAAGAACATGAACAGAGAGCCTACGGAATGGGAGACAATCTTTACCACCTGCACCTCAGATACAGCAATAATCTCCAGGTTATACTAAGAACTCAAAAAACTTAACACCAAAAAAAAAAAAAAAAAAAAAAAAACCCAAATAATATTGTTCCAATCAATAAAGGAACAAATAAAGGGCAAAGGAACTGAACAGGCAGTTCACAGAAGGAATACCAATGGTCAAAAAATATATGAAAAAATGTTCAACATCTCTAGCAATTAGAGGAATGCAAATTAAAACTACACTGAAATTCCATCTCACTCCAGTCAGAATGGCAATCATAAAGTTTTAATCTTGTTGAACAAAATTTAGGTCATCAGCAACTATGCACTGACTTCTAGAATGAATCAAGTATTGATTTTTGTGAGAGCCACAGTTTTTCTTTCAGCATTGCATGGTAGCATAATATAGCATTCTTCTCATGTTTGACTTTAATAGAACAAAAGGTATATATTTTTCAAAAATATGTAAGGCTTTACCAGGTTTCCCCAAGTCTTCTCTTCCTCATTCTTTGTTTCTCAGATTATTCTCTTTCTCAGTATTTTTCTTCATTTACTCTTTTTTTGTTATTATCTGGTCTTTCAGATCTGTGTTTTTTTTCAGTGACTTTGCCTATGAGAAAAACAGCTCTTTAACATTATAGTGCCCCAGTATCCATAGGGGATTGGTTCTAGCCCTCCTTCCCCATACCAGAAATCCGTGGATGTTCAAGTCTCTCATAAAATGATGTACAATATAATGCATACAACCTACAGGTTATATGCATCCTCCCATGCTCTTTAAATCATCTCTAGATTGTATGTAAATGCTGTATAAATACTCACTACATTGTATTTAAGTAATAAAGACAAGAAAGAAGTCTACACCTGTTCAGTACAGACACAATTTTTAAAAATATTTTCAATCCAAAATATTTTTTGGATGTGTGCATGAGTTCTCCAACTATTTTTTATTTGGTTGAATCCATGGATACAAAACTAGTGGATACAGAGGGCCAATTGTACTTTCACCACATTCATGAAATCCTGCAACCTTGGAAAGATTTGCAATTTATATTATATTTACATTTTATTTTTGTATGTTTACTTCTTGGGAAATCGGTGGTAGACTAATGGAGGTAGATACTAAATGTGTGGAGGTAGATGTTGGTGTTAAATGGAGTGGAGATGAACTGTAAGTTGTTGGTCACTTAGTGCATACACACACATACACACACACGTTATTTCCTTCTACAACTTATACTAGAGAGAGTTAGATAACAAATACATGGATAATAATGACTTCCTGTTGTTTTTCTACAGATTAAATTGCTTATTGTTTTTGCTTAATTTACACAATTCTTAAAACCATAGGAAAGGACATTCCTTTAAATTCTGTATAAAATATGCTACAATTGTCATTTTCCATTAGAAAATCATCAAAATTATTTTTGGCTATTCTTTCAGCACTTATTTAGATTCTGTACACGTGTTTAACTAAAGTTATGTCTTTTTTACTGTGATATATTTATTTATTTTTGTAGTGCTGGGGATTGAATCTGGGGCCTTGTATGTGCTAGGCAAGCACTCTACCACTGAGCCACATGCCCAGCCCTAAAATTATGTCTTGAATAAATAATTTTAAACAGAATATATGTGTATTCATAGTGATTCTTTTTTTAAAAGTTGTTGATGAACCTTTATTTTATTTATTCGTATGTGGTACTGAGAATTGAACCCAGTGCCTCATACATGCTATATAGTGCTCTACCACTGAGCTACAACTCAGCTCTCTTCATTGTGATTCTTAATGTCATTTAAGATTATTTAAATTATGAAAGATGAGCCTATTAACTTCTTTTTTTTTTTTTTTGTATTTCAGACAGGAGAAAAGCTTTTGGAACTCAGTGGGCACACTCAAAAGATAACAGCTATTATTACATTTCCTTCCTTGGAATCTTGTGAAGAAAAAAATCAACTTATCTTGACAGCCTCTGCTGATCGAACAGTTATTATATCCTTAAATCTAGAAGAAAGTGAAATAGCCACAGTGGCCCAAGGGGCAACTATATGCATTATCAGTCTTCAGACTCTACGGGCCAGTCTATGCATTCTGGTAGCAAAAATGATTTTATTGTAGTCTTCATAGACACTTCTTAAAAGTGTTAGGCATCTGAAAAGTATTAGACTAGAAATAGCAGGTAAAGGCTTATATTGATAGAAAGCCTGTGACTAAAGCTGTTCTTTCCAGAGTTACTGTTATATCAAGTTGTGTAAAATGCAGGAAATGGGAGAATGTGGGCTTAAATTTTTTTTTTATTATTATCTCATTGTGCTTTTCAATTTAGGGAAACAAAGATGAGTTAGACTGCAGAATAATTCACATTTCTCCCTTTTTATTTATATAAAAAGAAATGTAATGGCTCCAACCCATGAGAACCTTTGGAGTTTCTGAGTCTGCAGAAAAGTGAATTACTTTCTGCTCAATATTAACATTCAGCATTTGAAAACAATTTTTAAAAGATAAAGTTACTTCTCCTCATAATTTTAGGTAGAAAGTTAAGATGTAACTGCAGTGGTAAAATTTTATTAAGTACTTATACACTTAATAAAATTGAAATAGCCTTTTGAAAGATATTTTTAGCTATTGTCATTTACAGATGAGAAAGTAGAGGCATAGAGATCTTAAATAACTTCCCCAAGGCACCAGAGTAGGGAAGAACTGATAAGCAGTCTGGCTGTGAACTCAGAACTCTGGACCACTATAGGACACTGTGACACTGTCTCCATAAAATATTTTCTACAAGCAAGTTCAGCCCTTTACTCTCTATATAAGGAATTGAATCTGTAGAGTTCGTAGCCAGGTGATAAGGGATAACTATAGTCTTTCATTACTCTTTTTTTTTTAAGGTGTCAGATTGACTTTAAAAAGTTTATGATTATCTGAAGTTCTGTTAAACAGTTTCAAGGATTAGTGACACTATTTCTTAGGCTTTGATAGAACTAAGACATACTATTTAATAACATACTTCAAAGGAATTCTTCAGCTAAAGTGTTTTCCAGACAGATTGCCTATAGGTGAGAAAATTTCCAAGACATGGTTTAAATGGCAATAGAATGTATGTGTGTGTGTATTGGTGCATATGAGCACGTGTGTCTGTGTGATTACAGATGTCATAAACAAGGACAAAAAATTTCCTCAGATGTTTAGGCAGAGCTGCTTTAATACTGCGGCTGTACTGAGGCAAATATTTTATGGAATAAAACTCCTTTTTTTTTCTTTTTCAGTATCAGTATAAGCTGCAAATAATAGAATTTAAAATACTTTCTCTTCATTAGACTATTCCTAAGATACTCTAATAGTACTTTTAATAGTACTTTAAGGTGATTACTAAAGTTAGTAGTACAATACAGAGATAAGTAGCTAGGACGGTATCAGTATAAATTTTACCTGTAAATGAAAGTACAGAATCATTCCCTTTGCTGAATGCCTTTTCTTGTTTAAAAAAAAAAATCCATGCTGCTTAGCGGTCATTTCCTTTTACTAAATTCTAAATTTTCTCTTCTGAGGCCTTCACTATTAATTAACTCCCTTAATTAAATATTAAAGATAGATTTTTATATTTTTTGTTAAGTAATAGCTTTAAGAGCTCAAGTTACTCAATATTACACAAATTTCAGATAGTGAAATAAGTGAAAAGACTGTGAGATCATATTACAGTTGTTTAAATTTAAGGCCAGAAAACATTATGTAATTACTGGGAGCACTTTTTATGTGCTGGCAGTTTCTTTAGTGTGGTATTTACATATATGTATACTTAAATATCTTTTTATCTCTATAGTTCAAATTCTTAGAATAATTAGCCACATTTAAAGACTGACACATTTAAAAAAAAGGCTTTGAATATAATAAGATTAACTAGTTTGTGAAACTAATTTCAATTTTTAAATATATAGTATATATGTATGTAAGTTGGATATGATGTAAGATGTATTACCATAGGAAGTGCTGTAAAAATTTTGAAAATTATTAAGCTTCTAAGTCAAATAAATCCTGAATATTATGAGAGGCCTTCTAATTATTATTATTTTTAGAGGTCTTCTAGTTATTTTAAATATGTATACAGGTAACAGTAGTACATTGTAGTGTCTTCTTTGAATCAGGATAACAGAAGTAAATCATGCCATGCACATTGGAGGGAGCTTTCAGGAAATATCAGTTAATAGATGTAATAGTTCTTAGTATAAATTCTTCATGTTCATGTTTATTAGATTATGGCAAACTGTTTTGGTGAATAATCTTTAAACATTTGCAATATTTAATGTGTGTAAAGATTCGGTACATCATGCCACTCATTCTGTTGGCATTTGCAAATAGTTTAGTAGTAAAATTTACCTCAAGCTTATTTTAGATCATAAGCCTGCTCTGCTAAGTTGATGACTTATTATATGAACTAATTTTTGTGGTAGTAGAAATATTAAATATTTTATGTTTCATTTAA
This sequence comes from Xerus rutilus, assembly GCA_028644305.1. Taxonomy (NCBI): domain Eukaryota; kingdom Metazoa; phylum Chordata; class Mammalia; order Rodentia; family Sciuridae; genus Xerus; species Xerus rutilus. The sequence goes on along the minus strand of CM053405.1, from coordinate 54,575,639 downwards.
AGATCTTCTAACAATGTTTAATGTTTATGATTTCATTCTAATTAGAAAAAGTTATCTCATAATTAAGAATTTTAAAATTCTACTTAGAAATTATTTCTTAACATAAATTTAGGTATGGGATTGTGATACTGGCAGACAAGTTCAGAGAGTATCATGTTTCCAGTCTACTGTAAAGGTAAATATCTTAAGAAGTAAGAGTTTTTAATGGTGATCCATTTTTGTCTCAGAGAAAAAATGGTTAAATGAAGTACATATAATTACTTCGGGAGATTTAAAAAAGTATTTCTTTCACATACACCTGTAGTCATTTAACTCTAAGACTAGATTTTTGTGAACATATGTATTGACTCTTAATGTTTCAAATGGAAATTAGAGCAGAGGATAATTGTTATAGCAAGATAAAAAAAAAAAAAGGTAGAACCAGGCATATATTTAGTAGGTAATCCTAGGAATAGATACTGCTTACAGGAAGACTGTAAAAATAACTAGTCAGTTTTTTTTTATATACTTTGAACTAAAAATATAGAGTTATTTGTCCTTTGACTTCTGCCTTAAGGTCATAAAGACATGTCAACTAGTTCTAAAACTAAAAATCTTACATGACTAATTGTCTTCTATTAGGTTAATTAATTTTACAAACCTTAGTTGGCACTTCTTATATGACAGGAACTCTGCTACATGTTGGAGAAACAAACATGGATGAGACTTGGTTACTTGTGATTCATACAGAAGAAATTACCTTAAATGTTCTAAGAAAGTTTTTAAATGTTAGCCAGTTTGGGAAAAGACAGTTGTTAAATGAGTTGTTTCTTCATTTTCTTTAAAGATAGCTGAGCTTCATGTTGGAGCTAACACTTGTTTTTTAATGTGAAAAGAATTATTTTCCTAAAAGGCAGCATCTCTGGTAGCCACCTCATGCCCTGTGCTGTTTTGAGTAACAATAAAGATTCTGGGGAAGGAAGTACCATGTCCTGTATGCTCATATTTAATTTAATGATGAACTTTCTCTGAAGAAGTCATTAAAGTATTGACTTCATCAAAATCTCTATGATCTGAAAAGATGCTACTTTTATATTCCTTAAAAATAATTCCTGCTATCTGAAAAACCAAGGTCATTAGGTTTCATATGGAAATACCTGAATTGAAGGAATAGAAAAGGAGAGAAAAAAATTAGTGTCTTTGGGGGAAATTCCTTTTGGGAACTATTTCATGAACTAGTCATAGGAACTGGTCAGTAATAAAGTATCTTATTTCATCATGGTAAAAATACCTTCTAAAGGGGTTTTATTGGAATGTTAGCTAGATAATTGTATTTGTTGACTCTGGCTATGATCCTGATTTACATAAAAAATTGTTTAAAAAGTAATATTTTGTTCACTTCAGTTCATTGGATCAGGTGTTCAAGAAATTCATATCCATAATATGAGAAATACTATTATTTATCTTTTGAACTAGTAAATTTTTCTTATAAGGGTGAGTGTTAGTGAGGAGATAGTGAAATTGACATTTTTATTGCTTTTTGAGAGAACAAATTCATACGCTCTTCTGGAAGGCAGTTTAGCTTTACTAACGAATCAAAAAAATGAACCAAAGGTCGTATGTTTTCTCTGATATGCGGATGCTAATTCACAATGAAGGGGGATGGCTAGGGAAGAATAGAGTTACTTTAGATTGGGTAAAGGGGAGTGAAGGGAAGGGAGGGGGGATGGAGGTAGGAAAGATAGTGGAATGAAACAGACATTATTACCTTATGTGCACGACTGATGTGTTTCTACAACATGTATAATCAGAAAAATGAGAAACTATACTTGATATATCAAAGTGTATAAATGTATTCTACTGTCATTTATAACTAATTAGAACAAATAAAAAATTTTTTAAAATTATATGCATATACACAAGTACACACCTATATATGCCCACATATACACATTAAAATAGCATTTCAGGGGCACAGACGTTGTGGCTCAGTGGTAGAGTGCTTGCCTAGTTCATGTAAAGCACTGGGTTCTATCCTCAGCACTACACAAAAATATAAATAAATAAAGTTATTGTTTACATCTGCAACTAAAATATTTTTTTTAAAAATGTCATTTCAGAGGATGTAAAGAGTTTGTGATGTGCTCAAGACAATGTAATGTAACAAAAGCAGTATATTATCCTCCATAAAATATTAGCAAACCAAAGCCAGTAACATATAAAAGAAGATTATACACCATGATCAAGAGAGATTTAACCTCTTTAATATGAGATTAATTTTACATAAGAAAATCAGTCCATGAAATACATCATAATGAGAATACAGGGTAAAAATCGCATAATCATCTCAATAGATGCAGAGAAAGTATTCAATAAACACCAGTGTCCTCTACTGATAAAAATATTCTGTGAACTAGGATCATATTAAGGGCAAAAGACTGAACGCTCTTCCTGCTAAGATCAGGAACAAAATAAGAATGCCTGCTCTGAGCACATCTGTTCAGTATAGTACTTGAAGTTCTGGCCAGGGCAATTAGCAATAAAAAAGAAATAACATCCATTTGGAAAGAAACGTATGGATCTATATTTATAAATTATGTGATCTTGTATATAGAAAATCCTAAATCTACAATAAAACTGGTAGGGCTAATAAATTAATTTAGCAAGGTTTCAGGATACACAATCAATATACAAAAATCAACTGTAAGCCAGGCATGGTGGTGCACACCTGTAATCCCAGCACTTTGAGAGGCTGAGACTAGAGAATCTTGAGTTCAAAGCCAGCCTCACCTGAGGTGCTAAGCAATTCAGTGAGACCGTCTCTACATAAAACACAAAATAGGGCTGGGGATATGGCTCAGTGGTTGAGTACCCCTGAGTTTAATCCCCTGTACTAAAAAAAATGTGTTTGTTATGTACTAGTATTTAACACCCTAAAAATTAAGAAAACCCATTTATAGTAGCATCCAAAAGAATAAAACACTTAGGAATAAATTTGAAGAACTTCAAGATTTGTACATTAAAAATGTCAAAATATTGTTGAAAAAAGATCTAAATAACTGAAGAGAATACCCCATGTTCATCATCAGATTTAATATTGTTAAGATTACAACACTACTCATTGATATAAAATCATTACCAAAATTATAGATGGAATAAAATCATTACCAAAATTATAGCTGACTTTTTATTTCAGAAACTGGCCAGCAAGAATAGCCAAAACAGTCCTGAAAACGAAGAACAAAGTTGTAAGGGCTCTCACTTGCCCATTTAAAAACTTACATAATGGTGTAGTCAAGTGTTGACTGACTACAACTTAACTAAAAACTTACACAATGCTGTAATCAAGTCAGTGTTATACTGGCATAACGATAGACATACAGATCAAAGGAATATAATTGAGAGTCCAGAAATAAAATCTCACATATATAAAATATATGTGATTTTTTACATGGTGCCAATACCCCTTGATGGAAGAAAGACAAGACTTCAAAAAATGATGCTGTGACAAGTGCCATAGTCTCAGCTACTCTGCAAGCTGAGGTAAGAGGATCATTTGAGTACAGAAGTTTGAGACCAGCCAGGGCAACTTAAGGAAACCCCTGTCTCAAAAAAAAAAAAAAAAAAGATGAGGCAACAGGATATCCACCTACAAAATAATTAAATTGAATACATTTCATTTGTTTAAAAAGATTAATTGAATTGGACCTCATCAAAATTAAAAACTTTTGTGCTTCAAAGGAATACGGAGAATGTGAAAAAATAACCCATAAAATGCTAGAAAGTATTTGCAAATCCAGTGTACTTATATCCAGAATGTACAAAGAACTCTCAACAATTAAGAGATAAATAGACCAATTAAAAATAGACAAAGGATTTAAAACAAATTTCTCTGAATAAGACAATTGGCCAAGAAACTCATGAAAAGAAGTTCAACATGATTAGTCTTTAGAGAAATGCAAGTCAAAAAACCACATTGATAATCTCAGCAACTCAAGAGACTGAGATAGGAGGATGGAAGGTTTGAGACCAGCCTCAGTAACTTAGACCCTAAGTAAAAATAAAATAAACAAGAAAACCCCACATATACTACAATGAAATATTACTTTATACATACCAGAATGATTCATATCTAAAAGACCAAAGACGAGTCTTAAGTGTTAATAAAGATGTGAAAAAAATGTAACCTTCATACATTGCTGATGAGATTGTAAAATGGTACCATCACCTTGGAAAACAGTTTGGCAGTTCATCAAAATATTAAACAGAATTATTTAACCCAACCATCCTCCTAGATATATTCCCAAGAGAAATAGAAACATGTACACACATAAATGTACACAAGTGTTCAGAGCAGTATTATTCCTAATAGCTAAAAGATAGAAACAACCTACATGTTCAGCAACTGATGAATGGATAAATAAAATGTGCATATCCATATAGAGGAATATTATTAGGCAATAAAATGAATAAAGTACTGATATTAAAGCAGAGATTAGACAGCATAGGGCCTCTTGAAATATAAACTGTGCTGATTAATTTCAACCTTTTTTCTTCCATCAGTTTTAAAAACAACCCTATCGCAAGGTAGACAAGATCACTGGAACTTCCTCCTTTTCTTTTTAATTCTTTCTTGCTCTTGTCCTTCTCACTGCCAGTCAGGCGGGTGAGTAAAGGACTATTAAGGGACTCTTTAGGATGTCATTAGAGGTGAAGGTCAGTCCTTGAAATGCTAACCATCCTGAGTCTACCAAACAGAATTATTGAGAAGAATTAGGAGATAACTAATTTAAAACTTAAAAACAGATTGCATTTTCTATTTTACATAAAAAGGAGTTTAAACATTGTGTGTTTTCTATTACTGAGTAGGAAATTACCTCACAATTTAGTGGCTTAAAGCAATAAACATTTATTATCTGGTAGTTTTTGTGGTCAGGAACAGAGAACATCTTAGCTCAGTTGTTCTGGCTGAGGATCTGAATTTGTGGGCATAATTTTAAACCATTGAACAATGAAATGCTTGAGTTTCTAAATTGATATACATTTCAATTTTGCAGTGTTTAACTGTTCTTAAGAGACTAGATATTTGGCTCTCTGGTGGGAATGACTTATGTGTGTGGAACCGAAAATTAGATCTCCTGTGTAAGACCTGCCACCTTTCTGATACAGGTAAACAAAATATAATGCTGATTCATGATTGACAGACTTAGAAGACAGCAAATCTTCAAAGAGACTTTATGAACACAAAGGTGTTTTGGAGGGATTTGGGTTTTGTTTTGTTTTAGTTCCAAAGATTACAGGTAGCCATATTTAATTAGTATATTCACTCCACAAATAATTTAATGAACATTTTAAAAATAGAATGTTTTCTGCATTTATAATTCGTCTCATACTCCCATGCCCCTGCTCTTATCTCCTCCACCTCCTCTAGTTCCACTGCACTTTGACTTCCTTCTCCTCCAGCACTAGCTCACACATGGGAAGATACAAAACATACTGGTAAAAAAAAGAACATTTGGAGGAGAAGTTAGGTCAGAAATGCTCTTCAGATCACAACAGTGCTACTAGTCTTCATGGATGGGAAGGATAGCAAATGAGTAAAATATTTTCTAAATTTACCTATATGCTATGAATTACATCTATATATTACATATCACATTGGAAAATTAACTTTAATGCATAGATTTTTGCCAACATATATGCTGGCTCTAATACATCAACTCTGTAATTCTTTCTAATAAAAGTAATAATTGTAACATATCTCACAGAACTTGGGGTTAGCTTCAAATCATTTCATGATTCAGTTATGAAAAGATATTCAGAACTCTGTACTTAAGGCTGAGTATGGTGGTGTATGTCGGTAGTCTCAGCTACTTGGGAGGCTGAGGCAAGAGGATCACTTAAGCCCAGGAGGTATGAGCAAGATAGTGAGACCCTGTCTCTTAAAACAATAAACAGACAAGCAAACCCTACAGAAAACTCTATATGAAATATGGTAGCGTATAAACTGATTATTTCAAATAATATAAGGAGTTTTGTAAATGTATTAATTGACCATGAACATGCTATTTAAAAGCTACTATTTAGCTGTTAATTATTGGCTAACTCTGACTCACCAAATTCAGTTTCTCCTGTATTTTCATTTAAAACCGTGTTTCTAACATGCAGTGCTGCAGTAGTAGACAGCAGTAGGGTGTCCTCTAATTTACTTCAGTCAGATCTCACAAGTTAAAGGCTCAGTCCCCAAGACTGCCCCATCTCACTTCAAATGCCATTCATAACACTATTTGTTTTTTGACCTACTGGCTATAAACTGGGATTCCCACATCTCCTTTCTTGGATTTGATTAATTACTAGAGCAGCTCTCAGAACTCAGGGAGAGTATTATAAAGGATGCAGATGAAAAGCTACATGGGGCAAGGCAGGTGTGGGGAGGGGTGTGGAGCTCCTGTGTCTTCTTCAAGTGTGCTAACCTCCATAACCTCCATGTGTCATGCTGTATGGAATCTCTGACCCCTGTCATTTTGTTTTTCAAACAAAAAATATGCTTCATTACATAGGCATGGTTGATTAAATCATTGGCCACTAGCGACTCACTTCACCTTCAGCCCCTATCTTTTCCCTGGAGGTAGGGAGATGGGGCTAAAAGCCCTAATCCTCTAATCCTTCCTTGGTCTTTCTGGTAACCAGTCCTCATTCTGAAGTGTCCTAGTGGCTGCCGGCCATCTCATTAGTGTATAAAACATATTGTATCTTTGGACATTCAAAGGATTTTAGAAGTTAGGTGACGGGAAACAGGATGAAGATCAAATATGTTTTTCACAATGTCCTGTTAGCTCATTTAGTTCCGGGGAACATGCTCAGGCTTCATTAAGTTTACACTGAGGGAAAATACCAATTTTATCTCATTTGAATTAGCCATCTTGTGAATGGATGAGGGAGATTATCATAAAGAAGTTGGAATGGCTGAATATACAACTTTACCACAATAGTAAAAGTTTTCAAAGAGCATGTCCTACCTTTAATAAATCACTGTCTTCCAGAGATCTCAGAAATCTACTTACAACAATCATTTTCCACTTGTAAACATGTATGTAAGTATGTATGTAGCAAGTTTTGTGTACTTTGTTGTTACTATCTCCTTTATAGGAAATGATTGACATAAAACTCAGAATGTTTTTGTTGGAATCCATAAAAAATGATTTTACTTTTATATATTTCTGAAGGTATCAGTGCTTTAGTTGAAATACCTAAGAGCTGTGTCATAGCAGCAGTTGGCAAAGAACTGAGTGAGTATGATTTTTTCTTTATTTTTTTATTAATATACATGTGTGTGTATATATATATATATATTTTAAACTAGAATAGTATATATGTGCTGGAAAGACAAAGTAGTTTTTATTTCACGGGTATTTGCTCCTGCCAAGCCTTGGCTCCTTGGGGTTGTTGAAAGTACAGAAAGTAAAACATTTTCAAGATGTTAGGTCAGGTTTCTTGTCAGTATTTTAGATTATTATTGTCTTTGTTAGTTTTAACAATATATTGCTGCTTTTTCTAAAATCCCAATCTTAGGGTTATTTGGTAGTATACCACTCAAAGCAGCATTTTCACACAACTTTGATAGATGTGGGAAAGAGTTCTCTTTTCTATCGCCTAAAAGACCTTCTCTTGACAACCACAGTTTGAACATGAATGGCTATTGGAACATAATAACCTTGCTAGAGATTTATAAGTTGGTAAGATATTGTCAGAAATACAGAAGAGGGAAAAAAAAAAAAAACTTGGTATGACCTGTTTTCCAGAGAGTAATGTGAGAAAGAAGAGAGACTTGGGTAATTACCACTACTTGGAAAGGATATGGGACCTTTCTACTCAGATGTTAGGTATCCTAATCTTTGAGCATCCACAGCACTTGCTCCAGTGGCTTATCATAGCACTTAATTCACTGATGCTAAGTCAGTGTAAGAGTCTTATTCTCACTGTGGACTAAGCATTTTAGGGCAGTGCCTGGGCCTTATTCACAATAGCTAATGCTCCTAGTACATAGTAGAAGTTTAGTTAAGTGTTGGTTGATAGAATCACCTTACTTGATTGGATTTTGTATTTGCTGTATTGGCTAAAATTAGGATTTATACTAGTTTAAATAAAACTATTTGTTAAAGTCAGATAATTAGGCAAAACATTGAATATCTACCACAGTCAAAAGAACTATTTGACATACAGAAATTCTATTCTCAGAGAATTTATAATGTTGTGTGCCTAGGTGTCTAGAAAAGTTGTGTTTTTGTTTGTCACTGTGTTAAAGTTAAGCATGAATCTGTAGCCTGTTTCATAGCAGTGCTTACTGGCCTGGGAATGTGAGCAGAGAAAGCGAATAATGGAGTTGTTTCAAGGGTGTGGGCCAGTCACCAGCCGGGTAAAGAGTGGGCTGGGATAGGATAGCTGCACATCAGTTGAAGTCCTAAAGAGAGCAGGGACTTCAGTGTTTGCTAGTTGATTTGAAGAGTCAATAAAGGAAGCAAGTTCTAAGGAAGCCCTGACTTGGAGTTTGACTAGATCACTTCAAACATCTGAAGCCTTTGAAAGAAGTTATTTGAATTAGTATGAATAAAGCTGTCTTTGGAGATGGGTTTTCCAATGTGGTAGATATTTTTCACTTCATGAAATGCTTGCTTACTATTTGAGTAGAAAATGTACTTCATCTTTTCTGAACATTTTAATAGAACAATATCTGTTTTTTTCATTTAGTAATTTTCAGGTTAGTAGCACCCACAGAAGGATCACCGGAATGGGATATTATTGAAGTTAAGCGCCTCCTTGATCACCAGGATAATATTCTCTCATTGATCAATGTCAATGGTAAGCTCATTATGTACATTTATATTATGTACAATTTTATACTTTTAACCTATTCTGAACTTCAGGGTTTTGTTCCAGGATTCTTGAACAACTGTTATTAAAGTAACAGATTATTAGGGATTATCATTCTTTTTCACTTTAAGTTTATGCCAGTGGAGCTGAGCAAGAAGTCTCAAGTATTGTCAGGTCTAAGAGTTAGGCATAAGGAAAATAGAGTAGGGCAGCAACAAGAAGATAGAGCAACGCATGATTACTCCAGGTGCCACTTGGTAGCTGTGAGATGATCATCATAGCCTATGAAGACTAGTGCTCATAGCATTGCAGCATTCTTGGCAAATGATTGTGGTCAGTTTTTTTGTAGAGAAGACTGGAAATAGTTATGCCCTTTTGTCTTGCTGACCATATTGTACATCATCACATAACAAGTTATACATTTAAAGTGGAATGACTAGGACTTAAACCAGTTGTAGTCATGATTGAAGAATCCCAGAGAATAAGAAAGGTCTGAAGAAAATGAGTCATGTCTGCTCTTCCGATAGTTAGGGTTTTGACTTGCCAGATATCCTATTTGGCTCCATATACAATATTAGTGAATATCTGTGAGCTGAAGCTGACATCACATGGGGCAGGATAGGATCACAAACCATAGTTCTTGACATTTAGCTAGTTCACTTACAAATAAGTGACAGCTTATGTCATCAGAGTTCTACTGGGTGCTCTGTGTATGAATCAGGTGAGAGAATTCTTCTGGTGGAGACTGCAAGTGGGTCCTGTAAGGCTCCTGTGAATATGAGCTAGTGGAAAGGGACTGGACCCCAGCCTCATATTGACCTGAAGCCTGGACTGGCTCTTAACCAATATTTTGTGTAAACATGAGATGAGGGGAAAGAAGGGCAAAGAGCACCAAGAGCACCAAGGGTAGACTCTCTTTGTGTGCCACTCAGTCAAATTTTCAGGTATATTAGTGAGAATGTCCCTTCCATCTCCAATCCTTCACCCAATAGCTACCTACTTATAAAACTCAGCTATATGTCTTCCTAAGGCCCAAATTGTCTATAGTGATAGAAATAAGAATGATTGGTAGTGCCCCTTTCATTGTCTCTGGAGACTCTTTCTCTCTAGCCTTGGATAGCAGCACAAACGACCTTTTGAAGCCTCCCTGGTAACACTGAGCCGTAAGCCCCAAATCTCCAGAGCTGCTGAGAAAAACATGGCAATATTATGGCCTGTTACGCTGGTCATGCCTAGTTGTCTTGTTTTAGTGGTGAAGCAGTGGTACCATTGAACCAGTATGGTTACTTAAATGAAGATGATGGGATGTTCCTGGAATAGCCTTAACTTCATGATCTTTCTTTTGCTGTGTGTGATATGCAAAAAGGCTTACACCTCTCTTTTTTTCTTGGTAATGCTAGGGATTGTTAGGCAAATGTTCGGCCACTAGCTGTGTCCCAGCTTATAACATTTTAAGAAAGTTCTTTCAGGTATTTCTTTGCCAAATTCTTAAAGGAAGGAAAGTGGAAAGCTAATTCCAAAAGAATTGTTAATGAAAGTTACAGAAAACTTGCAGTGCTTTCTGCTTTATAAACTCCATGACTATAAAATTACACTACAGATATAAATAAGGCAAAAGAATATTTAGCAGTCATACATGGCCAGGCATTCTGGTAAAGTTTGAAGATTGATAACCATCTGATCTTGTGCATGGGCATGTCAGTGATGTTGAAGATTTTGGTGATCCAGAAATGATTATGTTGTTTAATTTCCTCCTCTGATTTCTGCCCTGCCTCTTTGTTCTTACCCATGAACACTGAAAGATGTGGCCAGTTACTGGGTTCCTACCTCAGGGAGTTGGGGGAGTACATATTCAGTGAAATAGACCAGGGCAACCTTAGAATGGTATACTGGAACTCCCACAAATGTGAATAATATATATGTACCAGAAAATTTGCATGCCCAGGCAGAGATTTCCTAAGACAGACAAACAAGATGACCTTGCTAATACCTTCTGGCCAAAGGCTGTAGGTGCTTCTTCATTTTATTCCTTTTCTTGCTTTGTGCTGACAGCATGGCCTGATAATCACAAAGTATTAGTACTTGCAAGGTATGGATAGACAGATGCCAAGTCAGATTTTCTTAGTAAATATTTTGATATTTAGAGGATGAAAGTCCATCCAATAAAATTACACCATTGAGGCTGTTTGGTGTGAAACATTTGAGTGACTTGTATAGGAATGTAAATAATTTACACACTAATAAACTATGTGCTGACTTAGATGAATGACAGCGTTTCTTTTTTAGTGAAAAATTCCAGGTGGTCATTAATACTGTGTTTCTGTTGCATGGAGGAGTCACAGGTATTTGGGGGATTAAGTCAGCAGACAGCTGCATGACCTCATTGGGTTAAGTCTGTGTTATGACTAATATGCAGAACTGAAGTCAGGAAGCATCTATACTCTCAGTTCTCTGGTTCTTTTATAATTTGAGTGAAACTGAAAAGAGGAAGGTAAAAGGTGGAAGAGAAGGTCATAGAAAGATTTGTTCTGTTTTAACTTTTACACTATTAAAACTAGAAAGTTGTTTCTCTCCTGAGATGAGAATTGAACTTATTTTTCACCCAGAAAATTCTATAATCTTTTAATAAAGCTACCTATTATGGCCTGGGAACCAAGACAAAATGTTAACATGTATAATTGCTAGTAATTTTGTATTTCTAAGAGACATCTGGTTATTAGAAATTTCCTTGCCTGGTTTACGGATAAATGGAATAATTAAATCACAAGTACTCATCTGTGCTTTCTTAAATCACAAGTCACTGGATGTTTTAATACTATTAATGCAGAATAATACTAGAGGCTCAAAATAATACCTGAGACTCAAAGATAACATTTGATATATTTTAAAAATGGCTAGACATGTATTATTTAACTTGATGTTTACAATCATTTTTATTTAATGCATGAGAAATCCAAGATGAAGAAAGATTAATGATTTCCTAAAGAACATCTGGTTAATAATAGGCAGAGTCAAAGTTAGAACTTTGGTTTCCAGACTCAGTGCATTGTTCTGTTTTGTCTTACCTCAAAAATGTAAAGAATCAAAACAAATTACATTTTTACAGGTAATTTTTAGTCTAACAGTTGTACATTTTCCAGTAAATGTATAATGTGTAAAGTGTTTTGACCCATTGATTTCATTTTATTTAAGGATATTAAAAACTTGTTATTATATAAGTTATAGAATCATAGAAGAAAATAGTGAGAAACACTGAAAAAAAATAATTAAAGTTAAAATCATCCCATCATCCAGTATTAAACATCAGTCCACATCCTTCTAGGTGTTTTTCTGGGCATAAGTATATGTGTGTGTACTATTTACATATATATATATATATATATATATATATATATGTAAATACATATATTTTTTAATATATACATATAAATGAGATATAAATATGATATACCGTTTTGTAACAGTACCTTATGAATATATTTCCTTGTCAATATAAAAACATACTTTTACAATTAATTTTCAATAACAGCATTACTATTTCATTTTGTGGATGTCTGATATATTCAGTCTCCAATTAGATGTTTAAGTTGACTTCAGATTTTTAAGACTTATGTCTAGCAATCTTTTATATATGTCTTATATACATTTTTCTCAAAGTAAATTCCTAGAAGTAGAATTGGTAGTTTATATTTTTTTGTGGTTTTGATATATATTACCAAATTATTCTTAGAAAAGATTATTTCAGATTTACACCAATGTGTACTAAGGCATTAGCAGTATATGAATATGATGATTTCCCATGATTTGCCAGTATTGGGCATTTTTCTGTTTTATAATAAGAAATTTATGAATTTCAATTTATAAATCTATAACTTTTCTAGTTTGCAAGTCAATAAATGGTATCTTGTTGCATTTAGATTTCTTTGATTATTAAAGGAGTTTAAAAATCTTCATATATATTTACTGATTGCTTGTTTTCCTGTTCAGTTCCTTTACACATTTTTCTCCTGGGGTATTTATCTCGTTCTTAATGATTTCTGAGAACTCCTTATGTATCCAATATAGTAAACCTGTTTTGACATCTAAGTTGCAAATTTTCTGCAGCTTTTTGCCATCTAAGTGTATGATTTTTTTCTTCTTACCAAGCAGATATTTACTTGGATCTCTTCCTCCCATTCCTTCCCTCCTTTCTGTAGAGCCCTTTACCACTCCATATTCACAAAACTATTCATCTTCATTTTCTTCAATCCTTTAATTTCCTGTAATATTTTAATCCATTCAAAACTCATATTGATATACATTCCAAGGTAAGGTTCTTTTATTTTTATTCCCAAACTTGACTGAACATTCCAGCATGAAATATTTTCTTACTAGAATAAAATGTAATCATTATCACACACTAAGTAACTACACTTAAGTCTGTTTCTGATCTTTTTATTCTATTTTATTAACCTTTCTGTTTGGCTTGTCTGGGTATCTCACTGTTGTTATTATTGTGGTTTTATAGAATATTACTACTAGTCATTCCATTCATTTTTACCTTTAGCCTAGAGAAAATAATCAATAATTAGGCATATGTGAACTTTGCCTAGATCAGAGTTTTGTCACGGGCTCCCATGTTGGAGAGCTGATCATCTGGGATGTCCTGGACTGGACCATGCAGGCTTATGAACGCAACTTCTGGGATCCGTCTCCACAGCTAGACACCCAGCAAGAAATAAAACTCTGTCAAAAACCAAATGACATTTCTATTCATCATTTCACATGTGATGAAGAGGTAAAAAAAAAATTCTATTCTTTATCTATAAACTTTTAATAATCCCAATTTCTGATTTTTAAAATTTAATCTCATAATGGACACAAAAATATCATTCCCTGTGGTTTTAAGTTGTACCTTAAAATGCTCTAATATTTTGCATGGATTATACCACTTACATTAAAAAAGCATTTTTAAATCTTTGCTTCTAATCTTCAGGCAAAGAAGTGATTAGATGGCTGCAGATTTAGAAACCCTATTAAAATTTTGGGTTGGATTAAATAATCCCATAGGATTTGAGGTTAATGCTTCAAATCATTTTCAGGACACTATAAAAATCATTTTGAAGTTTCTGGTACATTTCCTAGAGTGGTAAAAATATAAAAATAAAAAGTTCTAGGATTGTTAATTTTTTAGTTTGCTGACATTTGGGCAAGATAATTGATTACTTGCTGCTGTCCATATATTAGGCCTTGACAGTAATGTTCTTGAAGCACTGTGCTATAGAAGATCAGTACCAATGGACTTCTGAATCTTGGCTCTGATCTAACAAAAACAAACAAAGAATCTTCTGTGGGGATCCATGTTATAATACCAGCTACTCAGGAGGATCGCAAGTTCAAGTCCAGCCTAGGCAATTTATCAAGTCCCTATCTCAAAATAAGAAGGGCTGGGGGTATAGTTCAGTGATAGAGCATCACTGGGTTCAATCTCTGGTACTGGGGGTGGGGATGGGGTGATCTCCTAGCCTTAGGAACTCAGAAAGAGAGAATGACTTTTCTAAATAATCACAAAAAAATGTAAACACTGAGGAGAGGGACTGGAGAAAGCTTTTCTTTCACTTTATTTTGTCCCTTTATATCCTGGTTTTCTAATTGCACACATTATTATTTAAAAAGTTCAGTAGTTGTGTTCTGGAAGGGAAGGACTTTTATTTTCTTTGCACTTCTCTTTAAAAACAAAAACAAAAGAATAGGATAAAAGTGGGTAAAAAAATACAT
>CM053405.1:54545389-54560932 GCA_028644305.1 Xerus rutilus | reverse complement strand
TTTTTTTTTTTTTTTTTTTTTTTTTTTTTTGGTACTGGGGATTGAACTCAGGGGCACTCGACCACTGAGCCACATCCCCAGCCCTATTTTGTGTTTTATGTAGAGACAGGGTCTCACTGAGTTGCTTAGCGCCTCGCCATTGCTGAGGCTGGCTTTGAACTCGCGATTCTCCTGTCTCAGCCTCCCTAAGTGCTGGGATGTTTTCACTTTTGTAAAATTTAGTACTTGAAAGTTTTTTCATTTTGTATTCCTTTTAAAATTTTTTGATTGATCTTTACTACTGCTATAAATGCTTGAGAAAGCATTACTCACTTTCCCCCAATGTTCCTTCTTTTGTTGGGAGTGCTTTCCATCTTTAGGTTCTTTTTATCTCCCATAAATTGTTGATGGTGGATGGTTGATAGAATGTCTCTGTTGAGTAGATGCTGCCCCAAAGCTCATTGAGTTCTCTAGTTATGTTTATAATTTTCTTCATGGCCTTGGATAAATCACTTAAACTCCATGGACTTCCTGCTGAGTTTCTGGGGGTTTTGCATTGAATGCAATCCTAGGGCTCTAGATTTTAGCACTTTGGCTAGCTATTACCTTTAGTGTGTTTGGCACGGGGTCTTAGCTCTCGTTACTGAGAACAGAGTACTCAGGCTACTGCAGGGTCAGATTGCCAGCCACAGCTCCTTCCTTGAGCTGTCACAACTCATGGCGGAAGAAAGTAATGTTATACAGAGCCTTTTCTACATTAGTAGTTTTGTCAAAGTATCAAGCACCAATCATTCAACATTTACTCTGGGAAGCCTGGGGGCATGCTTTGGTACAGCTAGTGTAGGTCTGAGTTGGGTTTGTAGCCTATAAGAAGGATTGGAGGGCTCAAGGTCTCTGGCTGAGAGCAGGGGAAAATATGCAGGAATTTTTGATAGGTCTGCCTCTTGGGGTACCCACTGAATAAGAATGAATGATTCCAAGACAAGTGCTACCTGATGTCTAGTAAATTAAAAATTACTTCAGAAGCAAGGTGGTGTGGTGTGAGGAAAAGAGCAAGAAACTGGAATAACATGACCTTGTTTTAATATTGAGTCTGTGCCTGATTTCTTGTGTTTTAAAACTTTTTAAAAGTTTAACTTGCTCATCTGGAAAATGGCAATAATGCATACTTTTCCTACCTGAACAAGATGGTGTGAAGCTGAAGTGAGATGAACATTGGCAAAAATGCTTTCAAAAAATTAAAGTTGTTTTAGTAAAAAGGTATTTCTAATATTACATAGAAAGAACATTTTTTTGTGAAGCCTTCATATGATCTTATGATGACTAAGTTATAGGTCTCTTGATTGCTTAAGATGTGGGTGCAAGTAATTTTGCTCACATTTTCCAGGCAAAAGTAGCTAAGTAATTTTCCCAAGGATAAAGTGTTTCATAGATGAAAACCCAGGCTGCGGCAGGGTCAGGCTGCGGCAGGGTCAGGCTGCCGCAGGGTCAGGCTGCCAGCCACAGCTCCGTCCTCCAGCTGTCACAATTTATGGAGGAAGAGAGTAATCTTATGCAGAGCTTTTTCTGTATAAGTAGTTGTGTCAAAGTACCAAGCATCAAGGAAATCTTTGTGCTTTGACATTTTTGGACTTCAGAGGGCAGTACAGTAATTTGGGCTGAAGGCTGGGAACAGGGAAGGTAACCATGGTTTTCTGATGTCACACAAGAGCTGGGAATATACACCACATAGTAGGCATTGGTTTTATGCCCCCCTTCTTTTTTTTTAACTTTTTCCCCCAGAATGTATTTGCTGCAGTTGGAAGGGGTTTATATGTGTATAACGTTCAAATGAAGCGTGTGATTGCCTGCCAGAAAACTGCACATGACTCCAATGTTCTGCACATTGCCAAACTTCCAAACAGGTACAAGTTCTTTCTGTTTTGCAGTAGATGAAAGTAAGTCACGGTTCCCAGAGCTGCCAGTGTGATTTCTCAAGTGACCAAGTTACCTGGCTCTGTGGCTTGACCTGCTGTGTTCTTTTGGTAATGGAGAATGCCCTATGGCTGTCTCTGCAGAAGAGTTGTTTACAGGAACCAAGGTTCAATTACATTGAATTTCATCCTAAGAAAAGATCATTTAAATTTGGTATTTTTTTAAAAACAAGTTTAAAGACTGTGGTATTTAACAATGTACTGATTTTCTTTTTATATTTTCTATAAACCCACTTTGTTGTTGTTGTGTGTTTATGATCAGAATTAAATGGTAGGGGGCTGGGGTTGTGGCCCAGGGGTAGAGCACTCACCTAGCACATGTGAAGCACCACGTTCAATCCTCAGCACCACATTAAAAAATAAATAAATAAATAGTGTCTATCTACAACTAAAAAAAATTTTTTTTAAATAATTAAATGGTAGGCTCCTCCTCATTGTCTAAGGCTTTGAAGGGAGAGTTTTTCTCTCAGGGTAGCTGTGGCTGCTGAGTTTCTAGGGGAAGGCAGTAGCATTATTTTCTATGCAGGATATATTTAGAGTAATAGGCACCCTGAATACACATGCTCAGAATATTGTGAAGATATAATCAATAGTTTTCCTGAAGGTCTTTTTCACCTATTCTGAGGATCACACCCAAAGCCTTGCACATGCTAATAAGCAGGTGCTGTATTACTGAACTACATCCCCAGCCGTCCTAAATTCATTTTTTCAATGGAGATAATAAATTTATAGCATTTGAGCCAATGTCACATAGTGTAATATGTGCCTTTCCTGACCAGTATGTTTAGTTTGCATTGTAAAGCCACATTCTGTTGTGATTTTCATGAACTCTTTTTTTCTGGTCTCATATTATTATTGAAGTAAAGCTCAGTAGTTTGGAAATGACAGAACTGATTGCATTTTTTTAGGTTTTTTTAATATGTGGGGATTTGGAAGAGTGAACAAACAAGCCAGCCAACCTGTTAAACCTGCCAAGAGCTGAAAAAAGCAAACAGACAAACAAACAAAAACCAGTTGAGGGCTCCAGTGATTTCTTTGATTACAGATTCAGATTTGTTCTTCTACGGTGCTCTCTTTTACTGATTTTCTGTTCTGACAGGCAGTTAATTTCATGCTCAGAAGATGGCAGTGTACGCATTTGGGAGCTACGAGAGAAACAGCAGCTCGCAGCTGAACCTGTACCAACAGGTGTGTGTCTTTTCCCAAAAAGGTAGCCTTCCTTCCCGTCTCTCCTTTCTCATATGCCAGGCAGAAGAAAGGTGATTGTAGGAAGCCACAGTAATAGAATGTACTCTAAACAGGCATTAGATGTTTACAGGAACTGTATGGTAATTGGGATCTAGGATCCACTTCTTAATATTGCTCTAAAGGAGAATTGCCTCTTTATTTTAATTCAACTGGGATTTTATTGTTTTGAGGGCAAACTGTTATTTTCTAGTAGTTATTCATTTATATTATCTATAATTCTGATTGGCACACAAAATTTTTACCATAAGTTGTCAAACTAGATGGTTCTTTAGTCTTGAAGCATTATCATTAACATCAAACGTAACTTATGGGGAAAAAAAACACTTTTCTTTGTGATCACCTCATGAGCTCTTGACTTTTTGGTGCTGAGTTTGAAAATTAAAATTCTAGATGTTTGAATGAATTAGTTACCAACACCTGGTAAGAAATCATCAGATGTTGGTACCTCTAGTTTCCTCTGGTTCTTTTCACTTACCTGAGGTCCTAGGGTGTTGTGTTCAACATATACAAGCACATTGCTTTTCCTTGTATTTTGTTTATTAATCTGAATTGTGTCCTATTTAACTAGACTTTACCATTCAGGTCTTTACTTCTCTTTCATTCCTGTGTTGTGTGTGTATGTTAGTATACCTTCACCAATGGGTAAGTGGGGGGCTATAAAAAGAAATTAGGAACAAACCTTGTCAGTTAAAAAAAATGAAACAAAATAATGAATTTTAAAGACCCCAGTGTAGTGCTTGGTCCCATCTGCTTGGTAATGTAAGTGTGGAACATCTTTGCATTTAAATATTCTCTGTTTTTCTGGTCTCATATTATTATTGAAGTAAAGCTCAGTAGTTTGGAAATGACAGAACTGATTGCATTTTTTTAGGTTTTTTTAATATGTGGGGATTTGGAAGAGTGAACAAACAAGCCAGCCAACCTGTTAAAAAGCAACAAGAAAATGCGACTTTGTATTCCCTGGAGCTCATTGGCGATTTGATTGGACACTCATCCTCTGTGGAGGTATTGCTTTTAGTAGGGGTGCAGTGTCCCTGTGGTCCCTTGCTTCTGCCTTCCACTGCTCTTTGTGTTCACTTTGTCTCAGAAGCACCTAAACTCCTTCATCATCAGGTTTTTGTTACATCTGACCATGGAATAGGATAGGTATGGGTAGTTAAGATCTTCTTTTACGGAGAGAGGATTTGAACAAACAAGGAATGTATTGCTTTTAAGAATGAGCTTACTCACCATTTGTAAGATAAAGAGAGCTGACTAATAAGGGCAACGTGAATAATGTTGAATATATATGTATAATAGTAGTCAACACAGAGGATGTAGGGTTTATGGTTAAATGTGTGAAGTTAAGGCTTTAGAATCTGATTTCCAGAGACCTATCAAATTCACAAGCAAAGTACTATTTTGACCTATCTTTGATGGATGATAATTGGTTAGCTTTATAAAACCTTATACCTTGATAATCATTGTGCATATATGAAAATAGTTGAAAATTATAAGAAATAAAATTCTAACATGGAAATTCAAACATATTACTATTTACTATAGGCATCATTGCCTGTAATGGAGGAATAAGATTGGTCAAGATAGAGAGGTGATTGGAACTGGTAACTATACCTGTGTAAGCAAAACCCTAAGTAATACATTTCTTAATTTTTTTCATAGCTAGGAAGAAACAAATTATTTTTCATTCAAATGGGCATTCATACTTAGGAGTTGCAGTAGTAGCACGCTGGCTATTGAGCATTTCCTACATATCAGAAATTAATACTAGATTATATAAGCACTAATGTTTGCAAAGAAATGTAAGATACAATCCTTGCCCTTATGGATCTTATATTCTAGTAGAGAGGAAGGAGACAAAGCTAATAAGCTTTGTCTAGGCTACTTATGATGGACCCAGACGAGTATAGGTATGGGTAGTTAAGATCTTCTTTACTGTGAATACCCAGGAATTAGAACATTTCTTGCCGAACCCTGTAAATGTTGGTGGAAGATATGGGACTTGAGACTTGAGCTGAACTTTGGAGGTTAGGTAGGTTGATAACCTTGTTGACCGTATGTTCCCTTCATGCTGGGTACTATATCTTACTTGGCTTTGCTCTACCAGGTAGCTCAGTTTTTTGTGTTTTGTATTTTGGAGTTTTTATTTATTTTACTTTATTTATTTATTTATTTTTTATTGTAAAAATATTCAATCACTTTTTTTTTGGTACTGGGGATTGAGCCCAGGGGTGATTAACCACTGAGCCACACCCCATCCCTCTTTATTTATTTATTTATTTATTTAATTAGTTTATTTAATTGCATTTCAAGTCATAGTACATATATAGAGCTCAGTTTTTGGAAAACTGTTTTACTTTATTTTTGCTTGGGCATCTATGTGTAGTTTGGGGGTGGTGAATGTGGCTTGGGGTAGACAAGGGCAAAGGTAGCATTTACTTGGTGGCAAGGAGCAGATTGGCTGTGCAGAAGCAGAGGTTCCCATGTTAAGACACTAGTGTGAGAGAAAGCCTGAGAGTAACTTTGGGTCAGATTATGAATGTCCTTGTATGTAAGGCTGAATAGTTTAGACTTTCTTTTTTTAAAGTAGTAGGGACCTGTCAAAAGGTTTTAAGTGGTGGGGAGACCTTGAAAATGGCAATTTGTCATAAGTCAGATTCTTAGGAATTTTCCTAAAGTGTTGATACTTCAGCATTTTTAAGAAGCATCCTTGGCTTCATTGATGAAAATTTAGTGCTCTCTTAGGTGCTGTCTCCTGAATTTCCTCATCACTTTTATGTTTTCATCCTTGCTTTATGGCCCAGCCCTTCTACCTGTGTACACAATTCTATCTTTTCCAGTCTCCTAATGAAGTTTGTGCCTATATTTTCCCTCCTCACTCCTATGTTTCAGTGAATTTTCACCTGTGGCCTCATCCTGCTGTCTCCAGAAATGTCTGGCACTTCAGAGAACACTGTCATCTGGTTCCTTAATGTTCGTTCCTCTCCCGTATTTCATTCTTGCCTTCAAGGACCTCATCCTTTTCATGAATTCATTTATCTCTTCTCCCACACCCCCCTCCATCCATGGTGTTCATGCTGCCTTTTCATCCTCATTCCACTGTCCTGTCTTTAGCCTACAGCTTTTCCTTCCCTGGGCACATCTCCTCCCTTTCCTTACAGTTTTCTCACTGAAGTTTTCTGTGACTTCAGTTTTATCTCTGGGTCTCCCCTTAGTTTGAGTTTCTGTGGCACATTGTAGTCTGTACTACATTATTTAGTACCCCATTATGGAGTCTTTCCTTGACGCCCTAATTGTTTCAACGAAGGTTTGGTTTTCCCAACTGAATTAGAACCTTCTTAAGGGTAAGGACCATAAACATATCAAAGACACTTAGTAAATGCTTATGGATTGGCTGAATGTATCTATTTTCATAGAGTTGAAGTCAGTGTTTATCATGGGAAATTTGGAATTCAGACACTTTATCTGTAGCCATTGGTGCATAAATAATGATTAAATAAAGCAGGTATAGCAGGACCTGTACCTGAGAGAATCTTAAAACCAATACTTGAAAAATTAGATTATGACAAAATTTAGAAGATACTTTGGGAATTCACTTACTTTACAAAAATAGTTGTTACTCATAGTTCTGTAGTTGAGCAATATTAATAAAATTCTGACTATTAAAATTTTAGATAGTGGTTGTAATTGTATATAACTGTTACCAGCACTTAAAAATGAATTTCTTATGAAAATCAAAGAGCTTTCCATTCAAATCTAAGGAAGTCTTATAGGTATATTTTGTAAGTACACATGGCTCCTCTTGTATCACCCTCTCCTCTTAAGTTCCTATAATCCGTGGTTTCAATTTTCTTTACAGATGTTTCTGTACTTTGAAGATCATGGACTTGTGACCTGCTCTGCTGATCATCTCATTATTTTGTGGAAAAATGGAGAGCGAGAATCTGGGTTGCGCAGTTTAAAATTATTTCAGAAATTAGAGAAGAATGGTGACTTATACCTTGCTGTCTAGTCTAAGGAGCTGAGAATACATGTGCATTAACCTTGAACATCAAATATAGAGTAATACTCTGACAAACAATATATTGATTACTTAAATTTGTATTTTTTTTCCTATTGATCCATAAAATTCTGTATGTTTGTGTTTTTACACACCTACAAACCAGCAAAAAGTTGCCTCTCAGGTATTAGAACACCCACCAAAGAACATACCACAAGTTCTCCATTGTCCTTTGTGCTGCTGTCAAGGTGTTGATTGCTATGTTTTGAGTTGCTTAACTTGAACCTAGACCCTTGTGAAATGGTGGAAATAGAGATAAGAGTAAAGTAGTACTATAATTTTGGGATTCATTTACAGTTTGTTTGACTAACAATTCTTGTGATAAGCCAGGCACAGTGGCACACATCTGTAATCCTAGCAGCTCAGGAGGCTGAGGCAGGAGGATCATGAGTTCAAAGTCAGCCTCAGCAATAGTGAGGCACTAAGCAACTCAGTGAGACCCGATCTCTAAATAAAATACAAAATAGGGCTGGGGATGTGGCTCAGTGGTTGAATGCCCCTGAGTTCAATCCCCAGTACCCCCCACACACCCCAAAAAATTCTTGTGATAAATACATCCTTTCTCTACAAATTTCCCTGGCCTTTAATCACTATCAGTATTCTGTAGAACAGGTTTGAATCTTAACCAAAAAAGGAACTACACTGTTGAAGTAGTGATTTTTCTTTTTTTGGTATCAACTGATTTGTTTAAATCATTTAAAAGTTGATTGTGGCAACTTAAATTCTTACATACTAAAATCCATAGGTGTCTTATGAAAGTATTTATTTCTCAGTGTGAGCTGGCCTGAATACTATTGGCCAGATTTAGTACTAGAATAGCAGCTGCCCCTCAGGTGTGCCAAGGATGAGTGCTAGACCAGCAAAGAAGTACAGTGTTTCCACAATCAGGACTGAAGCTGAGAGTGCCTGATCAACCTGACCTCGGAGTTAATATGAAATGCTCCTTCTCTGTGCATGGAGATTGGATCACCTTTACCCCACCAGCCTTGTGACAGAATACGCTCTCACTTATGGTGCTGAAAAATGAAAGAAAGTGTTCTCAGTCGGGCACAGTGATGCACTCCTGTAATCCCAGCAGCTAAAGCAGGAGGATCAAGAGTTCAAAGCCAACCTCAGCAAAAGCGAGGCACTAAGCAACTCAGTGAGACCCTGTCTCTACATAAAACACAAAACTGGGGCTGTGGCTCTGTGGTCAAGTGGCTCTGAGTTCAATCCCCAGTAACCCCCACCCCCCAAAAGTATTCTCCACAGTAAAAATTCGGTGGGTTTAATTATGAAATTATTCTTCATCTAGTGATTAAAGAATCTTTTTAAAGAAAGGGCGAGGTGACTGATGTTAGGTAGCAGATCCTTCTCAAAGAACATTTCTGCATATTTTGTTTGCTCATTACACACATACTTCCTAACTGGAATCTTTATAAATCCTTGTTTTTATTGGTCTTAATATTCCCAAACACCCACAAAGATTGGCAGAGTTAAGGTTATCTAGGTAGACCAATGGCATAATGTCATAAATGAAGACACCTAGGGCTAAGGAGTTAAGGCCATGAGATAGGTAGCTGTGCAACACCTGTTGTCTTCACTGAGCAACTTTAGAAACAGGAATTGAGGATGGAGTGAGATAAAGGCTTAGAGGACCATATGACTACCACTTGAGGAAAGCCACTTAGTGTTTATAGTCATTATTGCTGTTTGAATTCATAACAAAAATAGCTTTATAGAAAAATACACTAAAACTCAAGCTACTTCTATTATTCCATATATGAAAAGTAACACTGTCTTTTAGCCAACTAAACATTATCAAGGCATATTTGAAGAGTCACAAAGAGGCAGCTTCATCCCGAAGGTGGAACACGGCTAGCATCCCCAAATCAGGCACACACGCAGTCTAGCCTGGGTGCAGCAGATTGGGATCACTTTGGCTAGGTTTCTTCAGACTCGTTTAAAGCTTTTTTTTTTGGCCCTGAGGATTGAACTCAGGGGCACTATACCACTGAGCCACATCCCAGCCCTATTTTGTGTTTTATGTAGAGACAGGGTCTCACTGAGTTGCTTAGCGCCTCACGGTTGCTGAGGCTGGCTTTGAACTCACAATTCTCCTGTCTCAGCCTCCCAAAGTGCTGGGATTACAAGCGTGCGCCACTGTGCCTGGCTTCATTTAACGTGTTTAATTTTCCTGTCTATATAGACTTTCCCTCCCTTTACTAGCTAACTTACTCTTTGCAAATTCTACGTTGATCATGAATGGGTAAAGATGTTTTCTTAAATTGTATAAGACATAAGGAATTCTGAGTTTTTAAAACTTTTTCTTAACCTGTTCTGGGTTAGTATTTTGTGAGTGATCCGTTTGAATGGAATGGTTGAAACCACACATGAGTTTGGGGATCAAACAGTACCACAGGTGAATCCCTTATGTGGTTATTCTCCAGTTAACTACTTTTCCACCATGAGAAACTTGTATATTCAGAAGGCAGCCTCCAGCCCAGTCAGAGGACTTGGTGGCTTTTTTATGAGAGCTCCGAGGTCAGAGCTGGAGGGTAGCCTCATGATTCTGGGGGGGACTTAAATTCAACTGTTGCTCAGTAATTAATGTAGACTCTTGCTAAACTTTGAACTTTCAGTTTAGAAGAAAATGATAATTCAGATCAGTATATAATTACATTTTTCCTTCTTCCCAAGTTTAGCTTTTAACACCTAACACTAAAACTAAGTATCATGTCATTTTTTAAAATATTATTTTCAGTTGTAGATGGACAAAATACCTTTATTTATTTATTTTTATGTGGTGCTGAGGGTAGAACCCAGTGCCTCACACATGCTTGGCAAGCGCTCTACCACTGAGCCACAATCCCAGCCCTTGTCATTTGTTTTTTTTAAAATAGTTTTTAGGGCTGCTGTTGTAGCTCAGTGGTAGAGCACCTGTCTCGCACCACATTAAAAAAATAAAGATATTTGTGTCCATCTACAACTAAAAAAAAAAATTAAAAAATAAATTAGTTTTTAGTTGTTGATGAACCTTTATTTTATCTATTTGTATATGGTGCTGAAAATCGAATCCAGTGCCTCACACATGCTAGTCAAGCATTCTTCCACTGAGCTACAACCCCAGCCTTTGTCATTTGTTTTTAAAAATACTTTTATCTTAATCTCTGGATGTATTCATGTAACACAATTAAAAGTGCTGGATCATTCTTTCCATTTGTCTCAAGTGGAATAGATACTGATTGTGATTGTTCTTTGCCCAGAGGCTAACCAGTCCTGAACTCTGAGGACAAGCAAATTTCAAAACCTTAAGTTAGAAGTAAAAAATGCCAGTGAAGCTATAGGATCATTCTGGGTCAAGTAACAGTATCTGATAACTTTTCCTTCTTCTTGCTAGTAGTAATAGCACTAATGTGACTGCAATTAGTTTTTCCTAAAAGCTAATTATGTGGTATTTTAGTAAATAACTGAATATAAGAGGAAATTGTAATAGTTTCTACATTATGTAGAAACTGATATATATACTACCTGAAGGATTATATTTCTAATAAATTGACTTTATGGAAGAATCTACTCATTAGCTAGCAACTCAGAAAATTACATGTAGCGTATATTGATAAAGAGCAGAGCTGCACTGAAGCTTTAGTACCTGGCTGTCTTAAAGCATTTACCATCCACACTGAGGTTTGAATATGAAGTTGATTTGACATAACACTGAGTAAACTGTAATGTTTCATATAGAAGATGTCAGAGACCTGATAAATGTTACTTACCAAATGGAGCTGACAGCGAGATGGTCAGGAAAAGATTGTCCTTGCCTCAAACAAGCTTCTGAAGCCTAGTCAAATTATTTAGCTCCTTAATATGGGGTTCTGGCATCCTGATTTGAATGTGTTCTGAAAACAAAGTGTGTGACTCATGAAATAAAGGACACTAAACCCAGAATTTGAAATTATGAAAAATTTAGGCCAAAGAGGTAAAATAAAAACAGCTGTTGGGAATGAAAAATGGCTGTAGGAATTTAGTTACAAGTACTTCACAAAAACATTTCATCACATTTACATAATGCAGCATTACAATACAAAGCTGGCTGCCCCTGACCAAGCAAGTTCTCTTATCCTCTGATGAAAATAATTTAGATACATTTTGTCACGTGGAATTGTCATATACGTTTCCATTTTTGGTACAAAACATAGAAAAAACATTGGCACATTATGTAGTGATAAGTCATTTTTTTTCTTCCCATGTACCAGTTTTGAGTGTTCTGCATACCAATTTTAATTTGGAAACAAAGTAATTAGTGATTGAATTAATTCAGTCTCTGTTTATACCTCTTAAAATGCAGCATGGAGTACAGAGAAAGAAAAACTAAGATATTTTGTTTGCTGAGTTTCTAATGTTCATATACATATAGAAGCATTGACTGGTGCCAGGCGCGGTGGCACACGCCTGTAATCCCAGCACTTAGGGAGGCTGAGGCAGGAGAATCGTGAGTTCAAAGCCAGCCTCAGCAACGGCGAGGCGCTAAGCAACTCAGTGAGACCCTGTCTCTACATAAAACACAAAATAGGGCTGGGGATGTGGCTCAGTGGTAGAGTGCCCCTGAGTTCAATCCCTGGTACCAAAAGAAAAAAAAAGTGTTGGCTGGTAAAGAAAGGAAAATCTCAAGTCTGACTTTATGTGAAAAGAGCTGTATAAAAATATGCACTTGTGCTTTAGAAGCTTTTAGCATACAATTAATAGCTTAAAATAGTATTTACTGCCTCTCCATATGCCTATTTTCTGATATATTTACACATCTTGCAATCCCTTTTTTATATCATTAAAGCAAATGGCATGATCTCAAATATAGATTAAGTTAAAAACATCTGAACCTTGAAACTTCCCCATCCCCTCCCCAAAGATATACGTATAGGTGGTGCACGGCACGACAAACGCCATGGGCTAAGACCCAGAAAATTTAGATTGTTGTAATAAAAATTTTTAACAGCAAATGTATATAAATTTTTCTTTTTTAAAAAAAGCTTGTCCAAGGGCATTCAAATTTAATGGCTTTTATATTAATACTCAATGTAGTGCCATGTGGCTGCCCGTGAGCCAGAAGTAAGGGAAGCTCATAGATTGCCCCTAAGTACGATGCCATTCCCTCCCCAATCAATGGACAGCTTTCTGTTAAGATGAATTCCTTTCACAGGAAGAAGGGTGACACAGGCTGCTGATCCTCATCCAGAGGGGCACATACCAGGCCAAGGCAGCATCCTAGCTTGAGTGTCACAACATCAACCCAAAAGATCCACCTAGCCATAGAAGCTGTGAAGAAGCTAGTTTATCAATAATTTGGTCCTAGTTGTTTTGCTCATTTTATGTAGCTTTTTTCTTAGATATATCTGTTCAGATAAGCTTCTTATGAATCCTTTTCTTGAGGAAAACAGTCAAGCTAAACAGTGTTGGTGACTTTTATGGTAAGAGATGAGCTGAACACTAGCTAAGCTACTTGGTCACCATCCAGGGGATGGGCTCACAGGCGCCAAATTCTTTGCTTCTTGTATCCTGCTAGTTACAGTGAATCAGCCTCACAGGTTGACAAGGCTTCACAGGATGATGGCACAGCAAAGCGGTTTGCCAAGCATTCTGTCACTAAGTGATCATTCAAAAGAAAATATGTGTATTTTTCTCATGGAACATAACTTTCTAAAAATGAAATTTTGGGACTTGCATGATTCAAGGTCAAGTATAAAACATTTGCTCTTTAACCTATACCTGTCATTATAATTACAAAGGAGAGCCTCTTGTTTACACTACTGTGATTCACAGTGCCCTTTGTAGATCAAGAGGTCCCCTACTCTGGCTTGGCTTTAGCTGTCAGACGGAAGCCTCAGACTTTTGCACTTTAAGTCATCTAATGTCTTCCAGTGTTTGTAGTTATCCGCCAAGTGCTGCATCAGGGCCGGCAGATGTGCAAAGGCTGAAAAGACATAATCAAAAGAAATCTGTTAAATTAAGTTGGATTGCTGGAGCACTTATTAGGCTGGAGCTCTCTCAGACAGATTTGGGATTAGAATTGGAGACATACCCAATGCAAGGCCTTAGGCCGCAATACAAACAGGTCCTTTTAATTACTTGGAAAGCTGGTCATCAATGACATTAACCTGTAATTCAGAGTGTGTGTGTGTGTGTGTGTGTGTGTGTGTGTGTGTGTGTGTATTGCATTCTTTCTGGAGTTTCCTCCAATGAAAAAGAATAAAATTGCTACATGCTTTGGAAACATATCCTTTAAGGAGGTGAAGGCTGGTTTACCCAGTTGTCATACATTCATTGACTCTTCTGTACTAAAGGTTCTGGGCTAGGTGCTGGAGGCACAAATACACAAAGTACACACCTCCCTGGCTACAAACAGCTGACAACTAACTTTGGGAAAAAAACATTTCATCTGCCTGTAGGACCAGCCTGTGTCATTAATGGTAATCTTCACAAAGTATAACAAAGTGTTCTCGGTGGGTGATGAAGCAGTCACTAACTTACCATCCCATGCATCAAACATGTCTGTTATGAAGTAGTCAATGAAGGAGATCTGGGACTTGGGGATGCTGCAGGTGTTCCGGTCAAACACTGGCATCACCACTGGTAGGCCCTGTCTCTTCTCTTCATCAGTCTATAAGAAAAACACCACCACACAGGGCCATGGGCACATAAGGAGACTTTACAACAACAGCATGTTTCTCCAAACAACTCTGTGAACATAGCAATTGTCTCCTTTTATATATAAAGAAACAGAGTCAGCAAGGTCCTGAGTCTTAGGTAAATTAGCCACCATACAAGCTGAAGTGACTGCACTCAGGTTTCTGACACTCTGAAGTCTCTTTTATCTTATGCTATGTCACATTCCCTCCTAAAGCGCCGATCTTAGGGGGCGTAGCCCCTTTCTGTGATCTGTTTTTATTATTTAAAAGTCATAACTTTTCAAAGTCTGACCAATACTACTACTCATACCACCATTACTAACTGACATTTGTACCAAGGGAACAGAAGCAACAGTGTTAAATCCATTGACAACTTAGCATAAATCGAGGAACTGGCACTGAATGGAATCAGCAGCAACTGACATTGTCTTTTCACTGTCTCATGCTTACAGTTTAAAAAAAAGTTTCACTGAAGAAATCACCTGTTGGAAGCAGTAATAACTGCTAATTTTATTAAATCTTGACCTTTTATGTCTTTTTTAATATTCTGCATGACAAAATGGGAAGTACACAGAATGCCTGGGTACTGCATACTAGCCTGATCTGATGGTTATCTCCAGGAAGGGCACTTAGGCAGTTGAGTTGTGAGCTGAACTGGCTACTTTTTTCCATAGAGCACTATTTTTACAGAAGAATGACTGACAGGCAAATTATGCTTGTTCTTATCTAAGTATTAACCATGCAGTTCTCTCAAGGTATGGAAATCTGGGTACTACGCACATCACGGTGTAATGTGTACAAAGCCATACTTCACTAAGGTGCATAGTAAGAGCCACATTTCCTGGTGCTATATTAAGCCAGAAGCCAGCTGATCAGAGGCTGTGTTTGTAACTTTTTTGATTTTTAGGTCACGCTGACTCAGGGAAAAGGATACCTAAGTAGAAAGCTTACAACAGTGAACTTAACAGTGATTCTCCCCCGTTCCCCATTCACACACTGAGAATAACTTGGAGTAGGACTTCAAGTCCTCTCTGTGTGGATCCTAGGAAGCCCATTAATGCCCTACCAGCGTTTGGCTCTGCTCACTGGTTTCAGGACAGTTGATCAAGCAGCCTTAAAATATCCACTAGTGCTCAAGGAGTAATTTGTTTTTTTCCCCTCTTTTGGCAAGCTCAGAACTGCCTGTCCTACTTTTCTTCAATTCAGCAGCTCCTTCCCAGCCTTGCAAGCCAGTTAGCTTACCTGGCTCTCTATTGGCCATCTTCCCTCCCAGCCTGCTAGACATTGTTGGCAACTTGTTATCCTTCCTCAGTAGCACACTCCAGCCAAATGGATGCCCCCAAATGCATCACTGTGTCTCTTTATCTTGTCAGACACATACACACCAACCCTTGGAATCTTTTCTCTGGAAGTAGGGCTCTAGTTCAAAAGGCACATGACCGTCTACTCTTCCTGAATTCTTCTTAATTCCTCTTTTTACTCCCACAGTTAAGATGAATTATATATTGCTATTCTCCTTATATAAAAATTGTTTTCCCTATAAATTTCCCTATGAATTTTGCCTAGAATTCTTTATTTTTCCAAAAAGTCTTTTTCTATTTCCACATTTCTATATCCTTTG
>CM053405.1:54525824-54537284 GCA_028644305.1 Xerus rutilus | reverse complement strand
AAGACAGACAGCTGATTTTCTCTCTTCCACGGCTACTGTCCCAAGAGGTGAACTGGGACTAAAGTGGGCATGACTGGCGTGTGGGCCTCACACCTGAGCTTCAACTTGGTTCAGTTATCATGGCATCTTCTGGCATTGGGAAGCCACATAACTGAAATCATAGAAGAGATCTTGCTTTGGATACACATTATTTTTAATGAGTCCAAAGTCCCTCATAGGGACTGGGTTATTCTTATGTTCTCAGATCTTCCTTTTCAAGAGCCAGAACCATGGGCCACATTTGGGGGTAACCTAATATAAAGTCTCAAAGAAATTGGGCCAATTTTTTACTAGTAACTAGCATGCCTTTTTCTAGCTACTTTTTATGTGAGCACTGCTCACATAAAAAAAAGGTTTCAGATTTTGAGGTGTTTGAAAAGGCAGAATAAAAGTGGACAGAATTTCGATATTCTGCCATTTATTGGCTCTTGAACTTGAACCAGTCCCTGCAAAGGTTCTTGTATCTGGAATCCTTGCCTTCACCTTCCATTCCTAAGTACTCCATTATTTATATCTTTTCTTAAGCATCACTTAAAATTGCTTGTTATCTGGGAAAAATGTGTACTAAGTTTGAAAGTAGTATTAGTTATAAAGGGCTCCCTTGAAGTCACATCCTGCATCTTAAGGTCAATAGCTTAATCTTAAAATATAGATAAGTAGATAAATAACTGCAGTCACATGTGTCCTTTCTTCAAGTCAGGGATGGTAATCCCTTTGTTTTTTCCTTGTCTTTTTTTAATCTAATTCCAAAAGCCACACAAAAATGAGTTGGACATCTGCACGGGTCCTCACAGTATTATCTGGGCAGGAAGCCCAAGAAGGTATGGCAATGGAGGAGAGAGACAGGAAGCTTATTCCTGGAACCAGCAATCTCCATTTGCAGCTCTGTAGTGGCTACCCTAGTACCAGTCTCTTGACAATGTTCTCTAGAAGCTTAAGTCTACACTGCATTGAAATGGAGCAGCCAAGGCCAGCCCAGGACCAAGGAAGGAACAAGAAGTCACTCAAAATATAGGCAGAGAATAGACTGGAAAGCCAAGAAACACTCAGTATTTGGAGGTGGGGCTAGATAGAAACCTTCAAAATTAAACTCCTGCATGACTCTTAGGCTAGTTTTAGCATCTGATGAGGAGCTCAAATGAATAATTTTAATTTTCTCTTTTTTCTTCATTTACTAACAGATGATGATTAAAGCCAAATAGATCACAGCAAAACACTAGAGCCGGCTGAGTCCTTAAACATCAGCTACTCTGGGTGGTTGGTCATACACCAGTACTATTTCTTGGAGTGTCGACAGGGGATGGTTCCTCCTTCTCTTCTCCCCACTGCTTTTACCTAATTATAAATGGAACTTTAAATAAACTAAAGAAAATGATTTGATCTAAAGAAAAGGATTCTATAGCTAAGATTTTGGAAATTGCTGTTGTCTAAATGCAAACCTTTTCATCATACAATCATTCCTTGGTATCCTAAAGAAATTAGTTCCAGGGCCACCCCTGGATACAAAAACCTAAGGGTGCTAAAATCCTTATATAAAATGGCATAAAAGGGGCTGGGGCTGTGGCTCAGTGGTAGAGCGCTTGCCTTGCATGCATGAGGCCCTCGGTTTGATCCTCAGCACCACATAAAAATAAATAAAATAAAGGTATTGTGTCCATCTATAACTAAAAAAATATTTTTAAAAAAATGGCATAATATTTGCATACAACCAGCCTGCCTCCTCCATATACTTTAAATCATCTCTGGATTACTGATAATACCTAATACCATACAAATAGTTATTACACTGCTTAAGGAATAATGACCAAAAAAGTGTGTACATGTTCAGTACAGATTCTGTCTTGTGTGCGGAGTTTCTTTTTTCTTTTCTTTTTTGGTTGTCATTCTGTTGTTGCTGAACCTGGAGGGCAGAACCCATGGATACAGAGGGCCAACTATGCAGGTAAATTCAGAGGTCCAAGGAAAGAGAGCTGAGACCCTCATCCAACACTACAGTCTAGATCAGGGGAGAAGCAGGGCCTATATCACTCCCATCTGGTATGTTTGGCCCTCAGTCATTTGCCGACTCACTCCCTACTGCGGTAAGAACTCAGAAGGGCTATCTCCCATTGCTGTGGTCATTCAGCCTTATGAAAGAATAAATGCAAGAATCATTTTGGAATCACAGTACATAATACATAACTTGTTGCAGCTGCTTCTTGGTTACACTGGTATTAGTCTGTAAAACAGGTATTTCTGCAACTATAGGAACAGTTTACATGTTAGATGGACACTAGAAGGTACTTCATGTGGTCTCCCTGCACTTCTGGCTTTTTCTTTATCACTCACAGTCATTAGGCCTCCAACAAGATCACTGGTATGAGGATCTTCATCTTTGGTACCCAGCTGAGGGGAATATAATTCTGTGGTCCGTAAAATTTCTAGAACTCTGTCCAAGGCTTCTGCTACTGTGACTGGACTGTTTTCTTGGGCTGCATTGATTATATTTATAACCTGAGGAAGAGAGCAAAAATAAATGAAATAAATAATAAATAAATTTGCGGACCAAAGATGCTATTTCTCAAAAATCTTATGTAGGAGCTGGGCATGGTGGTACACATCTGTAATCCCAGCACTTTGGGAGGCTTAGGAGAATTGTGAGTTCAAAGCCAGCCTCAGCAATGGCAAGGAGCTAAGCAACTGAGTGAGACCCTGTCTCTACATAAAACACAAAATAGGGCTGGGGATGTGGCTCAGTGGTCAAATACCCCTGAGTTCAATCCCCATACCAAAAAAAAAAAAAAAAAATCTTAGGTAGGCCTGGAATCCAGAAAAATATCACTGGATGACATATCTTACTGTTCAAAAGTCACTCCCTCCCGCTTACTAAAGTATGCTTTGTATTCCATGCTGTCCTATGTCCTCCCACCTCTGAACCACAGTTTTCTAGTGTCCTTTGTTGATTGTTCTCTAGCTTTCTTCTCCAGACTAGAGTTCCTCAGAGACTGGATCTGGTCTTCTCTCTCATTCTGTGGACTCTTCAAGAATGATATTTTATTTCCATGACTCTGGACACATATGATCCATAGCCAAAAATTGTCAAGTATACCTCTCAGCCTCCAGACTTGGAGATCTGGCTGCCCATCTGACATATCTACTGTAATACTGTACGCGTCTGAAATGAAATTCATGATCTCGTTTCCCTTGCCCCAAAGCAAGCAAATAAGCATTTTTTAAAAATCAAAGACAAAAGTCGTGCTCCTTTTCTGGTTCCTAAACTGCAGTGGAGAGCACTTCCGTCCAGCCCATGCTCACACCAGAAACCTGGAGACCCTGCTTAGCCTGTTGCTTTCTTTCATTCCTCTCCCCACCCTGGCCTCACCAAGTCTAGCTGACTCTAACCCTAAACATTTCTTGGTCTATCCATTTCTCTCTGCCTCCACTGCCTAAACTCTAGCCCAGCTACCCCATTTCTTGCCTGGATTTTGAGAAAGGCTCCACATTAGCCTTTTGCCTTACACGCTTGCCATCTTGGATCCATCGTCTGCATGACAGCTGAGTGTTCTTTTCAATAACATCCCTGATTCTGCCACCCCTACTCTAAACTCCTTAATGATTTCTGCTGCCTATGAACTATTACAGCCTTCTTCTGGCCCAGTTGACCAGAATGAGCTGTGCTCTGCACAAGCCACACCACCATCTTCTCCCCTCTACTCACCAAGTGCCTGCTTCCCTGACTTCCTTTCAGGTCATCTGGAAAAATATCTTAGTGCTTTCTTTTTTGCCACTCCTGGTCCCTGCAGTCTTCTCCTCTGGACCAACATGCTTCAAATTTTGCTTCAAACTTTTCACCCAGCCTACATTTGGACTCTACTTTCATTTTCTCTTAGAGAGTCCTGTGCTTTTCCTTCAAGCATTTACTGTATTATGTAACTGTACATTTTTTTTTGTTAGGTGTTTGCTTGTTCAATATCTGTTTCTCCTTCTAGATCATGAATTCCATATGATTTGTAGAATGCACCTCCAGAATAGAACACAGAAATAGGGAGTCCTGACTGCAGAGTGAAGGCTACACCTGCCACTCACCTTTGTGATGGGAGCTTCAATGGTCATGGAATGGATCCTTGCCATGGATGGATAGCGACGATTCTGCAAGCTTGGTGCTGGCGAGAAGGAAAGTAAGTTGCAATCTGGTTCAGGCTCAGCAAGGCCAACTGTTGCTAAGAAATCCATGGACCAGGAGCCTGACTCTCCTGGGACCACCCTCCCACCAAAGAAACAAGAAATTTATGCATTTTTTTTCCTAAAAGGCTGGAACACAACCTTGACTAGCCCAAGCCAGGAAAGACCATCTGGCCTGGGACTTCGGCAGCAGGAGGGCTTGAAAAGTTCCTGGTCCACAGGGGGAAGGTCAGAGACACCTGATGGGATCCCAAGGCCTGATTCCAACAGCCTAATGATCCCCCAGGATTCCCTTTTCCACAAGTCACTAAACCCCCAACAATTCCGTCACTTTGAGCTGTTGGCTGCATGACTGGTTAACTGCGCAGCCTGGAGGGAAAGCACAGGTCATGGCAAGGTGTGGGGCACCAGACCAAGCTCATTCTCAGTGCAATTTAGGGCTACTCAAACTTTCTTCCTGAGCCTTTAGGTTCATAACACCCAGAGCCCTTGGTGGTTATAGCTGTTATCTGATGAAATCTTCATTTAAAAATAACTTATAGTTTTTGAATAGGTAATGCTTATATGTGGTTTAAAATTCTAAAGGTAGAACTTCACTTTAAAAGCACTGTTTTCATCAGACTTTCTCATCCCTCTTGTGAGGCAGGCAGGAGGGGTTAGGTCTCCATGTCCTAAATGGAACAACTCCATTCAGTCAATATCAGCAGAGCCACCAGCTCCAGGGCCCAGGTGGCAGTCACTGCGGGCCCCGCCTGTGCTCTTACACCTCCATTTTGCTCGTGCTGATACCCCCTCAAAATCTCCAAAAACTGGGTGTGGGATTGTGGCTCAGTGGTGGAGCGCTTGCCTCACATGCGTGAGGCACTGGGTTTGATCCTCAGCACCACATAAAAATAAAGATGTTGTGTCCATCTACAACTAAAACAATAATTTTTTAAAAATCTCCAAAAACTGAACTAACCCAGTTCAAATTAGCTCATCCATGATCCTTTCCATCTATATGCTCCAATTGGATCCTCAAAATATTTCAATCTATATTCTCTGTGGAAGATCCAATCACTTGTGTTCCACGTCAGCCTGACCATCTTATTCCAAAATCATCTCAAGACTTTTCATTTCTTGCTTTTTCAGCCATTTCTCTCATACCTGAGCTTTCCACTTGATCTTCCTATTTACTCCTTTCAATCACCACCCTGCATCTCTGCTTTCTAAGACAGGCAATAGCTACCTCCTCCTCATGTCCTTAGAACCTGTCCTTCCAGTTGCCTAAATAAAAACCAAATGAGGGCTAGGAGTGTGGCTCAGTGGTACGGCACTTACTTAGCATATGCATGGACCTGGAAGTGATCCCCGCTACCACAAAACAAAGACAACAACACAACAACAAATGAGTGACATCTATTAATCTGTTCTCAGTTCTCAAGCTCTGATCACTAGCACATAACAACTGCTGGCCACCCTGTTTCTTGCCACCTTCATGTTCTTGACTCATGACACTACTCACGTGGCTCACCCCCAGCATCTCTGTTCTCTTCAATCTCCCTTTTTCCTGTGCCTCGTCATCACTGAAGGTGGGCCTTTAGGCTTGGGCTTAGACCCTTTGTTCTTTTACCACACACACAACCCTTAGAGAAGTTCTTCTGCTCCCAGCTTCATCTGTACCTGTTGGATTCCCAAACCCAAATCTCTAACCCCAGCCCCAGTCTTGCATTTCAGCTTCCGAGGCATGTCCACTGAAATAAAACTCATCATCTTCTCTCAACCCCTAGAGACTCTCCTATTTCTGTATTACTTATAATTTCCCAGGCACCTAGGAATGACATTTCAGAATCACCCTTGACTTTTCCATCTCCTCACAAATCCAATTGGTTTGTTAGCCTGATTCATTGAACTCAAAAAGTGTTTTGCTGAATTCTGACTCATAGTTTCTGTGACATTTATTAAGGAAAAGTAACTGCATGTAGCAGGTACATGGAAAAACTGGTGTGGGTTGGAGTTGGGAAGCCAGGACACTGGCCCCACTTTAGCCACTAGCACCAAGAATGACCTTGGCTCACTATGGAAGCTGAGCTGCTTAGGTGGTTATGTGGCCTGACACAACTTAGACCATGAAGGAAAAGGCATAGAGACCTTCAAAGAGTAGACAAAGATTATAAAGGCATAAAAAATCTTAACAAAACTCTGAAAACTTTTCAGCTTACTTGGTGGTAAGGGGTGGGGAGCCAGTTTAGTTGAAATCTTTCTTCTTGGAATTTGTATGCTGATGACTTTTTTAACACATTGCTCTGTCATTTTCTACATTTTAAAAAGGTCAAGGAAATCTTCAAAACTTCTTACCATCACTGCCTCGAGATGATATGGATTTCACATCAATGGACTCTTTCCTCCTGTTCTTATACCTGAATGAATGAGGTTCTGAGGATTTCAGATCAGAAGAGGAGAAATGATTAGTTTTCAGCACATTCACAGGTAAAGCTGTGAATTTTCTCTTATTCTTTAAAGAAAGCAAGGTTATTTTTTAAACTCTAGAAAATAATTTTAACAAATAATAAACCACTTTCTCTTCAACTCATCAAGACACACAAAATTATTTGTCCTATTAGTATGATGTCTTTTTCTTCTGATACTTTATTACATCATGGACATGAAGATTATCAGAAAGGATTATTTAGTTACATGAGTAAAATATCATTTTGAAAATAACCATTAAAACTTAGGGAAATTTGGGGAGATTCATCAACACACACTACATCTGTTCGTTTGCATATGAATCTCTTTAGACACATATAGATTTTATCATATAATTTCACTACTTGCTGTTTCCACTTCTTAATATCATAGGTAATTTTCTACATCAAATTTTTTGGGGGGAGGGGGACTGGGGATTGAAGCCAGCAGCACTTTACCACTGAGCTACATCCCCAGCCATTTCTATTTTTCATTTTGAGATAAGTTCTTGCTAAGTTTCTGAGGCTGGCTTTGAATTTGCAATTGTCCTGCCTCAGCTTCCAGAGCTACTGGGATTACAGGTGTGTGCCACCGCACCCAGCTCTACATCAATTTTTAAAACCACTTTAAGGTCCTAAGAAATCTGATTCAACTAAAAAATGGTTAAAAAAAAAAAAAAAAAAAAGAATTTAACCTGAATTGTATTTATACAGCATAAAGTGAAAGCAGAACTATAATAAAGTTAATTTGAACACTACACGATAGAACCTTATCTTAAGTGACCTAACTTTGAAATATTTACTTGTCCTCTGCCTAATATTCATTTTCCAGACTCTGCCTTAATATTTTTCCTCTCCTTGCTCAGGAGTTTCAGTTTTCCTTACAAAGACCTCTACAGATAGTAGCAATTTAAGTGATATTATCGGAGTCATGTGGCTTCTTTCCAACCCTGAGAAACTAATTTGGTCATTTAATAAAACAAATGTCTTTAGCCTATTCAAGAATTTAATCAGATACATTCCTAACATTTATTTACCAAATAATAAATCTAACTTAAAACTCCTCAAAATGTAGTTTCCAAATACAACTAAAAGCAGAGAGCTTAGTTTTAAGGTTGTGACAGGCTGGCTGACTGAATCTCAACCATTCATTAGAAATTATTCAAAGAAGAATAATGCTTATTTCTCCCAATTTTAACTCAGAATTAAGAGAATCTGTAGCAATAGAAATGATTAAAAGCTTGGAGAAATTATTCTTCAATAAAGGTAAAATAATGCCATTTAAAGCCGAGAATTCATTATTCATTCTTAACAGATGCCTGTATAATGAATTTAAATCTAAAGTAGAGAAAATAAGGATAAAGGTGATTTAAACAGCCATATTTGGTAGCAAAAAGGGATACTGTGTCACCAATAAAAAAAAAAGTTACCCCTTACTGATCACCTACTATGTGCCAGGCATTGTTTTATGTACTTTAAATGTAATAACTATCTCATTTAATAATTACAACAATTCTTTTTATACCTTTATTTATTTTATTTTTTATGTGGTGCTGAGGATCAAACCCAGTGCCTCACACATGCTAGGCAAGTGCTCTACACTGAGCCACAACCCCAGCCCCTAATAATTACAACATTTCTTAAAGTTACATAGTGCTATCCTCATTCTACTGATAAGGAATTTAGGCTTAGAGAAATTATGTAGGTAGCCCAAGATCAAAGAGCTGATAAATGGTGGAGCTTATGGTTTCCAAGATGGAATGATTTCAATTGCTCAATGCTCTGTGAATACTCACTGAGTGTCTATTATGTACAAAGCAATGCTGGCCACTGTAAAGGACATGAGAATGCTCATTCAGTTTTGGGCACCAGAAACTCCTAAGTTTGTTAAAATAATAACTTCACTCTAAAATGTTTCAAGAAACTAGAATATCTGGGAGAAAGTCTGTCTGGGTGTGAAATGTTATCATGCCATCCAACTGTTCTAGGGCTGTTCTGTCCTAGAAAATTTTCAGAAAGGGGGAAGGAAAATACCATAAACATCAGATACAGCTAAATATTATACACTTTTTTCTTTATTCCCCATTAACCACAAGATGGACATTGTTGACTCATTTTACAAGTGAAGACACTAAAGTTCAGAAAGAGCAAATGAAATCTTTCTGAATAGGCTAAATATGGTCATTCTAGAATCAAGGAGAGGGACTAACCAGTTAGCCCAGGGCCTGGCTTTAGACACTAAGAGGCCAGAGAATGATTGGTTGCAATTCTTATAAGAACAAGAATTATAAATCTTTATTAGCAGGCTGATTTTTTTCCTTTAATGGGAGATAATTCCAGGCCTTTCCACAAGTAGAAGTCCTGAGGTCCATCCCTTCATTTTATGGACAAGGAAACCAGAGTCTTGCCCAAGGTCTTAGGAAAGTAGGTTGGCAGCTGAAATAGGATCTCAGTGCACCTGTCTACCAGGCCAGGGCCCAGCCACATTGTCTAATTGGATGGTCAAGCTCCAGTTATTGCAAAGAAATGAAAGATGGTCATAGCTGAACTACCACCATATTTTCACCTGCTTCCTATCCAACCAGAGTCTCCTCTAGACTCTTGGGCCACTCTATTTTGAATTTATCTGTTCTTTGTAGTGTCTGACCAAGAGAAAAGAACACCAAGATGGGGGAACCATGGATGAAGATTCAAGCAATTGTTAAGGGGTTCTACTTTTTCTCTGGCTCTCGAGCCTTCCAATATTTTAGCAATCCATGTTTTGGCATGGCAAATGCCAACCTAAATTCCTTCACAGTGATTTAGACTTGAACCCACGAATGCCTTCTAAGTATATTAGAGCCAAATGGAAGTATTCTTACCTGTCTGAGAATTGTCTCCTGAATCACGCTGAAGCTTGTGAATCTAAAGTCATTCAGAAGTTTGGAAGAAATGAGAGATTTTAAATAGAGCATTTGCTATATTTCTCCAACCATTTAGTTTAAAAAAAAAACTGAAGATTTCAAGAAAGCAAAAAGTTGCAGACAGGATGAATAGATGAAATATGTACACCATGTGCAATACTACAAATGCTCTATCACTATCAGACACTCAGAACAGCTGAGCCTCAGAGCAGGAAAATACCCAAGGATCTACTTTCCAAGCAGGATGGCTATTCTCCAGTCAGCTGTTTTCATATTGACAGTCTGCAGAAATGCAGAATGACAAAAATCCATACCTAAATTTAAAGTAACATATATAACCTATAATTGCTTCTCAGCCTCTGGTTCAGGCCAAGCACGGTATTGGTACTTATCAGTCTAATTATAACCTGTTTGTTTCAGATATTTTATTCAATTTTTCTGTAATATAAAAGTAATCTAAATTTTAATCCAGGATTTTTTTCAGATCTTTCAAAAGTTTTCAAATGCTCCTCAATTACAGAACCAATTTATAAATGTTTCTCCACAATGAGACCTGAACTTGAGATGCTGTTTTGCACCTATTTCTTTCTCATTTTCAGACTTTTTGGTGCTAATGATTTTGTGCTAATGCTCAATAAATATCAGTCAAATGGCAAAATGAAGCCATTAACACAAGAAATAAATATCTTTCCTGGAGGGTTATTCCTCTCTTGCATTTATAACCGACCAAGAGCTGTTGGTGAAGCACATTTTGTTCTATCACACTTATAATTGTGCTGCTTCACTGCCAATTCCACTTGCTTCCATCCAGGGCTCAGACCATCAAACCTTTGCAGCCACTCAACAAAGGGACAAGGTTAACTTGGAAAATAAGATGAGTGTGTGGGACCATCAGTGAAGGAAGATTAGTATGGCTTAGCAACATCAACTGTAATGGCTAGAAATCTCACGTATATCAGGCACAGACCAAATGTTCCAGCTTGACAGAACCACTGAAACATAATCATGTAAGAGTTAAGTGTTAAAGCGAGGTTTCCTATGAACTATTGGGCTCAGTCCATTCCACATAATTACAAAAACAATTACATGACCCACCTCGTAATACCTTGGTCATTATGCCACTAAGAGCTGTTGACTCAGTTATCCCATAATTATGGGTCCTTTTATTTCTTCTGTGAACAATCATTTTATATTTTCCTTTAGGAATAAAGACTACTTGCTCTGAAGCTACTAAGCTCAGTGTGAACTTTTATACTATACTGAAAGAATAAAACTTTTGCCTTGTTTGGTTTTCTCCATCAGCTCTAGTTCAAAAGCAAGTGATATTTAAATACTTCATTCTTCTCTCTGAATCAAAATACATCTCCTCTTTAGGAGCAAGAGTCCACAGCTTCTCCTATTAAACAAAACCCAAAAACCCCTTTCCTCATACTTTATAGGCCCACAGGCCAGCAGACTGAATGATGGAGCTCCTGAAACCTCAACATGGGCTGTGTGCTGTCTGGAGTGGAGCCAAATGGAGCATAAAGTCCAGCAGATTTGCAAACCAATCCTGTTTTGCAGTGTGGGAATGTACCCCATCCACTGAAGGGAAGAAGAGTGAATAAGGAAGGATAGACAACAGGTACCAGTTCCATCTTCTGGGGTGGCTCTGCTGCATCTTTTTCCACACAGGAAATAGTAAAATGGCAGGGTTAGGGTATTAACCATTTTCTATGAAGGATCAAAGAGGACATTTAAGCAAAAAGGACAAGGATGCTGCATATGGTACTTTCTAAGCTGAACACACTTCCCCCCAGATGATTGGCTCATGGGCCTCTGATCTGCTCTCTCTCTCTCTGTGCCTACTGCCAGCAGTGAAGTCCAGAGATACTCCTTGCTTTGAAAGTAAAGATTCTTTTTTTTTTTTT
>CM053405.1:54504173-54525324 GCA_028644305.1 Xerus rutilus | reverse complement strand
GGGTCATGAGGGAATTTGTGGGACAGAGAGGGCCTGCTCTCTTGATGGCACTGGAGTTGCAGGGCTGTCGGCATTTGTCAAAACTCAAAGGAGACTGTACTAAAGATTTGTACATTTCACTGTAAATAATTTCTAGCTTTAAAAAAAATCAACATTAAACTCCAGTTAGTAATATGCATGTTGATCTGAAAATTTACAGGCATAACTTTGGAGAGCTGGAAATCTATCAAAAATAGGAGGGACTGGGGGACGAGTGGAGGGACACAGATGGATACATGATTGAGCAAAAGGCTAATGATAGAGCCGAGGGAGTGGGTACACAGTTATTCACTTAAAGTTCTTCCAACTCTTCTATATGTTTAAAACATTTCATAAAAATGTGCTGGGAAAATTGTGTGTTCCATTGAGTGTATAAGGATTGATGGTTAAAATTCAGAAGTCTGAAGTACAATTTTAAAATCTGTGAAATAAACAAGAGGAAGGAAATTGAGAACAGCCTGGAACCAAGCGAGGCGAATGACATGTCATGGTCTCTGGGACTCCCTACCATGAGCCTGAGCATGAGATGATGCTCTACATCAAACCATAACTAGGAGAGAAAAAAAAAATAACTAAAGAATTATAAACAGCAACTGTTAATCTAAGAAATATGATGTTTACTTAGGTAACCATTTAAAACACTAATTTTATTAATTTGATTGATTTTATAAATTGTGGAGAAATCCCTGGAGAAAAGTCCTGAGATATAATGATATAAAAACATGACTCTTAACGATGATGTGTTCAAATCAACCCTTTAAAAAAAAAAACTAAGATTTTTTAGCAATTAAAATGAGGTAACCCAAAAGAAAAAACAAACCCTAGGAATAACCTACTGACTATACATTTTAAACTCAGAACAAGTAATGTAGAATTTGATAGAGGAAAGAATAAATAATAAATAACAATATCTAAAATGAGTCAAGGACAGGATCAATACAACAAAC
The DNA here is from genome assembly GCA_028644305.1 of Xerus rutilus. NCBI lineage: Eukaryota > Metazoa > Chordata > Mammalia > Rodentia > Sciuridae > Xerus > Xerus rutilus. The sequence continues at coordinate 54,524,338 of CM053405.1, read as the reverse complement.
ACGTCATCAAATAAATACTAGATGCCTCCTTCAACCTTCAGTTTAGGAAGGTGAACTTGGGAAGGGGAATAGCATTTAATAGCCAAGTTTGAGTGTGATTTTGTCCTTACTGAATGATAAGGTCAAAGGTATCAGAATCACAATTAAATCAACAGCTATCTCAGTCTTCAAGCGTGGAGTCCTCCTTTCTGTTTCCTTTTCTTCCCCTACCCTGTGTCCAGTCCATCATCCAATCCTGTCAAATCTCTTTCGAAATACCCCGGGATCACCTGCATCTCTCTACCATCAGAATGCAGGCTATCATCAGTGCTCTTCTGGACTTGGCAATGCCCCCACCCAGTCTATTCTCAACTCTGTAGCCAGTACAAGCTTGCATAATCCCTTCACCCTTCTGCTCAAACTCCCACTTCTCATTGGTCTTAGGGGCAACACTGGGTAGCAATCTGGCTAGGAAGCTCTACCATGTGGCCTGGCCCCTGGCAGCTCTCAAGCTGAGACTCTGCCCATTGCTCTCAGCCACAGGCCATATTGGCTTTTTTCCATCCCTCTAATTCTCCCATGCCCTTTATTACCTCATGACCCTTGCACGTGTGCCTCCTCTGCTCTGGAAGCTTCCCAAATTAGTCTTTGTCCTCCAGATTTTAGCTCAGATGTGATCTGCACAAAAAAGGCTTCCCAAGCCGGGCGCGGTGGCTCACGCTTGTAATCCCAGCACTTAGGGAGGCTGAGACAGGAGAATCGCAAGTTCAAAGCCAGCCTCAGCAACAGCGAGGTGCTAAGCAGCTCAGTGAGACCCTGTCTCTACATAAAACACAAAATAGGGCTGGGGATGTGGCTCAGTGGTCAAGTGCCCCTGAGTTCAATCCCCAGTACGAAAAAAAAAAAAAAAAAAAAAAAGGCTTCCCAGATATTTCCTGCCCAGGGTTTACAAGGTCAAGCCCTATTGTCGCATGTTCTCAATGGATTTTTCTCCTATTGGATTTATCGTAGTTTATAACTTGGTATTTTTTTGACTAATATCTGTTCCCCTGCCAAACTATAAGTTCTATGGACAGGGGTTATTTCTAACTTGATTGCCTTTGTATACCCAGTGCTAACACCGTACCTAGTACATAGAGCTAACAAACATAACATGAATTCACAAGATACTGAGGTTAACTAGACTCTTTTTACCTTATAGCTGTGGGGAAAATATTGTTATTAATGATTTGGCTATCATATTGGTCTTTGTTGATTATGCTTAAGGTTTATGTCTCTAAAGACATTAATTTGTAAAGTGTTTCATGGTAAGACACATGAAATTTTACCATAAAAGGGGCTTTTTCAAAAAGCAAAGACAATATTGACTGAAAAATAATCTCTGTGCTCTGACATACATAATCCTGATATGATCAAGCAGGTAAAGACTTCTGTGGGTGAGAAATTGAAGTCATCAAATACCTGAATGCATCTTCCTCATCCCTGACTGGGTTTCCTGCACCTCTGAGAGTTTCTCTGTTAACATTTCTCATTGTATTCAATAGTTAAAATGATTGATATTATTTAACAAACAAAAATGCTGTTCATATCTATCCCTATATTTGTAATGAAATTGGAAGTGACTAAAATATTTCTTGATCTTATAGAAGAATGCTGACTTTGATAAAAGATCTGGATCAATGTTTTCAAACTCAAATTTGGCTATTTTTGTGTGTATCCTCCAAAGAATATGAAAAGGGGTAAAAAGTTGATTAAGATGAACAAAAGTACTATTTACTTAAATAATCAGGGTAGCTTACAAGTTAGCTTAGTAAGAAATCCATTTTTTAAAGACTGAACATTCTTCATTTAAGCTTCACAACAAAACTGAATGCTTTCATGTATATGACAAGACCCCTTTGATGAGGTGAAGTTCTAGTGCTGAATGAATTGATCTGAGCACAAAAACAGTCATTTGAGACCCTCCCTCATTTGCATGTAATGAAACAGCAATGTGAGTACTGTAATACAGAACGTCTTTGATCATCTTTCTTTACTGAAAGTACTTTGATGAGTATTTTCTCAAAAAGTAAAAGGATCTGATGCACAGATCAAAGATCTTTTCTGTCTTCCCTGTTTTCAAAAACCACTTCAAAATATACTTCTCAACACTCAAACCCAAGCAGTCCCCAAATCCAGAAACAAAGCACTTCATGCAACATCCTGGCTCCCTGTCCTCCATGATACCTATACATGGACAAGCTGTGGCTGTATGTGTTCATGTATTCTGAGCTTCAGTTCTCAAAATCCTGGAGCATCAAGACACGAGAGAGTTTGCGCAGATGCTGAACTGGATAATTGGGGTAAGTTCTCTTCACGTCAGTAGATTTTAAGATTCTAATAGGTTCAGCACAACAGCGTCCCTCCTCTTTAATCTCAGTGATAATTAAAAATGTTATTTACATCAAAGCAACATGGATTGGTTTGATATGGATGAAAGGGCATATGAATATTTAAGATTTCACAAGATTGCCAGGCACAGTGGTGCATGCCTGTAATCCCAGAAGTTTGGGAGGCTAAGCCGGGAAGATTGCAAGTTCAAAGCCAGCCTCAGCAAGTGAGGCGTTAAGCAACTCAGTGAGACTCTGTCTCTAAATAAAATACAAAAAAACAGGGCTGGGGATGTGGCCCAGTGGCCAGGCCCCTGATTTAAATCCCCAGTACCCCCAAAAAAAGATTTCACAAGATTAAGAAGAAAAATCCCAAGCTGTTTTATCAAATCATTTTCCATATGCCAGACAAACATAGGTTTCCTCTCCCCTGCTGCAGATATTTTCTTGGAAAAGTTTAAGCATCTTTCTCCTGTGCAATGCCAGATCTACAGGTCCAGTTACCACTGGTGTCCCTTGATCAAACATGTCTTATTCCCCAGAGCTTATTTGTGTACACTGGCTCTATATTCGGCAAGCATGTGTAAGAGCCTTTACAGAGAAGCACTCTCACGGTTTAGCCCAGTGATAATCATTTTCATATCCTTATCTCATGGAAAAACACTAATGCAAACTGCCATTCAGGCTTAAATATTTTAACTTTCTTCCTTTGTCCAATTTCTCTTTTAATGATTTTCAAATACCTATGATGTAAGTGCCACTGTGCTTGATAACCTGGCAAATACAGAGTTCTGAATCAGAAATTACCTGGAGTCTTGTTAATACAGATCTCAGCTCCCTACCCCAAGAATTGCTGAATCGTGGCCAGACCAAGCATTTGGGTCTCTAAGAGTCCCAGGTGAGGCTCAGGCCTCAAGTAGGGACCATGTGGTAACATATGACTCCTTTGTGCTCAAGGTATGGTTGGTGTACCAGAGAGGTATTGGAGACATTTGGGAGTTTGTTAAAACTACTGACTCTTAGCCTCTCTCCAGACTTGGGGAATCAGAATCTACATTTTAACACTTAATCTCCAGGTGATTCAATTACATATAATAGTTTAAGAAACACTGGTTTCTAGGGTCCCTGTCCTAAGATCATAGGGTCCCACCTAAGATCATATGTTTTTGTCAATAGATCTTTTATGGCTTCCTTTCTACTTGTACAGACCTGAGGCACTTAAGAGCTTCACCTACTCTCAAGTTCCTTAGGGGTAAATGGTGACCAATATCTAAGGTATTAGACCAATATCTAAGGGTTGTTCAGAGAAACAGAACCATCAGGGTATGTGGAGAGACATACAAGGGAGGGGAGGTTATGATGCAAACTGGCTCACAGTTTATGGAAACTGCAAAGTCCCATCTTCAAGCTGGAGAACCAGGGAATCTACTGGTGTAAGTTCCAGAGTCCAAAACCCTAAGATCCTGGAACACCAATATCCAAAGGCAGCAAAGACAGACATCCCAGTTTCACGAAGAATTCTGTCTTCTTTCTTTTTACTCTACCTGCCCTCAGCCATTGGATGAGGCCCACTGCCTTGGTGAGGATGGATTCTCAGTTCACTCCTTCAGAAGACAACGTTTTGGGGAGACACCCTCCCAGACATACTCAGAAAGAAGTTTAACCAACTATTTAGGTATTCTTTAACCCAGGCAAGCTGAAACTTGAAGTTAACCATTATACCTATTTTTGAGGATCTAAGAGGTTCAAATAAGATGATGTGTGCAAAGTGCTTGGCCTGCAAGCTTCAAGCTGATCTCTGAAGGTCTTGCTAAAACTCTCTTCAGGACTCAGCCCTTGTAGATTCTGGTTTAGCAGTTGGGCGAGGGTTGAGACTTTGCATTCCTTTCTTTTCTTTTCTTTTCTTTCATGTGCATGGGTCAGGGGTGGGCACTGGGGATCAAACCCAGATCTTTTTTAAATTTATTCTGAGACAGGGGCTTACTCACTTGCCTAGGCTGCCCTCAAACTTGTGATCCTCTTGCCTTGTCTCTCAAGTAGCTGGGATTATAGTCCTGTGCCACTGCACACAGTGAAACTGCATTTCTAATAAGTCCCCAGGTGATGCTGAGGCTGTAGGTCCAGTGTTATGTTTTGAGATCCACCAGCCTGGCCTATACTGTGGCCCAGATAATGCCTGCTCCCTCTGCTTCTCTTTCACAGATAAATTCTGTTGAGAATCTGGATTCAGTGATGATTTTAGTTTAATTTCCTCCAAAGCTTAAACGTGAGCACGTGGCATGTTTTGCTGAGCGGTTTACATGCAAGCAGCACACTTGTATTCCTCAATTGCACACTGTCATTTCCTCTATCCTGTGTCCCCTCAGTGCACAGTGGTAAGAAAAAAATATACACAGCTTCAGGAAGAAATTTCATTTTGCTTAACGTTTCTTGTTCTTAAAGAATTATTAATGATGGATGGCACTTTTGTTACACAAAGTATAAGCCCATATGCCTGCTGGATTTTGTCAAGAGAATGAGGAAATTACAAAGATCTAACATTTTCCCACTCCTGTTACTTCAGCCCTCAACAGAGAGTCATTAAACTACTTAATGACACCAGGGCTTCATTTGCATTCTGATTAGCATAAGATAGAAGCGATCCTCAGGACCAATGCTTAATAAATCAGATCTCCAGAGAGCTACTGAGAGCTACTGCAGAGGCGGGGACAGCACAAAGGAAAAATTAGTAATAGCGAGAAGACAGGAACATAAAACTGTTTTATCATTCTGTGTCCCAAGGTTCTGAAAATGCTGTTCATTAGAATCTTTGTTTACATTTTGTAAACAATCACCCCCAGGAGTAAAAGGGCATCTCTAATTGATCCCTTATCTGCTAAAGCAACTCAAGAAATGTTTATTGAGGCAAAAAATAATTAGATCTCTATCCCTATCTTCAAGGGATTTCTTGTCACTAGGGGACAAAGGTGCTATCACAATTGAGTCTATTCATTGTTGAGCACATGCTATGTGCCAGGTGATGTTCTAGATACTGGGGGTGCGACAGAGAACAAAAGAGAGAAAACTTCCTCTCTCAAGGACCTTGTTCAAGAATGCCAAATTTGACATTTCTCAAAGGGTGAGAAGTAAGAGAGTTAGGAGGTAAGTAAAGGGCATTCCCAAACTTGACACTAAACAAATTCCATCCACACACATAAACTATTTGCTCCTTGAGATGCTGCCGCCATTCCTAGTACAGGGCTGCCACTGTGAAATCCTAGCACATGAGATCACTCACCCAATTTGTCTGGAAATGCTCCATTAGAAATGAAGGCACAGGACGAGTATTTAACAACACTCCTGTGCTCTGAAAAAGGCTAGCAAAATGTACAAATCAAGCAGCATGTGTAATTTTTAAAAAGTACATAAACCTCATGTGGCATGCATAGATTATTTTTCCCCTGCTAGATACAAAATAAAAAATGTCACCCACAGCCAAGCAGGAGCATGGTTACTAGTATGCTATCACTAACTTTTTCTCAGAGCCAAATGCACTAGACTGAGTGTCATGACGACAGGCTACTTCCAGGAGGTTATTATGGGGAGACTTAGTTCTCTGGGGTGACCTGGTGGATGGAAAGGAGATAGGAACAGATGGCAGCCAGCGTAGTTGAGAAATATTCTCACTTCAAACAAATATGAGTTTTCTTTCCTTTATCTTAGCTTTTCTATTTTGCAGACTCTGGTACCACTATGCTGAAGATATGCCAGAAAAACACATCTGAAATTCTTGTTTGATAGCAGGAACTTGAATACTTTTTGTTAAAGTTGTGCAGGCAACAGTTTTACTTGGGATATTTAGATTGGCCTACCTGTCTACCTTGTCACCCCTGCTGGGGTAGTCAGTGCACCTGAGCCTTCATACCAGATGTCCCCACAATATACTTATACCCTTGGACCTTCAGGCTGCCTCAAGAGGCAAAACTACCCCTCATGACACTGAAGCTCTAGGTCAGAAGAGAAGAATGCGCAGTTTGAGCTTAGGAGGTTGTTTGTCACCCTACAAAAACAACTGTTGGTACAGTGCCCTAGAAACACAGCTGGGAGCTTTGTTAGTGGCCATAGCACTGTTCTAGAGGGGCCAAAGCACAGCCTCTAAACATCACATACATAGCAACTGTTTTGAAAATTTCCTAGGAAAAACAGCTAAGAAGTGTTTCTCAGTGTCAAAATGCCACCTTAACAATGTAATTTCTCAAGAATTAGAGTTGAGAAAACTATGTGATTCCCTCTGTAGTCTGCAGGTAGTTAAGGCACCAAAAGATATGCCATAGAGGAAGGCAGCTGATGCCAAGTGGTTAGGGAATTTGCCTAAAGGCACAGAACTTTCCAGAGAGAAAGGAGGACAGAATAAATATGCCTGCTGCCTTAGCAATCTTTCATATCAGGAGTGGCAAATATTTGAGAAAAATTTCTCTAAATTTCTGTAATAATCATACATGTATATATGTGTGTGTAGTAACATTGTTTTGTGGGGTTTACCATGTATATAGATGCAATATATATGTAAACTATAACATAAAAGGAAAAGTGTAAATGGACCTTAAAATTGTAAGGGTTTCTATGTTTCACATGAATTGGCATAATATTAGGTTCAGCAGATTATGTAAAGTTAAAGGTGTATGGTAATCCTTAGGGAAATCATTTAAAAATGCAGAAATTCAACTGCAAACCCAATAGATACAAGGGAATTTAAAAAATTTGTTCAAATAATCTAAAAGAAGGCCCATATAAAGGAACAGAGAAAAAAATGAAGAGCACAGGAGGAAACAGAAAACAAATGATAAAATGGTAGACCCGAGTCCAAACTTACTGATGATTACATTAAATGTTAATGAATTAAATGCTTCAATTAAAAAAGATTGTCCGAATTAATGAAAAGATCAAACCTTGATATGCTCTCTGTAATAAATATATCCTAAATAGGCACAGATTGAAAGTATATGGATGAGAAAAAATACATGATACAAACAAAAAGGCTTAAGAAGGCTGCGGTGGCTATATTAATATCAAATAAAATAGATTATAAGGGTGTCACTAGATATTAAAAAGGACATGTTAGAATGACAAAAGGGTTGATTCATCAGAAACACATAGTAAATATGTGTGTGTGTGCGTGTGTGTGTGTGTGTGTGTGCTACTTTATAGTAGAGTTTCAAAACACATGGGAAAAATTGATAAATGGAGAAATAAATTCACAATCATAATTGAAGAGCTAAGCATTTCTCTCTCAGTACTTTTTAGAACTAGAAAAAAAATAGCAAATACAGATAATAGGAAGAACATTATCAATAATTTTGATCTAATTGAGATTTATAAAACACTCCACCCATAATGGGGGAAGAATACACACTATTTTCAAATAAACTGGAAATATTGAATATCTGGCCCATACATCATGTTTCAATAAATTTGAGTGGACTCAAATCACACAAAGTATGTTCTCTGATCATAAGGGATTAAATTTAAAACTATTAACAGAAAAATACCTGTAAAATCTCCAAATATTTAGAAACCAAAACAATTTCTGAATATCCCATTAATCAAGAAGAAATTACAGGGAAATTATAAATGACAAAAACAACTTTGGACTTTGAGTCCCTGGGTGAAAACAATGCACATGTTTTATTCCACTGCTGTGGAAGAGAGGGGAAGGACACTGGAAGGCTATGTATAGTTTCCTCTAGTCTCTGCCTGATATATCTTTTCCTCTTTCTGACTGCTGTAATAAGCAATAGCCATAAGTACTATTGCCTTTGAATCCTTGTCTTTCTAGTGAATTGCCAAACAGATGGGTGGCCTTGTCACCTCCCAAACACCATATCAACATTTTTTGGAGGTACATAAAGACCTCTATACTTAAAACTATATAACACTCCAGAGAGAGATTACAGATCTAAGCAAATGGAGAAGTATACCATGTTCATGGATTGGAAGGCTATCATTAAATATTGATTCTCTCCAATTGATCTATACTTCAATGCAACCCTAATAATAAAATTAGCAGGCTTTGAGGTAAATATTACCAAGCTAATTACAAATTTTGTACAGAAGTGCAAAGACCATAGAATAAGTAATCAGTTGAATAACCTACATTACCTGACTATGAGACTTACTAGGAGGTAATTAAGAGGGTGTTACAAGTTGGATACAATGTGTCCCCCAAAAGCTGTTAATGCAGCTTTTTCCTGTGTTAATGAAGGTAAGATGATTGGATTGTGAGAGCTGTAACCTAATCAGTCCACCCTAGTTTGAATGGACTGGGGTGATAACTGTAGGCAGAGGAGGAATTGTTGGAGGAGGTAGGTCCTGGGGATATCTTTCCTGTGGCCCCTTCCCTGCCTGCCCTCTCTCTGTTTACTGGATGTCATAAGCAGTACTCTTCTGCCATGCCCTTCCCCCATGATGTGCTGTCTCATGTTGGGCCCAGAACAATAGGCTCAGCTTTCTAAGGACTGAGACCTCAGAAACCATGAGCCCCAAATGAACATTTTCCCCTCTAAGTTGTTCTGGTTGGGCTTTTTTGTCACAGCAATGAAAAGCTGACTAAAACAGGTATGTATGCAATTGACATATGGATGAACAAATATATCAATGCAATAGAGTCCAGAGATACTTATACCATACAATCATTTGACCTTTGATAAAGGTGCCAAAGCAATCCAATGAAGAAAGAAAAGTTATTTCAACAAATGGTTGAATTTCAATAACTGAGTATCCAGAGGGACAAATATTAAGCTTGATCCTATTTGACACTAAAACAAAAAACAATTCTAGATGGATTACAGATGCACATGTAAGAGAAAACCATAAAGCCTTTAAAGGAAAATATAAAATATCTTTAGGGCTTAGGGATAGGCAAAGTTTTCTGAGGTAAGTCACCGAAAGCAATAACTAAAACATATTGATTAACTGAATAAATTATTAATTATAAATTGTCAAATCAAAAACTTCTGTTCATGAAAATACTGTTAAATGAATAGGAAAACCAGAGTGGAAGAAAATGTTAGTAAAATATATATATCTGGCAATAGATTGAAATATAAAGTACTTCTACAACTCAATAATAAAAATAGTCCAATTAAAAATGCCAAAGACGTTGAATAGACACTTAGAATTCACCTTTATGAAAGGTCAGTAACATGTAGAAAAATATTCAACATTAGTCATCAGAGAAGTGCAAATTAAAACCTATACACCTACTGGAACAGCTAAAATTATAAAGACTGGCTACATCAACTGTGGACAAAGATGCGTGTGGCAAGGTTCTCATATGTGGTTCTTGGGAATGTCAAACGATAAAACAAACTACTTTGGGAAAGGAACTGGCAGTTTCTTACAAAAGTAAACATTTACTTAATCTATGACTTAGCAAGTATACTCCTAGGTATTTTCTCAATAAAAACAAAAATAAACATTTACAAAAATGCTTGTTTGAGAATGTTCATAGCAGCTTTATTCATAATATCCCCAAACTGGAACCAACCTAGGTGTTGATGAACTGGAAAAAGGACAAACGCACAATGGTGTACGAATCCAGTGGAACACTACTCAGCAATAAAAAGCATTGCACTGATACACTAAAAAACACAAGTTTCTAAAATATTATACTAACTGAAAGAAGTCTTGCACAAATTTGTACATATTATATGACTCCATTTAGGTAAAATTCTTAAACAGCCCAAACTAGTCTATGGTGGAAAAAAATCAAAGCAGTGGTTACTTCTGGGTGTTAAGGGGCAGAGATCAATTAGGAAGAGGAATAAAGGAACTTTTGAAATAGTAATGTGTTCTATGCCTTGTTAGGGGTTTAGGCCACACGAATGCATGCATTTGTCAAAGACCACGCAAAAGCATATTTACTATGCACTCATTTCATTGTATGTTAATCTTACATGAAATGTAAGCAAATATAGAATTGTATTTAATGAATGAAATGCATGCTAAGCATTGGGAGGGGAAGTACTAATATGTGAAATTTATTCTTAAAACCAAAGTGGATTGAAGGATGCATATAAGGATGTATATTTGGAGAGATATGATAAAGTAAATATAATAAGATGTGAAAGGTACAATCTTGGTAGTAGGTATTCAGGTGTTTATTGTAAAAGTCTTTCAACTTGACTGTATAATTTTCAAAACAAAATGCTAGTGAAAAATCTTGGTTGGAATGTGAAGTGAGGATGAGCTCTGGGTGTCTTTCACTGTGTCTGCCTTCCCTGTGGTTTACAAGTGGCTAAGTGCTACTTTAAGCTGTAACTGGACTGTGCCAGGGAAAACGCTGCTGGGAGGGGCTGGGAGGTGGTTGCAAGGTATAATGCCAAACTCTCTCAGTATCGGTTTCTTCATCTGTTGGATGAAGACAATGCTATTTTATGGACTTGATGATTAGTTGAGATGATGCCTTTTAAAAGCCTAGGGTCTGTCATAAAATAAACACTCAGTAAATTAGAACCAGTATGCTTCATCGTATTCAGATATAGTGTGTCATTTTGGAATCTCCTTGGCTTCCTCTCTGTGCCCATCCAACCAGCCACGGGATGGCGTCAGCCCAGCACACCGAGCTGGAGTCCCTTAGCCTCCCTGCTTCTCTTGTCCAGTGGAGATTGTTAGGTAGCTAGTCAGCCGTGAGTGCATGGATGGGGAAGGACAATGAAGGGTGATAACTCACAGGGAAGAAACCAGGGAATCACAGGAAAACTTATTAAAACACACAAACATCTGGAAATGGGAACTGATATGCCAAACCTCCCCCAGCCAGAGTTAATTATAACCCCTGCAGGGAACTATTGTTTCAAGAGCATGTCACACCCACCTCTGTGACCAGGTCCTCATAACCCTCCCCTTGGGACTAGGTCATTACGACCCTCTCGAAGGAAATTTGCAGAGGGTTATACAAGGAGAAATAAACTACATTAGGGGGGACTATGAAACTAAGGCAAGAACGAAGGAACCCAAAACCCTTAACAACCCCAGACTCTATAAGAGCCATGCGATTCTCTTCAGAGGCCATCACGTAGTGCCCAAACTGTATGTTGCCCTTATTTCTCACTTTTCCAATAAGCTCCTGTCTATATTCTGTGAAAATGGCTTGAAATGATTCCTGTTGGATTGCAAGAACTGGTGGTTAGAAACACCTGCAGCTGCTCAGGCTCCACGGGCGGGTCTCCTCGGCAACAGGGACCTCCATTGGTGCCCATGAGGTTCCTGTCCACCTCTGAAGTCATGGAGCAGTCAGTGCCTTGGCCATTCCTTTACAGTCACTCTTTATTTCCCTCTCTATCTCATGCCTCACTACTTCACTTGGCAGAAAATCTGGCGCATTGTTTGGTCACAACATCTCTTATGTACATCTCTTCTTTTTCATTTGTGTTTAAGTTGTTTGACTTCAATTCTGCTTTTCTTTCTGTTTTCATATATCTAAGTACTATTAACTTGACTTAATAAAGCTGGGACAGGGGCTATTCCTTCACTATCATTCATCAAGTACCTTCTAGGGATTGTCTTGTAAGATATGATGTTGGTAACCTAACTAAGAACAATTTTAGGGGGCTGGGGCTGTAGCTCAGTGGCAGAGTGCTTTCCTTACACGTGTGAGTTGCTGGGTTTGATCGTTAGCACCTCATAAAAAAATAAACAAATACAAGAAAGGCATGATGTCCATCTACAACCATAGAAATAAAAATTTAAAAAGAATAATTTTAGGTAATTCAATTTCATCTGAATCTATTAGTCACCTGCCTAGCACGGTACAAGGCCCTCAGTTGGTGACAGAAGTAGCCAGGATGAGGAAGACACTGAAAATTTGCTTAGGATGACTTGTGTGGTGGGACAAAACCTAACTTAGCACTGGGCTGTGACACAGCAGGCAGGGGTAGCAGGACCTCCAAAAGACAGCCATTATGAAGGGGACACACATCCCAGGGCAAGAACTGGATTTCTAAATCTCCTTCTGAATATACACATGGGAATTGGGAGCCTGTAACATTGTATTTATGTTAGTGGACTAACATAAATAGATGATCCTTTGGAAAGGGACCTAAGTCAATGGAGCAGACCTTACAGGCAACGGGTAGCCAGTATGTATTTTTTTTAATTGGTTCTTCTTAGTTATACATGCCAGTGGAATCCATTTTGATAAAATTATATAAGCATAGGATATATGCTTACTCTTAAAGCATAGGATATATGCTTACTCTTAAAGCATAGGATATATGCTTACTCTTACTCTAATTAGGACCTCATTCTTGTGCATGGGCGCAATGGTGGGGTTCACTTAGGTAATTTCATATGTGTACACAGGAAAATCATGTTAGATCTATTCAAAGAGAGACATAAATGATCCTAGTGCCAAGTTGTGGGAGACAAAGTTGGCAGGAATGTGGAATGTACTGGAGGGAAAGACGGCTTTAGCTCAGTGGTTTTGGAGAAAGTCAGAGTTCTTCGTGAGAAGAAAAGAGATGGAGTTGGAAGACCAAACAGGAAATCGTACTTTCTTCTCTAAATGCTGTTACCAAAAATAGGATGATTTCTCCAGGCATTCAGATGATTTTCATACCTGAGGATCTATCTTCTGGGAGAAAACAGGAGTCACAAAGGCCTCATAATGGTCCTGGTCAGCACTGGAGCTGATACTCAAACGCCAGAGCAGTGGCCAGGGGAGTTGGTTCAGGAACAAGAACAACTAGTGGGCTGCTTGTGCAGAGCTGCCTGCTGCCATGACTCACCCCACCTCCGTGACTCAGTGTTGTTTAGAGCCTTAGGAAAACGTAAAACTCCCCGGGCTACCAGCTGGTATTTCCAGAATCAGAAGTCAAGGTCATGGCCAGAAAAACTAGCTGGAAATTGTGCTGTGGGCCTGAGATGAGTTCAACCACAAGAGGCATGGCCCACTCAACAGGCACAGAACTCGCGGGGCTGCAGCATCTGCTCCTCTGTTCTCCACCACTGAACCAAGAGGAATGTAGAAGTTAAAACTCTGGGTCACCTTTAGCAGCTGCACAGGGAGGAAAGTAATTCTGAGCAAAATGAGACAAGTTTTTTCCTCTTTCCTTTTTATGTAAAGACATTTGTTTTGTGTGTTTTGGGAAGATTAATGTTTCAACATTCTCTCTTTGTACATTTATAAATATGTTGTCTGAAAAGAACTTTTTCATTAGAGCATTAGAGTTATACATAGTAGTTAGGTTCATCTCAGATAAATTCATATGAAGTCTTTCATTCTTCCAGTTTTACCTTTTTGCTCCAATAGAAGTTGATAAGTCTGAAGGCGCCAGGGAGCCTGGACACCCAGGGGTCATCACTGGCTTCTGCCCTGATGGCCTCTCAGGCCTAACTTCATATTGTCCTTTGCACAGCCACTCCAGTGGTCCCTGCACTGATTTGCCTTTGCTGACCACCAGGAGGCTGCCAGCCAGGACCAAGGCCTGGAACCAGAGCCCAACATTTTTGGTTAGATGTTTTAAAGATATCTTGGTTTTAATGTCACTTTAATTTACTAATCCAGCAAACAACTCAGAGGCCGCTGCTTAAACAATTCCATCTGAGTGCTGATTGATCAAAAGGTGAGGGAAACACACACAGGTGCCACTTTGGCCCCAAAGAGCTGTTGCAGCCCCAGGAGGTTGTGTGCCACCATGGTAGAATCTCCAAGCACAGGTAGATGCTGAGATTCTCAGGTGCAGAAGGGCCACTGGCAACATGGAGGAGTGGTGATCTGCCCTCTGACCTCTAAAAAGCACAAAACTGCCCCTGCCTGAGACTGATCCAATTGGCACAGTTCACCATTTCTGGGAAAGTTGCTCCTGAGGGTTCCTTCCTATTGGGGTCACACCATCCCTTCACCACCATAGTGCTATCCAAAGACATACCTGGGGTATTACTCCTCAACCATAGTCATGTCTCATAATGACATTTCTGTCAACATATATGATGGTAATCCCAAAGATCATATCACCTAGTGACATCATAGCCATCTTCCTGCAAGTACACTCTGATGTTCACACAAAGACACAGTCAGCTAACAATGCCGCCCTCAGAACTTCTTGTGTCATTAAGCAGCGTATGGTCACTTCCACAGAACATTGTGCTTCTGCGACTAACAGGTTTACCAATTTGCTATGTCACCTGGGGGCCTAGCAGTGACAGGCAGAGAAACAAGACTTGGAGTTTCAGCTCTGTAGGGTCACAAAGACGTGGGTTTATTGAAGATGATTTTTTAAAAAATAGTTCTCATATCTTAAAGGCAACTGGGTGAATTTTTCAAATTTAAATTGAAACCAAAAACTCAATAAATCCTGTCTACACCATTACCTCTCTTATTAGATCTCACAGCCATGAAACATTAATGTGGAAGAGAAATGAAAAACAACACAGAACAAAATCCTGTCAAATGAATCTGGTAACAAGACTTGGGAGGCAGACCAAGGGATGCATTGTTGCATGTGTCCCAAATCTCACCGTGACCTGGTACTACAGTGAGGTTGTATCAGCCCCTGAGGACAGAGAAGCTCTGGTGCCCAGAACCAGCCTAGGGAGGAAGACTGTCCAGAACATCATCTGTTCATTTGGAAATGCCTCCCCCCTCCCATGTGCCAGGTTCTGTGCTAGGTGCTGGAGACAGAGCTGGGAAAATAGGCAGGGGGAATCCCCATATCCTCAGGTATTCATCAAGTCCAGCCAGGGGCATTTCCCAGGTTGGCCTTCTGTGGGTCCAAGGCTGCTCCAGAAGCCCAGGCTGCACTCCATGCTCCCAAGGCCTGTGGAGTAGACAAAGGACTCCTGGCTCCTGGAAACCACTCCTGCTTCCCACTCTTTAGTTCCCTGGATGCAAACATTCATTCAGCAGACATTTTCTGTGCCAGGACCCAGAAGGGAGGTTCAAAGATGAAGAAGACCTGGTTCTGGCTCTTGGCAGTTCCACAGTGCCTGGTCTTCCCTGGAAGAATGACACACAGGCCAGGCTCCTAGCAACCTGCCTTCCCATGGCTTTTTGATCAAACCTCCAAAATGTCCAGCAGGAAAAGTCCCTAGGCTAACATAGACTGGTCATACCAGGCCAAATCCCTCAGAGGCTTCACTTTTAGTCTGGTTGGTTCTACCTGGGCAGTACATTGGAATCCCTTGGCGGAAGGTCTCAGAAATCCTCACGCCCAGCCTGTACCCCAGACCCCTTCTCTTGGAGCCCCTGGGACGCAGTCTCACTGTTTTGTACTTTATTTGTAACTCTCCAGATAATTGCAAAGAGCAGCCCAGGTAAAGGGCCTTTTCACATTCTCCCACACTTACAAGGGTGTCCTCAGGGCTGAGGGACAGGTATAGGCATTCTCCCTGGAGACATTTCCACCTTCAACCAACCACCTTCCAACTTTCAGGTCTGGTATTCCTTATAATTACAATGTGCTTCCTATGAATCTGCCTTTGGCTTCTTTTTTAACACCTAGGTCAATGTTCTGTAATTAAGCACTTAACATCCTTTGAACAGTTCTACAGATGGAAGCCTTCTCATAATTCTCCATGAGACTCAAAGCAGCTTTTGTGCAGGCTCCGCCTATGGTTTTTCTTCACAGTGCCTTAGTTCTGATTCATGCTTGGTATGAAGTACTCCATAAGCACTTGTGGAATGAATGGCACCCCCGGGACCTGGCCCTACTCCTACTCCTACTTAACCCAAGTACATATGTCACAACTGCTCAGCCGCCAGCCCACAGCATCTGCTGTTGACTAACAAATAATAAGGGTAAGTATTACTTAACCCACTCCTGATTCTGGGTTTAGAGACATGCTGGTCACGAAGACAAGCAAATGCAGCTTTCTCTGGTTTCCTGGAGCTGGGCTCTGAAGTCCCAAATCTGAAACTTAGCCTTCAGCAAACCAGGGTGAGAGACTGATGCAAGTCACATTTCTCCAAAATGCAGCAGAGCAAATTTAATGAGGAGCATTCCAAATTCTTCCTTCCCCTCACTTTTTTTTCTATCCATGGCAATGGAGAAGGCCACACTTGTTGGGGTTTTGCTCTTGGGAATTGAAGAAGGCACCACGTAAGTGTGAATGAGACTTAGAAGTGTGAATACAATCCTTGGCAATGAATACTGCTCTATGGTTGAGACAAAAGATTCTTTAGGCAAAGGCACAGGTGGCACTACGGCTGCTTTTTAAGTCTGCCAAGTATAATGGGGAATGAATTCTGAAGTGCTGCAGTTAGAAGTGACAATGCTCAACATACATTATTGATAATAGCTGGTCCTGGGGCAAGTCACTTGGATGACCTTCAAAAGCAGTGGTGGTCCCAGGCTCCAGCTTTTCCTAGGAAAGGCCCCAGGCTCCTCTGTGGACAGTTGAGTATCTCACTGTCTTAGCCCTCCACACCCACCTCCAAGCTGCCCTACTGCAACCTGCTTTCATGCACATCCCGTAAATATACCCATTCACATGGTATGATTTCCTTTAGTACGAACAGCTAGCAGCAATGCTGTGGGCCCTGAAGCCCCTACAGGCAGAGTATGCCGAGGAGCTGGACAGAGGTATGTGGGTGGCTGAGGCTGGACCCCAAGTGCACTTGCAGCCACATTATACCATACCAAGGGATCCATCCAAGCCTGGTCATGCTCTTCTTACTGTTTCCAGCTACCTTCTGCAGGGATTCCTCCCTCAAGAACACATTCCAATTACTGTTTGAACCCATCTCAGCCAACATCTCCTCTGTGAAATCGTCCCCTGGCTTTCTAAGTAAGGGTAACCATCCTCTAGGAAGTCTCCGAGTATGCACTTGAATTTCTTTTATAATCATGTTGCTAATCACTTTCAGATTGGAATCCTGGCTCTGCCACATTTATTCTATGTGACACTTGGACAAGTTTCTTCACTATTCTAAGCCTTAGTCTCCTCATGTAAAAAGAGGATGCTAGGATCACCTCAGGGGGTTGTGTGGAGGGCTACAGGAGTTACACATGACAAACACTGGCACAGTAAGGGGTACAAAGTGCCAGGGCACAGTATGTCTTATTATGATACATAAACTGAAGATCCTTGATAAGCTTCAACAATACAACATTTACCGAGTGAGTTTAATAGCATCAGCAAGAGATGTAGGTGCACAGTCCAAGACAGGACGCTGCCCTTGATGATCTGGTCTCATGGAGAAGCAAGAGTAAGTGCTGAGTCTACTCTGTAGGGAAGAGAAGTGGCCCTTCTAGAGGAGACACTACCGGAGACAGGTGAGCAAGAGATTTCTAGGAGGACAAGAGGAAAAGTGAGCAGGCTCGAAAGAGGGAGCACTGGGAGCAACACCTCTGTATGAGCATACCAGGTGTGTTTTGAGAACTTCAAAGTGGCAGGGAGAGAGAGAGAGAGCGCGCATAGATAGCCTGGCATGGTGGTGCATGCCTGTAAGTCCAGTAACTCAGGAGGCTTAGGCAGGAGGATGGTAAGTTTGAGGTCAACCTCAGCAACTTGGTGAGGCTTTCAGCAACTTAGAGAGACTCTGTCTTAAAATAAAAAATTAAAAGGACTGGTGATATAACTCAGTGGTAAAATCTAGGTTAGCCATGGGTTAAATTTCCAGTCCTTAAAACACACAAACAAACAATAGAAACCCTCATGGGTATCTGCATATAAACTTAACCATAAATTTTACTGATAAAAAAGCAGAGGCCAGTGTTATGGTTTACATATGAGGTGTTCCCCAAAAGCTCATGTGTGAGACAATAAATTAGTTTTCAGAGGTCAAATGATTAGATTAGGAGAGATGTAACCAAATCAGTGGATCAATCTACTGACATGGATTAACTAGATGGTAACCATAGGCAGGTAGGGAGTGGCTGGAGGTTTATATTGTGTGCCTGGTGAGCAGAGCTCTCTGTACTTCCTGCTGTCATGTCCAGAGCTGCTTTTCTCTGCCATGCCCTTCTGCCATGATGTTCTGCCTCACCTTGGGCCCAGAGCAATGGGGTTGCTGACATTGGACTGAACCTCTAAACCATGAGCCAAAATAAACTATTCCTGCCTAAGTTGTTCCTGTCAGGTCTTTTGATCACAGTGATGCAGAGCTGACTAAAAGAGTCAGTAAACTCTGGCCCAGGGACTGGTACCTGCTTTTGTAAATATAATATTGTGACACAGCTGTAGTCATTCCTTGACACCTACTCTGTGGCTGCTTACCCACTAAGAGTGGAGTTCAAGTTGCAGCTGAGACTATAAGGCCTAAAATACTTATAATCAGTTCCTAAGAAAAAATTTCCCAGCATTTGATTTAAAGAATATATAACTCACAATTTCTAAATAATACTAAAACACAAAATATTCTTTTTTTTTTTTTTAGTTATCAATGGACCTTTATTTTACTTATTTATATGCAATGCTGAGAATCGAACCCAGTGTCTCATCCATGCTAAGCAGGCACTCTACCACTGAGCCACAACCCTAGCTCCAAAATATTGTTTACTGTAAATTTTATGTGGCCAATGGATTCTCACAAATGCTTTTATCGATTTCTGCTGACCTGTTGTGCCCACAGCCCATTGATAGTTGTGACCGATAAATGAGTGGAGTTTCAAGGTGAATGTTAGTTAATATTTTCATTTACATTAATAAGATGAAAGTAAAATAAAGATTATACAGAAAATTCATTCGTTTAGAGAAACTTAGTTTTATAAACATTTTTCTTAAGTCTAGAAAACCAACCCCACAAAAAGTCCCTATTTGTAGTATTTGCTAATTCCATCCGCCATAGTTGTTTGACTCTGTAAACATAATGTCACTGAATGTGGAGTCGGAAGACATACAAACTGGTATGAGGCATCCCTTATGAGGCATTTCCCCAATAAAGATAAAATAAATGTGCAAAATCTCTAGCGTGCAGATAACACTGCAAACTCTCTAGAGTGCAGATGACACACTCAGGAAGTAATAGGCTTTGGATACTTATACTCCTAAAAATAAAATCTGTTTAATTGCATGCTTAAATAATTTAATTTTCTTTTAATAAGATGGGGTCTGGTCATCTTACCCAATCTGGCATTAACCTCATGGGCTCAAGCAATCCTCCTGCCTCAGCCTGCCTAGTAGCTGGGACTACAGGTGCACCCCATTACAAATAGCTCTACAATTTAATTTTTGATAATGGTCAATTTAACAAATGACTCACAAACTTCTAGAAAATGAAACCATCAGTTTTCATTAGTGGGTACGGTCTGGCTCCAGTACACACTGCACAGAAGCAGAGCAAGAAAGTAATAACCAGAGGTCCTAATGGCTCAAATGAAGGGGCAGTAGATGGAGGAAAGGAGATGGAGTCAAGAGCTATGATGAAGGGACAATCTTCAGAACTAAGTGGCTTCCAGAATACCAGGGGCTCAGGAAGGCAAAGATGCTAAGGGTGGTCCCCTGGTTTAGGGTGTGGGTAGCTGACTGGATGTCATCCTATTAGCCAAGTCAGGGACAACAGGATAGCAGGCACAGATGTGGGGAGAGACACAGTGGCTTCCCTTGTCAACATCCACCACTGGACCAAAGTGCCAGGTGGTTGCTGCCACTCACTTAGTGAATAAATGGCTGCTCAGGCTAAGCCAAATGTTAAAACCTCAGCCTTTCTCCTTAATTGGAACTGAATGAATCCTTTCTGAAGAGTCAGACACTAGCTATTGCCTTGAAAAAAAGAAAAATTTCCAGAGAGTACTAACACTCAAATTGCACACACAAAAAATTGTGAATGAGTAAAATGTTAACCAAAGTCAGGTCTTAGGTAATATAATGGGCAAGTCTCCAGAATGAGCAGAATCT
>CM053405.1:54460950-54503673 GCA_028644305.1 Xerus rutilus | reverse complement strand
CAAAAAGTTGTATCCCAAAGTAAGATTTCAACATTGTAAACTTGACCGATTCAGCTCTTTCTGTTCTCATATGAATTACATACATGAAAGTGCTGTTGAAGCTGTGACTTCCAAATGTCAGGCCCCAGGCTAATGTTGGTCTGTGACAATGTGTACATCAGTTTGCAGTGGAAGAAACCTGTTTTTCCATGAAGCCTAATTCATTCTAGTTAAATAGCTGCTCTCCATTCAGAGATTATACCCTTTCTATTTTTCATGGTTGAAATAACATTCTTGCCATGAAATAAGGTTGAAAAGAGGGTCAACAGAGTTCTGAAATCAGGGTCCCCATTTTCAAGCCCTGTAAAGCCCTGTACAAAATCAGGTCAGATTGGTCTCATTTTGCTCTCATTCAGCTGTTGTCTTGGATCCTTGATTAGCCAGAAAGCAGAACACTTCCTCCGAGTCTGACCACATCCTTCCCCTGGGTATACCTCCCACTGTGGAATGGAATGGGGACATCTTTCCTGGAGCTGCTCATTGTATGGCCTATGTTCCCTGACATGGCAAAAGAACTGCTCCCTCTTATAGGACAGGAGACACCTGCAGCTCCCGGAGGGCTTCTCCACAGCCCTGTGTGTCATCCTTCCATGAGAAGAGGGATCAGGCCACCTGACAGACACTGCCAACTGCAGCCCTGTTCTCCTCTGCCTCCTGACTTCCCATGTTCTTTCCCAGGGGCTCTAAGCCTAAAGGGGTGGTACCCAGGAGGCCCCTGCGCTTTGACAGACTCCCCTTGCTCAAGCCCTCCCCTTTCCCAGGCCAGGTTCTGGTCTGTCTTAGGAGGATCCGATGTAATATAGGGGTTCAGGATACCTCCTTTTCCCTACACAGTCTCACTCTTGGGCCATGGCTGCAGGTCTCTGAAATTTCACAGTTTTAGTCATACTTGAATTTTGATTTTGACCTGGGGAAAATACAAAGGGCTCTGGGGACCTATGTCCTCACATCCTTAGGATGCCAGTCTAAAGGGTGGAGACATGCTTTGAGATAGGACATGAGGTTAACATGAAGACAGAGGGTGCCCTAAGAGTGTGTGTACTACGGCAAGGGTAGAGATTCTTGGGGATCTGGGATATTTCTGGCCTAAGAAAGTAGGAAAGTCAAGAAAAAATTCATCTTCTAGAAACGGGGGTCAGCAACCTTTTTCTATAAAAAGTCATATAGCGAATGTTCTAGGCTTTGCAAGGCCCTAAGGTCTGTTGCAACCGCTCCCCTCTGCTGTTGTGGTATAACAGCAGCCACAGAAAGCGCGAGTGAGTTCTAATAAAGCTGTATTTACAAAGCAGGCCACCTCTGACCTGGAGGCTGCACTTTGTTGCCCTCATCCTAGACAATGCCTCAAAAATCCTTTGCCAGCCTCCCTAGGCTCTGAGTTTCGTACTTTTCCAGCAGTCAGTTGGTTCTCCCCCCGTTTTATATTTTGTTTTGTTCAATCTGTTTGCTTGTCCATGACCCTCATGGCTTCTAAGGCCAAGACTCTGCATCCCTTGTATCAGCACCGAGCAGGTGTTTTGTACACATCTGGGGAGAAAGCGTGTGTGGTGGAGGGGGAGAAAATGTTGATAACAGACAAACCTTGCTGAGCATTTCCAGTCTCTTGGCAAAAAGCTACAGGGCTCACAGAGGAAAAGGAATCTTTACTGATGACAAACACGACCAGGAGTCAGCTGCCTGGCTTACAATTTTGTTCCTTGTTAAAATTCAAACCCACGGGGCGATTTTGACGTCAGGGCTAAACCCCAGAAAGCAGCACCACCGGAACACCAGCAGACAGGCTGGTCTTCATCCAGGGAGCCCTCCCCAGCACACAGCCCATGGCCATGCACTCCAGCCTCCTTCCATGAGGAGGAAAAGCACTGTAGCCAGCCAAGGGGATAAAAATGCTTTATTATTGGAAAATCTAAGAGTCTCTCTAGGCCTGTGCAGCACCATTAGGTGACGTCAATGGCTCAGGGTATCCGAGCTCTGTGTTTCTACTCTTCTCAGAACAGCAGCTGATTCATGGCAGTAAAGGCGTTTCTATTTAGAGCTGCAGAAACGAAGAGGTGGTCCCTTGCTCTGCATCCTGAAGTCCTGTGCTAAGAGATCGTCTGCTCTCCCTGTGCAGCAATATTCATGGCTGGCAGGAGGACAGAACTGAGACTCTCCACTTCATTGACGCTAATCAAAAGGTGGAGGGCCTAGTGTGTGCCAGACAGGTGGGCCCCAAAATACTGGTGGCCCTCCCTAGAAAGGGGAGGGGAGGTTAGCACAAGAACAACTGTGAACAATGGTGGGGGAGGCGGTAATACAAAGGAAAGAAGGTGCTCTGGGGAGCAAGGTGGTTCTTAACACTTCTTGGGTTCAACCATGGAGGACTGGTTTGATTTAGACATGTAGAATTGCAGAGAGAATGGTACCAAGGAGAACGGAGGCCCCATTCATTCTCAGGAAGGGAAGAGGAGGGAGTGAGGTCAGATTGGTGGGCCAAGTGGATCTGTGTCCTCTACTGTCGGTCCATAGCACAGAAGCAGTGGTTTGCACTGCTTGCATTCAATAAAAGACACACCAGGATTACCTGTCCCTTTCCCTCCCTCTGCCTGTGTCACCTCTCATGCAGACCTCATTTCCCCTCTCGGCATGTCTCAGAGTGGCTGTTTGAAGATTTCTTTTTTTTTTCCTATGGAAGTCATTCCCTTTCTTTCCCAGAGGTCTCCAAGGATTTGCCTCTCTATGTGATTTTATGGTATTAACTGAAAATTTCCTGCTTTCAGATTAAATTCTCAGTGCTGAAGAAAGCATTTGGGGTTGGACTAAACATTATGAACAGGCCCAGGCCATGGATACCTCGATGCCCTGAGGCACCAACTGACCCAGTCCCACTCTCCCTTGGGAGCCTCTCCTTACTGGAAGGAGCCCAGGTGGCTATAGTCCTTCCAGCTCAGGTCCACCTCCTCATTTGATGAGGCTTCACCTCATTCTGCATCTCACAAGTCTCTACCATATATAAATACAATGGATTCCTCCCTGGGTGCTCTCAAAGTCTCATAGAGACACTATGCCTTCTTTAAAAATCTTCATCAAAGGCCATATTTTATAAATCTTCAAAAACAGATCAGCAATTATGTTTGTTGTATACTTTTTTTTTTTTTGGTATCAGGGCTTGAACTCAGGGGTACTAGACCACTGAGCCACATCCCCAGCCCTATTTTGTGTTTTATGTAGAGACAGGGTCTCACTGAGTTGCTTAGCGCCTCACTGTTGCTGAGGCTGGCTTTGAACTCGCGATTCTCCTGTCTTGGCCTCCCAAAGTGCTGGGATTACAGGCATGCACCACCATGCCTGGCTTGTCGTATACTTCTTAATCAACAAATTACAAAGCACAAGGTGAAAAATCTACCTGATGCAGTGGTAAAAGTATAAATCAAGTAGAAAAAAATTCCTCTACCCAGGATGCTCCCTATGATAAAACTACCTTAAAAAGTTCCTGAATATAACAACATACCAAAATTGCTATTTTAGAAGACGGCATCCAAATGTATTGCTCTACATGATGTCATGGTCAGAATGATAAGTACTATTTTGAAATTATTTCTGATCATTTGTAGTGGTGAAATGCTCGAGTGAATATATACTTTATATTTGTTTACAAGATTGAGATAGAAAGTGGAACATTTTTTGTTTTGAAGAATTTTATATCATAACACATATCAGCCTGGAGAGTCAGGCATAAGGCACAGCATAACCGATGTGCACTCCAAACAAAGTAAGATAGACTTGTAGAGGAATTTGGTGGGAAAAATCTGTCAGAGGTATCTAATTTTCTCATAAACCTTCTTCACTGGCAACCACAGAAAGATATGGAGAAAGACAAGCAGAGAACAGTGGTTGAGATGCAACACATGGCCAAGCTGACAAAACAAACAGAGGAAGCTGAATACTGTACCTGCTTGTTATTGTCAGTGGTACAACACAGCTTCTTGAGGGAGACAAAATGCCTAATTTTCCTAATAACATAAATAATCAGTTATTAGTCAGATAGGAGAGGATTCGACAAGTCAACAAATGAAAACATCAACAGAGTCTTCTTCTTAGAGCAAAACCCCAGGGTCTCTATGAGGGCAAGTTTAGAATTCAAACAAAACCCAAGCCACAGGAAACACACTTTCCACCCTGGGCACACACAAGCCTTTAAACACAAGCCTCCCTGGTCATTCTAGCTGGCTTGGAAACCTTCCTGATGAGTATTCCATTTTGCAATGGCCTCCTGAAGTTTGGTGCCTAGATATCTTCCATGATAGAATGAAATGTTGCTGCAGATAAATTGGTTTTAATTCAGCTGACATGAATAATTTTATTGCTTATATAAAAAGCTAAAGACTCATCTGGACAATGACCAAATTTCATGGTTGCTGTTTTTACATTAAATATTCCTTATTATTTCACACTATGGTTGTCATAATGATGGTATTTTTCAGGCAAAGAAAAGTCCTCCTATTTCAAGGTCATGGGCAGAATCCTGAAACTCAGACTGTGGTCTTGCTCACCACCACAAGGGAAACCAAGCAGAAGATAACAGGTACACCAGCTCTGTGCAAAAAAAATCAGCTCAGGATGGATTTTCTACCAAGAGTAAAACCATGAAATCCAGAGAAGATGTTAGAAATTTATATCCGAGAAACCTTTGGTTTCTCTGTCTTTCTCTGTCTCTGTCTCTTTCTCTCTTTGGTTTACTTTTCTCTAGATGATTCTGAAGAAAGCGTTAAAAATATCTGTAATGAGTTTCACTCAAATAGGACAGGGTAAAATTTCCCTATTTTTAATCGGAAGAGCCTCCGATAGCTCACTGTCTACAATTAGGGGAAATAACACTGGAAATTGTGTCTGGATAAAAGAATTTCTTTCATCTGTCAAATCAGAAAAAAAATTATTCTGACAGCAATTACCAGGAAATAGCATATCTCTTCTGCTTTGGTTATCCAATGATTCTAGTCACACACACAAAGTGATTTTTAGCTTCACTGTTCTGAGAAGATGGTCTAAGGATGATGATAGAAACAACATGGCAGCCATGGGCATTATCTTTCTTCCATGGTTCTGTGCACTGATGGCTGGTGAGAATGGCCACTCTGAGGTGGTGCCTGTCAGGAGGAAGGCCTGGGGGCAGCCTCCTCCCCATGGCTGGGAACCTTGGTCAGGGGCCTGTGAGTGCCCACAACATCCAGAGTCAAGCCAGAGGGGAGACACAAATTACAAAATGGCATAAAATACCAGGTGGTGGTTTCCGAACAGACAGAAGAATAATTTTTAAACTAACCAAGCAAGTAAAATTGGAGGGGAAATAATCTATAAATGCTGCTGAGTTTATGGAATATTTAGTTTTCTAATCATATAATGATTTGCAAGGAACTCAGGTAGTCTGGGAGTCATACATGGGACTTTCTGGTTCCAGTCACTGGCATAATAACAGCTATCATGATTCCTTCCAAAATGTCACATGTCACATGTCCCTTATAAATTCAAACTCTTTTACTGGTGTTGACTTTCAAGCTAGTTTACAAAGAATCATCCTATTTAGTGATCCTATTTAGCTTTGTGAACCTCCTCACAAAATTTGACTGGGAGAAGAGGGAATTGCCTGTTTTCCTATCTCTCCACAGGATTCTCAAGTAATCTGGGGTTCCATGGAATCAAATGCCTTCAGCTCCTGATTAGACACCTTCCTCTCTCAGGTCAGCAGGCTCCATGGCTCTTTCACCCCTTGTGGAATGAGCCCAGAGTCAGTGTAGAGAGAACCAACAAAGAGCTGGAGCCTCAAGAAGGAAAGAAGGTTGGCTCCCTGTGGGCTGAGATCAGCAACTCAGGTTGGAGATCACTTGTCATTAAAGGGAAAATACAGCCTAGACCTTGAGCCCACTCAGAGGATACTAGGATTAATGGGACCACATATGATCAGGTGGGTGTGGACAGTTGGGGAGTGGGGGCAATGCTTAATAAAAGATCACAAACAGGAGAGAGAGTAGGGAAACCACATTCAGAGGTTGCTGCTGGCCCAGTGGAGGTGCCCTTGGATACACACTACATCTGGCCCAATCCTGCTACATTTGTGGACCAAAAGCTTACACTATCATTTCAGTGTGCAAACCCAATGCCCACAGGGCCCTGAGTCCTTATCTTCAGCTGAAAGAGTTGAAGAGCTTGCTCTCACCCTCCTTGGCCAATCACTGGGGTGATCTTCACATGCTGTTGGATGCTGTCCCCGGATTTCCGTCTGGCATAGTAAACCCCCTGCCACTCCTACATGGACAAAGAGAGCTCTTAAATCCTTCAGTGGAGGCACACAGCTGCTCCTACAGAGGTTCTCAGAAGGCTGAGAGAAAGTTCCCACATGGTTTTGTTACATTTGAAAAACCACTGCATTTTTGCACCTGCTGCAATGCTATCCTGGTCACAATGCATGAAGACAAGACCACCACAAGACCAACATGTCCACTGCTGTGCTGTTGTCCTGGGTCCCAGGACCCTTGACCAGTGGGTGGAATTTGTACTATCAGCCCTAGAGGTTCCATGGCACCAGGTTTGAGAAGTCTCTCTCCAAATCTTCACAACCACCTGTGAGCTTGATATTATCATCCTTATTTACAGATGGATAAATGGAGGTGCAGAGATTCTCACTGACTTGCACATCAGAAAGTAAGGATCTGGTTATAATTTTTCATCTTTCACCCTCTTTGAAGCCCCCACCTTTCTAACATTCCAGCAGCCTCCCAGCCAAGACTTCTCTGGGGCAAGGCTGGCTCCTCAGTTTCTACCGATGATGTCAAGGAGAGCATGAAGATTCCTGCTGTCTCTTGGATAAAGAGCCAGGTGACCTCACAGAGAACTCTGGGGCACCTCCACTAATTCTTGGGGGGGAGTGGTTAAATCAGAAACTGAGATTCTCTGCAGCCATTTCTTGTCCCCGTCTCACATATGATGTGGCTAGTGAGTATGCATATTAGGGTTGTCCAACCTGTGGCTGGATTCTTTGGGCAAAAATTTTCTGGAGTACTTTATAATGTCCTGTTTCCTTTTCAAGTCTTGTTGCTCTGAATTTTTTTTTTAAATGTAATTTTGGCCCTCATATAATCCAAACTTATTTTATGCTTATAAAATGCCCTCACCATTCAATGAAGACAGTGTCTACTGAACTGGTGCACAGCAGAGAAAGGAAGAAGAAATAATAAGTGAGGAAGCATTTGGAATGCTTAAAGAAAGCATATAGGCAGTTCAGGCTCTGGGGGCCAGAACTCCTTAGAAGGAGGGGATTAGAGGGGAAATTCCTCCCACATTTCCACCATGCCTTCATCAACCTGGGTGAAATGGAAGCCACTGGGGGAACAGGTGGGGGCAGGGAGAAGCAGCTACACAATGGATATTGAATAGTGATGAATAAAGAGAACAGAAAAACAATAACTGACCCAAAAAACCCAAAAGAAGCCAACCCATCAAGACTGACATTAAGTCCTTCCAGTGCCCAGACACTGATAAACTGAAAAACACAGCAGCTCTCTGGGTAGGTTCAAAGACAGGCAGGGTATTCCAGCAATGACAGGTGGGGTATATGCATGCAAAGGATGAAGTGTCCTTTCACAAAACCGGCCATTGTATCATCATGATGAGCACCTATTCACCTGAGACCCCAAATTAACTAATCCTTGGCTCCTTCTGCAAACATTAAAGATCTCTCCATTATGACACTATTAAGGAAACCAACATTAAGGATGGGACATAAAAACTCCCAAGGGGAAAAAAAATAGCTCTGGGGAAGGGTTCGGGGAGTGGCTTTGTCAGTCCCACCCACCTTTCCCTTCTTGATGCACGTATTGATGGTGTCGAGAAGGTCTGCTCGGTTCTTATCACTCTTGGGCAGGTCAGCGAGTTCCTTCCCCAGGAGCTCCCCTTTGTGATAGCCCATCATTCGTTCAAAGGCTGGGTTGACATACTGTTAATGGGAGGAGGATACATTATCAGTGTACCCCAAAAAGACATTTCTGGGACATAGGAGTGTCAAACCAGAAGTGGCCTGGACAACTGCTTTCTAATGAAGGTACCACTGGGTCTCTCATTCCCTGATTCCCCTGGAGTAGTGGTCTCCCACCTGGGCAGAAATGTATTCATTCAGGCGATATTCTGGTCCCCTGTGGGAAATCAAAAGAAACTCTTTAGCAGGAAAAGAGCAGGAAGCCCTCATCTAGCTGTCCTGGCCTGTGGTGGGCCTCTTTTACCAGCAACTACTTACTCTATGAAATAAGGAAAAAGAAGAACACAGAAATAAAAACAGGGCCTGGGGTGTGGCTCGGTGGTAAAGCACTTGCCTAGCATGTGTGAGGCCCAGGTTTCGATTCTTAGCTCTGCAAAATAAATAAATAAGTACATAATAGCTTAGTTCAATGGACTGTGGCCTGTATTAGTCATCTCGGCAAGGCAGCAATTACATATCACATCTCCTTTCCACATGCCACAATCTATTAATCAGTGCTATGGCTGGGGCCACTTCTAGTCTAATCTGAAACATAAATGCAGTTAAATGGCATGGGAAGTAGCTCTTTGAGTACTAGGTTTGAGGCAGACCAGGAAAGAGCATCCCTACAACACACTAGGGGGACTGAAGTTTCTTTCCAAATTCTGCAGGAATTTGGAGCTATTGACTTAACTAACTCCTGGCTCCTGCCCCCATCCACCAATTTCTTTTCAAGGAGCACAGTCACCAGATGAGAAGCCCAGTGGAAGGAACAAGCAATGCAGAACATTGGGAAAATGTGAGCACACTGCACCTGGATCACAGATTTCTTTGGGCACAATTTCCATCTGTCTGCTGCTTCAGAAACAGTCTTGCCAACTGTGATTACTCTTGCCCTCCACGGGGATAAAAGCAGTTATGAACCAGGTGACAAAGGGACACCTGGTGAGCTACTCCCTTGGGAACAGTGTGTCCATTAACGCAATTAACATCAGGAGTTGAAGGGGTGAGGAGGATGCTCTGGACATCAGGACCTACTGGGGTGGCTGAAGAGGAGTCCATGAATTATCTTCACAGATCTCCAGACTCTTGCTGGCCCTGTCACCTGCACAGGGCGCGGGCAGGTCCCAGGCTCCCAGCATGGTTGCTACTCACAGCCTGGCCCCAAGGCTCCCAGCTCCGCCCCCTGCAGGCCGCTAAGCCGCCTGCATGTGTTCCTCTTCTCTGGACCTTTCCCCACATGCTGTCTGTTTAGAATGCCCTCCTCATTTCTGCCTCATCACTTCCAAGTGTTCCTCTCCTTCTCAGAAATCCTTCCTTGACCT
The DNA here is from genome assembly GCA_028644305.1 of Xerus rutilus. NCBI lineage: Eukaryota > Metazoa > Chordata > Mammalia > Rodentia > Sciuridae > Xerus > Xerus rutilus. Next base: position 54,494,325 of record CM053405.1, on the reverse strand, counting down.
CAGCCCAGTCTCAGGTGGTGCCACTCCTAAAAGCTCCCACTGACTCCTGAGCAGACTTCTAGTGTCTTAATTACACTGAATTTCAACTTTTGTTGATTTCTCTCTCCCATTGAGCATTTAAGCCCTCAAGGAAAGGGCTATTTTGGGAGTAACCTTTGGATCTCAGGGGTATTTTGTAAATATTTGATGAGTAAATAGATAATATTAGAAAATGTACTGATCTCCTTGTTGATGGCTGCAGTCTCGTACATTTTCAAGCGTGTGTGTATATGCGTTCCCCATTGGGTTGTTAATATAGGTAAAAGCCATGGCCCTTTTTTCACACTAGGAATCCTGTAACCTCAGAATACAGCAGGTATACCAGGACATACATTCTGGAAAGTCACCCAAGTTCAAATATCGGCTCTGCCAATTACCAGCTACAGAACCACAGGGAAATTACTTTACTTCTCTGAATTTCTGTTTCCTCATCTGTAAAATGGGTACAACAGTAGTACCTGACTCAGGATTGTTTAAAGGAATAAATAAATATATGTAAAATGCTTAGAACTGTGTCATATAAATGTTTTAAAGGAAATATAGTTTAAAAAGAGGGAGGCAAGAAGAAAGGGATGGATGATGGATAGACAGATAACAGATATTGTTCCTACATTTTAAGTACTACTACCTAACTGCTAAAGAGCAATCACAAAAAGGCACCTAACCATGCAGCTGGAGTACCCTGAGAAGGCTCTTGGTGCCAAGTAAGAACATCTATGCGATAGCCTGTGTATGGTGACTCATCCTGGAATTCACAGCACAAGGGTTATTTTAGTCTCTCCCTTCCACATAACACTCTCAATCTCCAACTTCTCCCTTCTTCATCTTGTTTTTCAGTTTTATATTTCAGATGGCTGGTACATCTTTAAAAGTAACACGAAGAGATGCCCTGAGGGAAAAAACTGTAGTCTTATTTCAGAATCCGAGTTTCCCTTTCAGTGCAGCAACTCTCCCTCCATCACTCCCTTTAAAGTGTCAATTGTCCTCACTATCCCGTTTCTTTCTGTTTCTGGTGGAAGCTGGGAGATGCTCTCTACCATGACAGTAACACCATCACCACGTTACTTCTCCCAGGGATATGGCTTTACTACCCACCAACTGGCACCTGTGGAACGAAGGACTCCGTTTCCTTCTCGGGTACTCGTCAGTTAGTTTACAAGGGGAGGAAGGCGTGTAGAGGGCAGGGAGTCCCTTCTCCTCATTGCTGAAATCACAGCCAAGCAGCCCACCGTGAATAACACTGATTATTCTAGCCTGGACGTAAGTGGGGGAGATGTGGGACTTGTGCTTGGTCTGTAATACAAATATGTCTGACCTTCTCTGGGGTCCCGGAGACAGAGCTGTGGGCTGGTAGGCCACTAACAGCCAGCAACATGAGGGGGCCATCTGCCCAGTTTCAAGGGGCAGCAAGAAAAACAAATTCTAAAAACACAGCCAAACAGGAAACCAGGTAGGAAGTCTTTGGAGTCAGAAATCAGTGGCTACATAGTTTGGTTTTAATGCTTATTACTGGGGCTTTCTTTGACCTTGCCTCAGGGTTTTCATCTGTACTACAGGGCCATTTGTCGATTGCCTGTAGTAGGCATGGTGGGCCACTGATGTTATTGATCTGGGATGAGGCGAGGTGTGTCTGTGGATGCCCAGGAGGTTTCAGAGGTGGCAAGCTCCTGTCATGGGGGCCACCATGTGTTGACCACTGTTTTTGTTGTTCCAGTGATGACAGCAGGTGCTCCTCACACAGTGACGCTGCCCACCTGCTGCAGGCAGGCCAGCACCAATTAGTGGAACGTCTACTTTTCAGGGAATTTTTTTAAGTTGTAGATGTTTTACTCCCCAATAATTACAGTAAGAACACCTCATTTCAACAAAGTTTTGTCTGCTATACACATTTTCTTAGGAGGACATTTGTATAAGAGTGGTTTATAATTAGAATACCAATTGCTGGCAAATAAATATCTTTGAAAATAATCTGCTCCTATATGCAGGCATATATATATACATGCACATTTATTCTATACTTCTGATTTATTTCTATGTAAATACTGTCTTAACAGATGACTCAAAGAATTTACCCTGTCACCATCAAAGAAATCACAGGTTCTAACATGAATTAAGCATTTTTGTTCTTTATTGAATATATAATTCTTAGCTTAAATCTATTAGTATCTTTTGCATACTTTGATTTTCCATTCTTCAAGGAAAATGTGCTAATATGTGAGAATTATGGGAAAGTACTTGGAAAAGGGTAGCTCGAACTTGAAAGGTTCTATTTGACATCTACTGATATAAAGTGTTTCTTTCCATACCTGAATCACGTGGTCATCACTTGTTATTTCTATGGCTTCATGACAGTGGTCTAATGCTGTAAACACTGAATTACAGGCCCTGAAAGATAAAAAGAGTGATGTTAGTCCCTCTATAGAAAGCATTCACGTTTTATCTGTTCATTTAACAGAGTAAACAGATCCCGGATTCATTAGAACCAGGTACTTTTTGCTATTGCTGTGGTATGAATGTTGGTGTCCCCTCAAAATTCATGTTGGAGTCTAATGCCCCATATAATGGCATTAAAAGGTAGGGCCTTTGGGAAGTGATTATGTTGTGAGGACTCCACCCTCATGAACGGGAGTAGTGCCCTTCTAAAGGAGGCTCTAGTGAGCTCCCTTGCTCCTTCTACCATGTGAGAACATGGAAAGTGGCATCTAGGAGGAATCAGTCCTCATCAGACACTGAGCCTGTTGATCCCTTGATCTTATACTTCCCAGCCTCCAGAACTGTGAAGCAATAAGTTTTTGTTATTTATAAATTAATCAGCTTCAGGTATATTGTTATAGCAGCCTGAAGAGATGAAAACAGTTATTAAAGTTTTTTTAAAAATAGTAGTTTTTCAAGATAATTGCATAAACAGAAGAATATATATCTTCTGATATATATATATGATTCATAAAGAAGAATTGTAGAGCTGGGCGCAGTGGCGCACACCTCTAATCCCAGCACTTTAGGAGACTGAGAAAGGAGAATCAAGAGTTCAAAGCCAGCCTCAGCAACAGCAAGGTGCTAAGCAACTCAGTGAGACCCTGTCTCTACATAAGACACAAAATAGGGCTGGGGATGTGGCTCAGTGGTCAAGTGCCCCTGAGTTCAATCCCCGGTACCAAAAACAAAGAAGAAGAAGAAGAATTGTAGTTCAGCAAAATCCGAATGGACTATTCATGTGCTGAATGAAACGTAAACACTGACACAAGAGAATAAGGATGCAGATGAGATGGGTCTTGTAAGTCCCATGTGTTGTACATCAGTGATGTTCCATTTCCTTTACAGTTGTGGTCATGGAGAAGTCAAGTCCTCATCAATTAGGAAAACCTAATTAGGCCCAAATTGGATCTGAGGCATTCTGGCCTTTTGGAACAGACACAGAATTTTTTTTCTTGTTTTTTACATTTTTACTTTTCTGATGTTACCTTGCTTCCAACTATACCCACTAGTATGAGGAAACACAGATGGGTGGCAGAGTCCCCTTGCCAGTTCATTATACCTGTGTACCCTCCAGGCGGCACTTTTCTTGATGACCTTCCCTTTATATGTGGGAAAAGAGGCTCTCAATTTGTGGTTATAATTTTAACTGACTTCCAAATGGAAAGCAATTCCAAATCCAGTGAGTTATTTACTGTGCTACACAGCAAGTGTGTAGCTAGAGCTCTGTTATTTACATTGACTGTCTAAAGAATCCCAGCAAAGCCTTTCTTAGCCTTCACAAAAATAAAACAAAAGATGTTGATTTACTAGATTGATATTTCTTTTTCTTATAAAACAAACTCTTACCATGTTTCCCACTCATCAAGGCAGTCTAACTTTGCCACCCTGTTTTGATCTGTTTACAGGGGAAAAGGCAAAAAGCTTTGAATGAAACCTGGCTCTGTATTTTTTCAGTTACGGAATCTTGTACAAATTTTTGTCGCCGTTGGCCCTCGGTTTCCTCATCTATAAAATGAGTATGATGATGTATTTCATAGGTTATTGCAGGAACAGAAAGGATGATTTACGTGAAGCATGTCTCAAAGTGCTTGGGACTATACTGTATAAGAATTCAATACATAGGTAGCTGTTATTATTTGTAAGATCACAGAGTAATATTTCTTTGTTCTCTAAAGCTTTCGAAAGCCTTTGGTGAAGAGAAAAACGAATCATAACTTATCTTGTCAGTATAGCTGAAATGTCAAACCAAGAACCGCATTCAATAAGAGTAAGGTAACATGCGAGTGAAGAATTTTAGTCCACTGACAGCGTGAAGTTTCTATGGTTGCAGAGACGAGGATATCAGTGTGTGATGGTAAGAAAAACAATGAACCATGATATGGGTGAGCAAAGCAGAGGGGAGGAACAGCCTAACTCGACTGAAATTCCTGAGTGGTACACACCATATCCTTATTTCAATGCTCCAGTCCACCTAATTTAAACTATTTACTGTTCTGTTACCATCCCTGCATTTGTGAACAATCATTTTAAGTAAGGGGAAAAAAAATAGAGGAAGCTTCAGACTGTCACCAACATCACTGCTGCACTGCTTCTTGAGAGGCAAGAAAAATCAGCCTTAGCAAAAAAACTTTCCAGGCACCTGGTCCAGAATTGAGCTCAGCACCACAGGAAAGCATTTCTGGGCAGTAACGGCCTCTCAGAAGTTACACATGGAGAAACACACTCTGTGTGGGCTAATTTGGAGAGCTGGATAATTAAGTTCTAATTAACTCATTTTATTAAATGATAAATTCCTCTCTTGCTAAAGAATTTTCCCTAAGGTACCTGTATGTTTCAATTAAGTATATAAACAGGTACTATTATCATTTTGTCAATTTAAGCAGTGGCCTTTATGTAGGATCTTAGATCAACCCCCAGAATTGATCTATTAAACATTCATCTTTTGATTCTCTACAAAGCATAAAATCTTCAATAGGTATGCTGCCCAACAGGACATAGCAAATTCTTATACTGACAGTTGCTATGAAAAGATGCTACCAATAGGAGCTGCATATTATTCTTCCTCTCACCTCCACCACGACAAACATGACCGGACTGCAAAGTTTATATGGACTTTGAACCTCGTTTGGCTGATGACTCCATTTAAATAAACCTGCAGCAAAATGGTGTAATCAATTTGAGGAATGTTCCCAGAGTTTGAGAACTTAATTGCCTTATTCATTATCCATACTCTTCAAGCAGAAGAACCTTAACTTTATTAATTTTCTGTTCTTGGGAACCACATAACTGCTTTTCAAATGTCTTTTTTTTTTATCCTTCAGACTAAGAAGTTGGAAAATTGGGGGGGAAAAAAAAAACAAGGGAAAGGAAGGTATCCTAGGTGTAGAAACCCAGGTAGTATGGGTAAAATAACTATTTCCCCCCAGACCCCAGTATTAGAGATTGAACCTAGGGGCCCTTTACCATGAGATACACCCCAGCCATTTTTATTTTTATTTTTTTTATGTTGAGACAGGGTCTCATTAAGTTTCCCAGGCTGACCTTGAACTTGCAATCCTGCCTCAGCCTCCTGAGTATCTAGGATTAAGGCAAGTGTCACTGTGCCTGGCTTCGCCTGCACCTTCTTAAAGGCCTTGAAGGTTTAGAGAGAAAAGGCAAATTTCACAGGGGGCAGGTAGAAAGACTAGGAAGAACACAGTGCTATGATGGAGGGCAAGAGCACAACACTGAAGAGCAGGACGCCTGATCCTACTCCAGCACGGCCATCAATAGGTTGGGTGGCAAGAGGCCCCTGGCTCTCAGTGTCTTCCTCTGTCAATTGTGGCTGGGTGAATATGTGATATGCTGTGTCCCTTTGAAAGGTACTGTACCTGAATGTTACCAAAACAACATACACACACACACACACACTGAAGCCTCCTAGCACAAGGGTAGGGCTGGGCAAGGTGGTGGTTTGAAGGGAGAAAATTCTGGACACAAGTTCACATTTGAGCAGGGGTTTGGAATGAGTGGGGAGGGAGAAAGGGAGAGTAAGGGATCACAGACTTGTTACTTGCTCCTAAACAACAGTGCAGAAGGAGCTGGTTATGTGAAGCTCTGCTTCACTCCTGTACCTCAATGGCTGTCACACAGAGCCCATGTAAGGATAAAGTGCTCTACAAATGTCTGTTAATACTGAGCAAGGAAGGGTTCCATAGAATACAGAGCGTTGCCCATCAGAAACTGATTCTTTCTAAAACTGAGGACTACTACTGTTTTATGATTTGGAGCAAAATAAACATGATGATTTGGGTATAAACCTATACCAACTAATAATGAAAGAATAGCTGGAACTGCATTAATATAAATGGATCAGCTGAAACTCCTGATGAGTAACTAAATCATTATCTTTATTTTAGAAGGAATAGGTCTCTTTGTGATAAAGAGGCATAAGAACGTCAGATGAGAAAAATGGTCCTCATTTAGCTCAGATTATCCTAGACACTGCTTTTCATGAATTCTTCTGTTCAGCAGAGTAATTCATCAAATGTACACAGAAATGTGATTTAGGTGTTACACCTTCAAAAAGTAAGGAATCTTAAAAATCAGACCACATATCATGTTTGATCCAATCAGACATGCATGATCTTTGATTTTTTTCTTGGTGAAGTAAATATGCTCACTGCACATGATGTTCTGGACAGAAGTGTCTATAATCAACATCATACTGCTGTACACACTATGTCCTTGCAGGATGACAGTCATGTTACATATTTAGCTGCAGCTGGGGGCGGAATTGTAGGGAAAAGTATTACATAATTAGATTATAATTATTCTGGCATTGTATAATAAAGAGCTCATTTCCCAGTCTAACAAATGACATAGTCATTTGCCTGCCTCAGGGTGCAGGTAGATGCTTTTGATGTCCTTGAATGCCCCAAAGAGCTAGAGTGAGGTCATGGTCTGGCTCACTGTCCATGTATCTGCTGGACCCAGTTTTGGTAGACCTGAGAGATTCACATGCATGTACATGCACATACCCCAATAGGGCAAGAACTTAGGTAAGGTAGAGAGGCAGAAATAGCTAAAAAATAATAGTGTCGAAAGTAAGAGGATCTGAGAATTAGGCAAGACCTCCTTCCTGAGGCCACCACCTCCCGGTGTCAAGTCCACTCACCAGCTTCAAACTGATTTGTATTAAGAATCTACATCTTTTCATTATGATCTCAACAATGGGTTCAACTCCTCCAACCAGTTCCAGGCAGTGAGAGCGGGCTGAGAAGTCATGGTACTAACATAGTGTTAGAAACTTTAAGTGTTTGAGTCTGATAAGACCCTCTGAAAAGTTTTCAGCACCCTGGGTCTAAGCAGATTTCATAAGCACAGCAACCTGGAGCCTTTTCTTTACACCTTTGCGTTGGCTGGGTGTGTTCATTTCAAATTGGCAGACCTGCTGTGTCCTGCTTGTCATGGACAAGGTGCCCCTAAGATCTCTGAGATAGCCCCTAATGCCAGTGTGTAGTGCAAAATCTGTACCAGGAACCCTCCTGACATCTAATATGTGCCATCACATTTAATGTTGCCTAAGAACACGGAAACACCTTTCTAAAATAAAATGAGGGACCTGCTTGCCAAAGCTATAGAGTGTTGGGCTGTTCATTCTTTGAGGTAATGCACAAATAATTCAACAACAATGAAATCTCTTTTTCTAAGTTTATTTATAGTAAAAACATCTCAAATCAAAATACTAAGACTTTCTACCCTCAACTAAAGCAATAGAAACCACTAGAAAATACAAACAATTAATGTACATAATTAAAGAACATAGATCACTGAAGTAAAGACAATGTGGTTGTCTAAAAAAATTTTAAGAAGTTCTCTGAAGCCAAAAATACATACAGATAAAAAGAAACCACAGGATTTAACTCACTTAAACATTTAAAAGTCTTTGGCAATATTCCTTACCAAATGCTTTGAAATATCAGAATTCCTCAAATATCTGAATTCCTATTGGTTTGACATTATTTTGAAATACTTTTCCATTCAAAAAAAGTATTTATTTTAATACTATTTATTAAAGCTCTTTATTCACCAAAAAGCAACTTATTAGATCAGGGTGCACCCAGTAGGGGGACCAGTTTCTGGAGGTTTATGCCAATCCATTTTGCTTCCCAGGGATAGAACAGAGTTAGGTTTACAAAGGGTTTTGTTGCTGGGCTCCCTAGGGTATGCTTGTAATCTCAGCTACTCAGGAGGCTGAGGCAGGAGGATCACAAATTCAAGGCCAGCTTGGACAACCTATTGAGATCCTGCCTCAAAAAGACTTGGGGACGTAGCTCAGTGATAGAGTGTCCTTGGTCAATAGCCAGTACTGGAGAAGAAAGCAGGGGGCATTGTCATTTTTTAACACAAATTAAGTAATCAAGAAGTAAATCGTAGAAGGGCTAGGGATGTAGCTCAGTGGTAGAACACGTGCCTAGCTTGCATGAGGCCCTGGGTTTGATCCCTCAACTCCTCCTACCACCATTATACACAAATACATTATCATTACAGGGAGATGCTAGCTTGCTAATTTTGCACTGGGCATAAAACTACTAGTGACCTCTCAGTTGGCCAGAGACAGAAGCTCTGCAGGGCTTTCCTGTGAGATGCCAGGAAGCTGTGAAGGATTGGCCCTTCCAGGGGTGGCATGGGTAGAGAAGAACTTCCTGCCTCTGCCCTCTAGCTTGAGGAGGGCAGGTTAAAGAAATGAGGGTCCTCAGAGCAAGCCAGAGCAAAAGTCAGACAGGCACTTAGATCCTAATAGTCCAAGAGAGTCCAGAAGCAGAATATGCCACCACCCAGCATCTGGCCAACAGCAGACACAAGAGAATCCCAGCTTAGAACTGAGCATCAGTAAGAAGCCTGCTCAAAAAGCACATTATATCTATAAAGAGATCGCACATCTATTTCTTAAAGACACTTTGTGCATCCTGAGGATGTGAACAGAGTTCATGAAATTATTATTGTGGCTACACAGCAATTATTAAAGCTAGCATAATAATGTTCCCATCGGTTTACTTCTATTATAAGAATTTAAGCAGGATTTAAAAATGTTGTAAGGAGAAAATAGAAAGTAACCCTCAAAGGCTTTTCTTAATCTTGGTCTAACTATGTAAAAATTAAACAGGAATTTTCCTAGGTTATAATTTTAAAACTGCTGTAAATAGTGGAAAGTACTATCAAAAGAAAAAAGGCTCCTATTTTATTTAATTATATCAGTGGGCCCCCAGTATAGATACTGCCATTGGCCAGCTGCCATTAGTCATTTAACAGTTTCAAAATCCCTGGGATTTAGCTATAAACCTATGAACATCAGCCTGTTGACAGATAAGATTCTCTAAAGAATTGCTAACCTTGTGGGACCGACAGCCTTGTTTTGCTACTTACCGTAATTTGAACTGTGAGCGAACTTCCCCGTGTTCTATTTGAATCAGTTCATTATAGCAAGCAATTATGCTGCTATTCTCCATAAATCTCTGAAAATAAAGCAAAGATAATACATAAGACATCTCCAATTATTTCATAGAGAGTCAAATAGAAAAATTTAACAGTTATTCCTACCCTCAGGTAACTGTTATGTAAGCCATCTAGTAGGCAGGATGAGATGAAATAGAAAATCTGTCGAGGAGTTTGAAATGCTTATTTAAATGTATGAGAAACACAGAAGGTAATACTTACATTGAGCTCCCTTTATAACAAAAGTGGGATAAAATAGTTACAGGAAAATAAAAACACAAGGACTTCAAATGCCTCCCCCAAAGCATTAAAAATACCAAAATGTCTTTGCTTCAAATTGCACTAAAGAAAATCAGCTAAAACTCAAAACTCAACATGTTCAGTATGCACTACACTATCAATGATCTCTTTCAAGGAGAGATGCTGTTCTTTGCTTCTTTCCTAATCTTCCAAGTACCTAATGCAGAGATCCTTTAAAAATCAGTGAGATCAACAACAAAAGACAACCCAGTGAAAGATGGTGCAAAGAACTTGAGGAGACATTTCTCCAAAGAAAATACACAAACCACCAACAAATGCATGAAAATATGCTCACCATCATCAGTCATTAAAGGAATGCAAATCAGAAGCACAATAAAAGCTGGACACAGCGGAGCATGCTGTGATTCCAGTCATTTAGGAGGACTACAAGTTCAAAGCCAGCCTGGTCAATTTAACAAGATCGTGTCTTGAAATAAAATAAAGGTCTGGGATATAGTTCAGTGGTAGAGTGTGTGAGACCCTGGGGTCAATCCCCAGTGCCACACACACACACATAAAACCAAATTGTGCTATGTACATAAAATGAAATATCATTCAAGCCATAAAATGGGAATAAAATACTAATACATACTATAATATGCATGAACCTCAAAAAATATTAAGTGAAAGAAAACAAGCTCAAAAATTCATATATTGTATGATACTGTTTACATGAAAAGCTAGAAGAGGTCAATCCTCAGAGACAGAATATAGACTGGTGGTTGCCAGGGTTGCAAGAAGCAAAACTGGGAATGACTACTTAATGGGAAAAGGGTTTCCATTTGGGGCTCATGAGAGAGGTGGTGGTTGCCCAACATTGTGAATAAACTAAATGTCACTTAACCGCTCACTTTCAAATGGTTAATTTTAATTTCATCTTAATTAAATAAATAAGACTTTTATGTATTTAAAAAAACCTTAGTAGATGAGTAAGTAGATAAATAGACAAATAATAGAGCCAAAAAAAATGCAATACAGAGTCATTCACCAAAGAAGCATAGTAAGCATGAGATGTTGAAGCCCAGCACTCCAAGGAGAATAGGATCTTTTTACTTAACAATCCCAAGTGATTTGTAGAACAGTCCTTATAGATATATATCACATTACTTGTAGGATATACAAGAAAATGAGTACTTCTCTTACACAAATACATTCATAATGAGAAATGATTAATTCAGAAGAAAATAAGTGAAAAATGTCAAGGAAACAGACTTAAGGACAATTCTACTTAGGAATAGGGAAATGGGGAGTAGGTTTTGCTCCTCCCCCCTTTTCTTTCCCTCCTCCCCCTCCCCTCCTCCTCCCCCTCCTCCTCCCCCTCCCCTTCCCCTTCCTCCTCCTCCTCCTCTGAGTGGTACTGGGGATTGAATCTAAGGGCACTCTACCTCTGAGCTTTTTTTTTTTTTAAATACTTATTTTTTAGTTGTAGGTAGACAGAATAACTTTATTTTTATTTTTATGTGGTGCTGAGGATCGAACCCAGTGCCTCACACGTGCTAGGCGAGCATGCTACCACTGAGCCATAACCCCAGCTCCTACCTCTGAGCTTTTGAGACAGGGTCTTGCTAAGTTGCCCAGGTTGTCCTTGAGCTCAGATCCTTCTGCCTCATTCTTTCTAGTAACTGGGATTATAGGTGTGCATCACTGCACCTGACTTGAATATATCTTGCATTTTAAACTTATAATAGCAGGCCCTGCTGAAAGACACATTTCTTAAATTTCCTTCAAGCAAGTTGTTCAAAGAATCAATCATTCTCCACTGTTCTGTCTCACACACACACACACACACACACACACACACACACACACACACATACTCGTTTGGAGCAAATGCCTTCTCTCTGGTGATTATCTTCAAAGACTCCCCAACTTCCCCTACACCTCTGGTCCCCCACTATTCCATATGGAAGCTAAGAAGGACTATGGAAAATGCATACATACACACAGAAGAGAAATACTTTCTATCTTTTTTACAAAGCAAAGTTAAAAATGGTTAGGTTCAACTTGAGAAAATGGATAAAAACTATCAGAGCTCTCAGCCTATAGTGGAGCTCTGAGGTTCTGAAGAAATATTAAAATAATTCTGTGATAAAGTAAATTTTGATAATGTTGGGATGAATGGAGTTAGCAGGCTTCTCTACTACAGGAGCCCTCAGAGCATTCAATATGCTAATGGACAACATTGCTAATGTGCACTGTGGATTCTCCAGGGGAAGAAGGAGAAATCAAGTTTCCACTGATTCCCCAAACTCATTTGACCACAGAAGGCTATTTCCATGAAATACCTATTAAGAGTTTTTGGAACACTAGTGCTTCATGAACAGTTTGGGAAATATTATTTCAGTGGACCCATCTTTGCATCTTTAACTTTGTCATGGATGTGAGTTCTGGCAAGCTATTTAGGTGTTTTGAAACAGTTTTCTCCTCTGTAAAAATTGACAAAATATTAAATCCTTCATATGTCAAGGAGGATTCAGTAAATCACTGAAACTAAGCCTGATAAATAATAATTTGTAGCTCCCCATTTCATACTCCAGAGATCCTCCCCAGGGAGAACCATATCCCGCAGCTGTGCCCCCAGAATGCCTAGCACATTGCATTGCACATAGCTCCATAAATACTTATTGAGATGAATAAGCATCATTTTGAATAGAAAAACAGATGAAGTTTAATATAAGAACAGCTTCATCTTTGATAAGAAGCTAGTTTCTAAAAGGTGCAGTGTGGACTGAGCTTCAGTTCAGTGGGCCATGTACACAGGGCTCCAAAGGCTTCACAGGGACTTGTTGGGATATTTGATGACACAATTTGTTCCTGCATCCCCACTAGAGGACCATACACTGAAGTCCTGGCCATCTAGCTAGCAACACAAAACTGAGTTTCAGCAAATGATTTAATACAACCAAAACAACTCAGAGAAGGGAAACAACTTCACAGAAGTCAAGAATAGATGGCATATTTGGAATGTGCTTGGGTAGAGGTGCCAAAAAAGATTAACAGCCAACTAGAGATCTGCCTCAGCTGACCTTGAGCCATAGTAACCTGCAGAGTCACTGCAAGTATTGTATACTTCCCTGGGAGAGAGTCCCAGTGACTGGGGGCATGCAGACTCAACTGGTAAATGACCTTGATCAGATCTGACCCAGCATTCAAGAACACTTGGTGGTCCCTGATGGGGCTTGGCTTTCATGACCCCGCAGGCCCTAGGGTTTATTCATCTTGGCTGACTGCAAAAATCAGACACATCCAGACCCAGCAAAACAAATCCTTCCAGAACAACATGGACAGGTTACAAAATACACAAAGAGGAAATGATGAACTTTTGTTAAATTTTCTTAAGAGCATTTACACCTAAAGAATGACAATTGCTTCTCCCAAGCTTTTCTGTGAGCATATATACAGTCTACTTATCTAGTCAAGATGTTAGGGCTCCAAACAAAACCGATCTCAAAACCAGCTAGAGGAAGAAGGATCACTGAACTAAAAGCAGAATTCCAAAGGACCACTCAGCAGACCAAGATGAGTCCTAATTGATAAAACCCTCAGTGTGTCCATACTGTTTTCCAATCATCCCCCAGAAAATGAAGAAAAATGAAGACCTCACACTTGAGCGTCCTGACTCAGACTTGAAAAGGTCAGCACTGGAAGGGGGTGGAGTAGGACTGTCAATATGACACTGATCTATGAAACCTGAGAATAACTGTAGAGTTATTTCTCAGAAAATGAACAAGAAAATAAATCTCAGCCACATGGCTTCTTTGTTGATTTTGCTCTGGCAACTCTCCATTCCAAAACTCAAAACACTCTCTTATGTATCCTCATTAAACCTCTGCATGTAAGGCTAGTTTTCCAAACCAAATGCCAACCATCGCGAGATGACGACAGGCACGAGAAAGTACCAGGAGACTGCTGGGTGTTGATAACTAGACACGATCGTTTCTTTTACACATGGAGTCACTACATTGCCTTGAATCTTTCGCCTAACACTGCTGCTTCCATTTGAAGCACACCAAAGCCCAAAGCAGCAACTTCACAAAGGCAGTTTCTGCTTCTCTAGTTCATGACCAAGAGGGATTTTCTATTAAGCCTAGGAGAGCAAAGCATTATTACTTAAAAAACTTAAAGGAATTTTCTTAATCTACAAGGCACAGACCCTATCCTATTTTTGAAGGGATATATTATACCATCTCTTTGAGATTCAGGGTAAGCCCAATTGTTTAGTTGTTGGTAAGTCCACTTGGAATAATTAATCTCAGTCTTAAAACTGAATACCAGCATTATTCATGTTGTTATCACTTGAAGAATTTTTCTTTGCTAATATTTATAGTTTAAACCAGGAATTTCACAGAATGGTACAGGTCCTTTACTTGAGTTTAGATTATCAGCAAAATTAACATAAGCCAATTATGGATCTCCACTCTATTTTTAAGCAAAAGGAATTTTTAATTGGAATAATCAATATGTTTTTTATAAGAAAAAGTCACACACATAAAGATCCTCTATAGCTTCTCTAGGAGAACTTTATTTCTTTTAAATATTATGAAATATGCTTATTTTAAATATGCATGTTTTAATGACCTCTTCCCACCCCCTTTCTCTCCTTTTTTTCATTTCAAATTAACTCCCTTATTTTCTCTCTATGTGCATGCACAGAGCTTTTCCTCCAATCAAATTTCCACCTTGAGAAACCTGGCAAGCCTAGTCATTTAGTTTGTGGATAAGTCTCCTTGGAATCATCAGTTTTAATCTTCAAGTTGAATATCAGTGTTTTTCACATAGTTGTCACTCAAAGAACTTTCTTTTGCTGATGGTGGTGGTGTAAACCAGAAGTTTACGGGGTGCTACAGACACCATGGGCCTATTTAGAGCATAAGCTGTGGTCAGGCCCCGGGGAACACAGAACCTCAAGTGCCAAGTTGGTGGACTCAGCTTTATATAATCACACACACACATTAAATCTGATTAACTGGACTGATTTACACAAGACTACATTGGAACTATAGAATCTTGATCTGATATAATAAGATGTATTTTTATGTCATTATATATCTGTTGCTAAGATATATGTGGTGGAGGAAAAAAAGCAAAAAGCTTGACTAGCAGTTGCTCATTATAATCCAGTGAAAACACAGCTACTTCCTTTCCTTCTCAGTTTTGGGGCTCATGTTCCCTTAAAAGTTCCCCTAGCTATTTGCTTTACTGTTATGGGAGAGTTAGAGGGATGTGCCGCTTCACCTTGTACATACCCGGTTGAAGCCTGCATGGAGAAGAGGAAGGACCGAGGCCTCTTCATGGTCATCAGATCTGCAGCAAAGCAGAAAATGTGGTCACTCAGCAGAAACAAACCAGGATTCCTCACACTGAAACATGGAGAGAGAGCAATGAGACCACAGGCATTAGCTCTAAGAGTGGCTTCCTGACCAGTATGTGCCCGAAGGGTGCACTTGCCAGCAGGAACACAGACCCCACATCTGCCTTTCAGGTGCAAACAGAACACGGGCAGTAAAGTCCAGTGGTGTGCCTGCAAGTGCCACCTGATCCACATGAGTAGCCTGATCCGACTGTGGATTTCTCTTTGTAGTTGGAACAAAAATATGGAAACAATACCATAAAGGACACATCAGTTATGCTAGTCATCCTTAGACTGCTGTCTCCCAACCTTCTGGAAGTATGACTCCCACCTCAAGGCCTGGCTAGGTCCAACTTTAGATGTAATGTAGACACCTGGCATTAATAGCTGCAGGATACCACAGCAAGTGGGAAAGAAGCGTCAGCAAGAACACAAAGTAGGAAAGGAAGAAAACCAAAATGGATCTTTTTCACCCATTTTATGGGTGGTTTCCTACACTAAGCCTACAACAGTAGTCTTGAGTACAAGGCAGGGATGGGGGCTGGCTTGTCATGATGATAACCTATACCTGGGCTGCGACTGTCAAGAGAGAAACAGTGTCCCAGAACAGCTAGCAAGTGGCAGGAGGGATACACCCTGAAAATATGGGAAGAAAAATGGAACAAAAGGATTGGGTGGAAATGGTGACAGAAAACAGAAAACCCCAGTGTCCATTTGTGGCGCCGCCCATAGCCAACGCCTGCTCTACCGGAAAATTCTACCTTCTTTCCTCCCTCTTTACCTCAGGAACTTGAGCTTCTGACTTCTCCAAATGACAAATCAGAAGGGGTATGAAAAGGGTTCCAAAAACATTAATAATATTCTATTTCTTAAGTTGGGTGGCATAGACCTGGGCATTCATTTCATGAACACTCTCTCTAGAAGAAACTGTTTATAATAAAAACATAAAACAGATGAAATACCACAACAAATAAGCTACAGTAAACTTTAGTGTGTCAAAGACTAGTAAACATTTTTACTCTAGTGTAGGGAAAAAAGTGTTTCATTCTTGGGCCCATGGAGTAAGCCAGGCTTGAGGAAAGGCTGTGTGGCCTGGTATGTTTCTGGTATCCATGTCCAAGGCTCTGGGACTCTTAAGATCTCAGAGTGTCCAGAGGACAGATGGAAGGAAGAAGGCCAAAGGAGGCTGACCTCATGTCTCAGTTTCCCCCACTCATTCCCTTTGGGATCTCATCTCCCATCAGATGGTAGGTCTAAGGAACTGATGGGGACAATTCTTCACCTTTGGACCATTGACCATAGTAGATACCAAGTGAAAAGACTCAAGGACTAGCATGTAAATTGGGGACCTTGGTCAGGGCAGGACTTTGCAGCCGTGATTTCCTACTACCCCAATATGACTTGGAATGCAGTGTTTCAAGTGTTCCCTGGGCCAGCTTGCCTGTAGGAGCCCTGTATTTTCTTGTTAGAGTTGCTGGCTTGTCAATTCTTTCATTGCAGAATCTGTGCCAAACGCCACAATGGGACTAAGTCTGACAGGTCTTAGGCCCAAATTAAGATCTTATTCTCTCTGAAGCTAATAACAGCCATTAATTGACTGCAACAAATTTTGTCACTTGCAAAGGTTCCAACCATTGTAGCTTATAACTTGTACAAACACTTGTTTTTTTCTTTTTTCCCTTTTCCTTTTCTTTTTTTTTTGCAGGGAGGACACTGTACCACTGAGCCATATCCCCAGCTCTATTTTATATTTTATTTGGAGACAGGGTCTCACTGAATTGCTTAGTGCCTCACTTTTGCTGAGGATGGCTTTGAACCTGCCATTCTCCTGCCTCAGCCTCTCGAGCTGCTGGGATTATAGGCATGTGACACCACACCTGGCTCTCTTTCTTTTTTTTTCTGTTGGCTCTTTCATTTTGAGTGCTGGCCATTTCAGTTAATAAACCCAGCGTGAGCAGGGTTTCTCATCCCATAGTCTTGTTATAGCTATAGCCCAGTCCCCTTCTTCGTGGTCCAGTATCGATATAAACCCTACTGTACTACTTCCAGTCATACCATAGTCCTCACATAAGCTTCCCAAGTCTTTTCTTGCCGTGGATGTAATGCCTCTTTGTTCTTAGGCTACAATTTTTTTTTTCTTCTGAAGTGAAAAATCAAGCACTTTCCCATTTCTTTTCTTCAAAGAAAAAAAGATTAACAGGAACAGTGTTCTGTCTAGACCTCCTCCTCAGATTTTCGATTCATTTCTGGCATATAATGATGATAAGTAAATTTTTTCCCCTAAGGTATATGAGAATGTGTTAACAGCAATTATATAAGAGAGGAAAACTGAAATATTTCCAGAAACTTGCGAAATAAACAAAACCCCCAAAAGCAAATTCTGAAATTGCTTTTTAGGGCCCAAGACATGCTCTGTGCATTGCTAGAGCAAAAACTGGATTACATCAGACAAATGTTTCAGAGTGAACAGTAGGGCTTCCAGCTGCGGGTGGGAGGTGAGCTTACGCTTGTGAAACCACGGCGAGGATCACTGTGTGCTCGGACGGATTCGTGGCCCGGATCGACCTGCAATGAGAAAGCTCCAAGTCAAACAAGGTGATCTGGCCTTTATTATATTAAATATGGCACTTCTTCACATTGAATGTGGCCCCAAATCAAATCTTTCTCTAAAGAAAAAGTCTTGGAACACATGAAAGACAACAAAGAAAGATGCCCTTGTGGATCAGGACATCTCTTCCCATTTTTAAAAAATTATTTTAACTTCTGGGCAATTATCCAACAAGGTCAGACCTGCCAATTTTCCACTTCAGAAAACTGGCAAATTCCACTTAGATCTCTCTCTCTCTTTTTTTTTAATTGAAATCCCACTCAAGAAAAAAAAAAAAGACACTGGCAGTTCTACAATCCTTTAGTTATCAGTTTGTACCTGGGGGTACTAATTGGGTTGAATCTTTTTCCTTTTAAAATAGTAGACAAGCCGGGCGTGGTGGCTCACGCTTGTAATCCCAGCACTTAGGGAGGCTGAGACAGGAGAATCGCGAGTTCAAAGCCAGCCTCAGCATCGGCGAGGCGCTAAGCAACTCAGTGAGACCCTGTCTCTACATAAAACACAAAATAGGGCTGGGGATGTGGCTCAGTGGTCGAGTGCCCCTGAGTTCAATCCCTAGTACCAAAAAAAAAATAAAAATAAAAAAAATAAAATAAAATAGTAGACAGTTTAGAAAGCCAACCTGTAATAAAAATTAAAGCACCTGCTGGCAGACAGACACACAAATTCAAGTTTAAAGCCTATTAAAGATGGTTCAAAGGGCTGCCCCAAATTTTCAGTTGTACTGTTGTTTATGCTTAAATATGTTAAGCAATTTAGTCATCTTTTTGACTAAAAAGATGGGGCTGAGAAACGTTGCAATATGGTAACTGTCACCATATAATGATATTTGTTGTACTAGAACCACCTGTATACAGTTAATTTACTTTCTAGAAGTTTCACAGGATGAAACTACATAAGGATATAGAATTCTGAGGTCCATGAGTCTTCTTAGAAAATATGCTTATGCCGCAGCTCAGATTCTGGACTGTTCTGATCAGGGGATTGTGAATAGGATGGACTGTTAATAAAAGACCACTTTATTAAATATTAGTTCAAATCAGCATGCTTGTTTTGACCTATCTCCTTGGTCTGGCCTCTGCTTGTTTTGAGATCCCTCCAAAAGGAACCATCATCACCAAGGATAGAATTACTCCTGAGTAATTTGTGAAACAATGTGTATTTGTTTTTCTTTCTAGTACAGGTATATCAGGTCCTCTCCATGTTAATGTGTCTGTGTTACCACCTCCCAGAGACAGTGGCTACTACTGCTTTATCCTCATCAACTCCAAAATTTCCTAACCTCTCTTTAAAAATGTACCTTCTCTTTATCTTGCTCCTTGAGACCTCATTCTGTGTGAGTACAGGCTCAGGAAAATGCTCAGCTGCCTATTCCAGGGAAGTCAGGTTTCCCTTGTGGGTAAATGGTATTTGAGTGAGCTCCTTTGAGGAGGCAGAGCAGGAGGACCAGGTCAGCACCCCTCCAGTGCTGGCACAGATGACTAGCCATTCAGCCACCTCCCAGAGCAGATGCTGCCAAGGTGAAGCTGCTTGTATTGTATACTTAGGGGCCTACTGGATACTCAGCAGAACCACCAAATTAAAATAATGCGGTGTTTCAGAGGCATGGTCTGATCTCTAGGGAAACACCACACACTTCTAACCTTCATTCAGCCCCAGTGAAACAGCACAGACACACTGCTAGGCCACATTTGAAGAGGTGGATCTTAGGCAAGAGATTAAAGCATGTCCTAACCCAAACTGGGCTGGAGCATGCACTCTTGGCTTCCTTTGACTTCTTTCAGGTTGATTCTTGCTGCTTACCTCTTCTCTTCCATCCCTCCAAAGAAGTTTGTGTGGTAAGAGGGACCCAAACCTCCTCCTGGTTGAGAGACTTAAGGTAGATTGAGGTCCAAGCATGTATGCTAGGCTAAGGTGCAGTCTAGGTCAAAAGCCAGGGATCTAGGGTCACTGATGACAATAAAGAATGCATATCTGCCAGGAGTGTGTCCCCCACTGATCTCCTTTGCTGATAGTTAAGCATCTGGAAATCTATTGCCACCCTCAACAAGACCAGTAATGGTTGGCAAACACACAGTTAGATATGTAGACCTGCCTTCTGAACGGTACAGATTTCCCCATTACTCTTCTGTGCAGCTGAGACAGAAGAAGCACACTGGTTATACTCAGTGAAGAATGTTAAGCTGATCTGCTGAATGAAGCTTTTGCTTAAAGTGAAAGATTTCTTCCTGTCAATTCTTTTTTCCTTTACAATGAATAGAAGCTTAACTTAAATCATTCTATGTATGTACAAGGACTATGGTTTTTCTATAACAAACACATAAGAAAACTACGTGAAAGCCAGGAAAAAGTTGACATAGTTACAAAGGACTCAATTCTAGCCTACAAGTCATTTAGAAGTAAAAAATATTTCTTTTTTTTTTTAAAGTGGGATTTATTCAAATGGGAAGAAAAGAGACAGAGCTCTCATAGGGTGAGAGGGAACCCAATAAGAGTTGCCTGAAAATGTATTTTTTTTTTTTTTTTTTTTTTTGGTACTGGGGATTGAACTCAGGGGCACTCGATCACTGAGCCACACCCCCAGCCCCATTTTGTGTTTTATGTAGAGACAGGGTCTCACTGAGTTGCTTACCACCTTGCCATTGCTGAGGCTGGCTTTGAACTCGCGATTCTCCTGTCTCAGCCTCCCTAAGTGCTGGGATTACAGGCTTGAGCCACCGCGCCTGGCTTTGAAAATGTATTTTTTAATCCTAAAAATAGCATCCAAATATGCTAACTGTGAATTTACATACATTATTATATAGGAAAATATATCTTTTCAGAAAGATACAATTTAAGACCAACAAATCACACATTGCTGATTTTTATATTGGTAACTTCAGAAAAATTTTGCTTTGGGAAAATGAAAATCATCAAGGAATAGCAAGGCAATACCTGTGACAAGAAACTTCTTCTAATACATTAATTTCTTGTCAATATATCAAAAGTTCTAGGAAGCAATTTCTCCACCTTTCTTCTCAGTAATATTCAAGAGAATTCCAGCTCCATATGTAACTGGACTCTGTCCTGGTCTAGCATTTAATGTGACCTCTTCCTGTCTAGCTTCAAAGCATTCCACTTCTGCTAAAAGGTTCAGTTCATCACAAGCAAACTCCTATGGCTGTGCGTTTATTTATGAACAGGCATGTGTTTGCTCCCCAGAGTATAGGCGTTTCTGTAAACAAGCAAGGGCTTGGGCCCTGGAAGACATTCTGCTGCTGCAAAGTGGCTGCCTTCCCTCCATGTCTGGGAAGTCTGCAATGGGATCTACCCATCTGTGTCACGCATGGAAAAATTTATATTTCACACATTGCTGATGTTCATTTTGGGACAGAATAATGAAGTTTAAAATATCTGCTTTAAATCCAAGCCATATATGCACAACACAAACTGTGTGAATTTTAATTTTTTTATGAGCAGTACATGAGGTGGGAAGAGGAATACCCCTGAGCCCAGCTCAAATCTTGGAATTCAGTCCAACTCAAATGTGAAAAAACAGGGAGGTGAGAAACATCTATGGGAAAAGCTACAGCTTTCATCACAGAAATCTCTGTATACTGCTCAGCAAGGTCAACAGAGTTTGTAGGAATATTTGGAATAGAACTAAAGATATCTATAACTTTAACCTGAGCTTTCAGTGGTCAGTTAGATACTAAGTGCCTTAGGAGGAGGAAGGTACCTGCACACTGATTCTGCATCAAAGTTCCGAGTTTGTCTGTGATCAATCACAATAATCTCATGATGCTTATCTAGAAAGCATTCAAGGGCTGACTCCGGAGTCCGAGCAATGTTGCATCTGTAACCAGCTCTGTCACAGGCCCACCAGAAGCCATCACTCTGGCTATCTTCCTTTGCAAAGATTAGCAAAACCTGAAACACACAGAACAGAGCATTTTGATAGAAATCTTTGTCCTCAGAGACTGCACTGAAAAAGGGCCTGTGATCTATTAGTAAAACATGGGGCACTGAACAGGAGTATCTGACTTCAAATGCAGGTCCTCCAACTGGTTCTAGGGGTCTTGGAACAAGTTAATTCATCTCTTTGACCTATAGTCTCTTGCTGTGAGATGTGATCAGAAGGGCACCCCATAAGCTTAGTTCTAAGACTTGAATGATTAGACACAGATTGGTGCTCAACCACTCTGGCCGGGTTACTTGCTGCAATTACGAATGTTCTCAATTTCCTAACTAGCTTTGTTTTTAGATAAGATAAGCAGTAAAATTATTAACAGGGCAATTCACGCAGATTAGGTGATGAGTCGCATATGAATATATTTGGCTCTAGTGCAAGTGATATTTGTCTCCAAGTCCCTGGAGGCCCTCTCTGAACTTGCCACTAAAATACCTATATAGACATAGGCACTCAAGAGAACTCAAAACAACCTCAGAAACTAATTTGAACATTCAATCCTTGCCAAAATATGCAAAGAATGATCATGAAATGTGAAGTTGATGGAACTAAATTGAGGAAAATTTGCTTCTATTTGCCTTATTGCAAAATGCAGCCCCACCCACTGAAAAGAAGGTAGCAGTGCTTTACACAGCTTCCCCTGCTCCTCCCCTGGGCTCAGGAACACAGATTCTCTGCCAACCAGAAAGCCAGAGACAGCCTGCCCAACATCTGAAGTTATTTACATATGATCTATCTCCCTACTAAAGACTAAAGTATCAGGAAAGTAAGGACCTGCTGGTACTGACTAGCTGCTCAATAAATACTTGGTAAGTAAAAGAGTAACTACTTAGGATTTTCTGAGAAATGCAAAGGGCTTTATTTGTTTGTTTCTTTGTTTCTTTGTTTGTTTCTCCCTAAGTTGCCCAGGCTGTTCTCAAACTCATGATCCTTCTGCCTCAGTCTCCTGAGCATCTGGGATTACAGGTATGTGCCACTGTGCCCAGCGAAGGCTTTCCTATTAATATGAGTAAGATTACCTCCCAGCAATAGGTCCAATAATAAAAACATTAAATATCTCAAGATATTGGTAAGGTATTTAATATCCTTCAGCAGCCACTTCTAGTTTAAACAATTAGGAATTGAATGGTAGTTTCTCAGCATGAAGGGCTTCTAAGCCAACAGCCAATATCATTCATCATGGTGAAATACCCAATGTCTTTCATTTAAAATCAGAAATAAGACAAACTGGGCTGGAGTTGTGGCTCAGCAGTGGAGTGATTGCCTAGCATGTGTGGGTTCAATCCTCAGCACCACATAAAAAGTAGATAAATAAAATAAAGTTATTGAGTCTATCAACAACTAAAAATTTAAAAATAGCAACAATGTATTAAAAGAAACAAGCCAAATTGTCCAATAATTATGATTACATTTAAACACTTTTATTATTTGAAAATCAGAACTATCTAGGAGAGTAATAATATAATAATATAATGAATAATGTAAGAATATAAGAACCTCATGCACCCATCACTCAGCTTTATCAACAGCCAGCTACCAACCAACATGAGTTCATCTCTACCCCTCCCCCTTTCCCAGCACTCCTGTTAGTTCGCAGCAAATCAGATACAGCATCATTTCATCCATGCACATGTGTTAACACTTTTCTAAAAACACAACCACAATACTATTTCATACCTAAACTTCCCCAATAATCCCTTAATATCACTAGATATCCAAATATACATGTTGTTTGTCTTATACTTTGAAGCATTTTCTGTTTTCTAACAGCCATGTTTCCAGAAGAAAAATAATATATTTTTCAGCCTGATTTTGACATTATTCTTCTTAGCATGTGGCTTAAAACCACACACCAGTAGCACTTGGGGCAGTCATACTTACTAAAGGCTCACTCTGGCCAGAGCCTGTCACTCAGTCCAGGGCACTCCTAATGTCTTCAGACAGTGTTCCTACAAGGGAAAAATGGGAGATGCATCTCCCAAGAAAACTGAAGGGCACACCCTTGTATACTGTGAGAATGAAAAGAAAGCCTTCGAAGCAAACTATTAACAAGGGAGCCACAATGAGAAAAATCAAGTAGAATAAACTGGATTGTGCAAAAAGTCAATGCCCTTTACTTGGTAGAGCTGTGGTATTAACCTGAGAAACCCAATATGCAGAGCTGTGCAGCCGAGTGACAGAACTTGTTTCTCATCTGTCTGGCTGAATGACGGATTTTTAAACATGAATTTCAACAACTTAATATAATTATTTCCTTTGTATAATTATGCCTCAATATTTGACTAACACAATAAGAACACAATTCTATTCTCCTGTTGGACATTTCTACAGATACCACTAATCTCACTTGTCTTGTGTCCTTTGAAGGCCGAGTGTTCCACTTTTGGGAAAATAATAAGAATTTCATTCAACAACACCTGAACACCTAATATGCCTGAACATCTGCTATGTGGCAGGCACTGTTTTTTAGTAATGGACAAAACAAAGATTCTTTGATGTCATAGTAGAGGGACAAAAAAAATAAAGAATAGCACATTAAGAAAGGTGATTGTATGAAATGTTAAAAAGTGAAAAGGGCTATATAAAATGTAGTGGAGCAGTAGGAGGGGCCAAGAGTGGGGGATGGTAGAGGTATGAAGTAAGTCGCAGGGAAAGGAGTTGACGTCTGAAGGAAAAGCATGCCAGGTGGAGTTCCAGAAGCCCTGTGGGGCCATGACTGTGCCTGAGATGTCTGACAGACTATTAGGAATACAGTACGATGAGGGGAATGTGAGAGTGGAAGTGTGGGAGGAGGTCAAATTCACCGCAGAGCTGGAGCATGTTTTAAGTCTAGGTCATTTGAAAGACAAAAAACTTCACATGGAAACTTTCAAGACAGATTGACAAGAGGGAGTTGTATTAATCACACTTTTTTCTTTTCCGTGTTTCTGATGTTTTGACATTTAGGGCTTTGTTGACATTAGAGGGACAGCCTCTCCCAGGGTAATCTAACTCCTACAGATAGAAAAAGCATGCCTGTTGAGATTCCAACAACTTGGGAGGCTGAGGCAGGAGGACTGCAAGCTCCAGGCCAGCCTTGCCAACTTAGTGAGACTAGGTTGATTCAAATAAAAAATAAAAAGGGCTGGGAGTATAGTTCAGTGGTAGAGGTTCCTAGGTTCAATCCCTAGTACAGAGGAAAAAAAGAAAACACCTCTCCTGTTAGCTCTGTTTTCTTATGCAAACCAATATACTCAGAGCCCACACTCCAACCACCTCCTTTATCTACAGGCTCCCACAGGACTTTCACCCTCTGGGCCACTACTCCCCTGCCCTTTTCATCCCAGAATCAGGTACTAGACACCTAGAAACAATGCAAATGTTCTATACCCCCTGAAATTATCCAAGCTAGCCAGTGCTAAACAGCTGACCCTGCTTGCCCATTCCTTTCCAGGGAAACCACAGTAAAGGCTCTTGCCCATGTGCTCCCTGCTCCCTGGCTTTTAGACTGATCCTTATGCTTCCCTGGGTGGCCCTATGTATTGTGGTAGGCCTCCCCCCATTGGGGCCCCATGAGTGACAATTTTTTGAATGGCAACTATCCCCTGAGCTTTTGGCCTTGCCATACTTAAATAATAATAAAGTCTATGTTTTAAAATAGGAGTATTTGTATTATAAAGGCCGTTACTAGAGAATTTATTTGAGTGGTATTTAAAATTCCTCTCATTTACTAAAAATTTATTTTAGAAAGACTACTTTCCAATTATTTAACTTCTAAGCAAAGTGAAAATCTATAGGAATAAAAATATAATACACAAATTAAAGTAAAAACATTGTAATAATCACCTTTTAAATTTTTTTATTTGTTCTAATTAGTTATACATGACATTGGAATACATTTATGCACTTTGGTATATCATACATAAATAGGGTACAATTTCTCATTTGTCTAATTGTACATGTTATAGCATCACATAGGGCACACAGTCATGTGTGAATATAAGGTAATAAAGTCTGTTTCATTCTACTACCTTTCCTACCCCCACATACCCTCTCCGCTCCCTTCACTCTCTTCTATCTACTCTAAAGTAACTCTATTCTTCCCCAGCAGCACCCCCACCTGTAAATTAGCATCCACATATCAGAGAAAACATTTGGCCTTTGGTACTCTGACTTATTTCACTTAGCATGATATTCTCCAGCTCCATCCATTTACCCGATTTACCAGTAAATGCCATAATTTCATTCTTCTTTAAGGCCGAGTAATATTCTATCATATATATACATAATATTTATTCTGTATGCTGTGATTTAAAGCATTATATATATATTATATGTATATAATATATATAATCACATTTTTTATCCATTTATCTGTTGAATAATGTTTGCCTAGGTCTAGAAAACTGTATCTTCTCCAAGATGGCAGATCCAAGTGACCAGCATTATTAGACTGTTTCCATCTCCCAGGCCACAGTTAGACTAAGGATATTATGTTTCCAGGAGTTTAGATTTGAGCAGAAAGATACAGAGCCATAGAACAGGACCCATGACCCACAAACAGTAGAGATACTGAAGGAAGAACCTTTAACTCCTATTATAAAGTGCTCAGAGGCAGCTCATTGCCACTCTTCCCAATCCATGACTTTCTAAGTCTTCCTTGGATTATGAAAAATATGCATTATCTTTCTAATATACTTCTTACTCATTTACTTACTTTTTTACATAAGGCAGCTGTTACATGCCACCAAAACATTTTAAAAATTAAGTAATATAGTCACTATTCAGCTTTAACATCCTATGCATCAATATTTGGAGTTTGTTAGATGTGTGTCCATATTTTTTGACCATTTACTAAAATAAATCTCATAAAATGACTTGGCTAAATGTATTTCTAAAAAATCATTAAAGGCACAAAACTGAACTTGATCTATAAGAAGGAAAAGTAAATTGTGCATGATATAAATAATATGCTCAGCATTCATTCAAAAATATTTATTGATTACCTATTATATAAAATGTTAAGAACTGGGACTAAAAAAACAATAAAAACAGCCCAAGGGCCAGTCTCTCCCCTTAGGTCCTCAGCAGTGGAGAAAGTCAGGGAATCAGATGATTACAATAAATACACTAATAAGTGGTGACCAAATATCATGTACAGACAAGAAACCAGGCACAGGAGAATAAGCAGAAGGACAGGTTGTCTATTGTGATCTCACTCCAACAACAGGAAATCCAGCAAAAGGGTAGAAGATAAAGACTGAGTCTGGGCTGAAGCCTGAAAAATGAGGAACTGTCTTCTTTCTGGAGCAGACCTCAGTCAACTTGGGTTCTATCCAGGGTCAGAACTGGCATGCTCACTTTGCATGGGAGAACCACCTCATAAAAATGACCTGAATGCAGCATGATCTTAATAAATGAAGGTAAAAATTTAGGATTGTTCTGTGACCTTTGAAGATTTTTGTCAAAATATCATTAAGCTATTTCATTCTGGCTTACAATTTATAGGTAAATTTTTAAAAGGTAAAATGAGTATTCCATATGCTATGACTTAAAGCATTAGAAACATTCAGATTTGAAATGTTTTATTTCTTTTTCTTTTGGTGCTTTTTTTTTTAATAGCTTTATTTTATTTTTATGTGGTGCTGAGGATTGAACCCAGTGCCTCCTGCGTGCTAGGCGAGCACACTACCACTGCGCCATAACCCCAGCCCCTTCTTTTGGTGCTTTTTAAAAAATTTTTAATTTGAGCCGGGTGCGGTGGCTCAAGCCTATAATCCCAGCACTTAGGGAGGCTGAGACAGGAGAATTGCGAGTTCAAAGCCAGCCTCAGCAAGGGCGAAGCACTAAGCAACTCAGTGAGACCCTGTCTCTACATAAAACACAAAATAGGGCTGGGGATGTGGCTCAAGTGGTCAGGTGCCCCTGAGTTCAATCTCCAGTACCAAAAAAAAATTTTTTTAAGTTGTTTTAATTAGTTAGACATGACAGTGGAATACATTTTGACACATTGTACACAAATGGAGCACATCTTCCCATTCCTCTGGCTGTACATGGGACAGTCACTCCAGTAGTGTATTCATACATGTACATAAGATAATAATGTCTATCTCATTCTACCATCCTTCCCATCCCCACAGCTCCACCCCTCCCCTCACTCCCCTCTGCACAATCCAAATGTCCTTCATTTTCCCCCTCCCCATTGTGGATCAGCATCTCCTTATCAGAGAAAACATTCAGCCTTTGGTTTTTTGAGATTGGCTTATTTCACTTAGCGTGATATTCTCTAGTTTCAATGTTTTCTTTTTTAAAAATTATCAAGAGTAGTCTGAATAATGTTTATCACCTTCTAGCCACATAAATTATTACAGAAATTAAGCATCTTCTCTATCCCTTGATGAACTGACATTTTTCTAACTTTGGATCCGCTTCCAGTATTTTATCCTCTGTGCTTCTAGTGTAATATTCTCAGAGTTCCTTTAATAAATGTGATGTGTTTTGCTCACCTCACTTCCTCTGTAGCATTTTCATTCTTTTTTACAATCACTGTTCTCATTTACGTCAAAGAGCTTGAATTCACTAACTTCTATTGGCTACATGTCTAAAATGTCCCAGAGGTAGTCCCGTCAGCATCCCATGGTCAGCTATTTCTCCTCTAACTCCATTTACATTCAATTCAAATTTCACTTACAGGATCATCACTTTGCATTTCTTTGCTGTACTTTCATCTTTGTTAGCTCATTTCCTCTCTCAGTGGTCTACTTTTTTATAAAGCCATGCGGGTTTATCACTGTGAGACAGGAAGAAACACAACGACACACTTTGCTGTCTGTACTTAAGCTGAATAACAGATAGGCATGGACTAATTACAGAGATTTTGAAATATTGATGTGGACGGTCACTGGTCATGCTGCACATTTGTTATTTACTGAGTGATTTGTGGACTGAAGAGCTTGCAGTGATGTTTGTACTTTATGCAATCATTCACAGGTAGAACACCAATGGAACTGCAATCTGAAACACATTTTGCGGGGACCTGGTGCTAATCTAACTGATCGATGAAAATTTGTGCACCTTAGAACTGTGTAAAGGGCTCCTGTGCTGCTTTTCAAATGTAACTACAAAGACCTCTCCTGTTCTTGCTCCAAAAGAATGTTGCCTAAACCTTCTTGGAACCACAAAGTTTAATTCATCTTCACCCCAAACATATGATGAAATAAGGACTGACCCAGGGCTGGGCAAGAGAAGGAGGGGGAGGGGTCTGCTGCAGGAGGCTGTGGAGGTGAAAAGCATAGGGACTACAGGGGACGGCAATGACAGCAACAGAGGCCACAGCCCTCTGGCATCCAGAGCAGAGTCTGGGTATGATCCATCCACCCCGCATCCCACAGCTGAGGACAGCGACCTCTCGAGTAAACCAGCAGCACAGCCCACATCTCCACACTCCAGCAATCTCTTCCCAGCTCCAGTCCATGTCACCTTACTTTTCTGGAAATCCTTACAACCATGTTTTGTACAAGTTTTGTTAAGAAAGAACAGAGAGATGGGCGTGGTGGCACAAGCTTGTAATCCCTGCACTTTGGGAGGCTGAGACAGGAGAATTGCAAGTTCAAAGCCAGCCTCAGCAATGGTGAGGCGCTAAGCAACTCAGTGAAACCCTGTCTCTACATAAAACACAAAATAGGGCTGGGGATGTGGCTCAATGGTCGAGTGCCCCTGAGTTCAATCCCCAGTACCAAAAAAAAAAAGAAAGAAAGAAAGAAAAAGAAAGAGAAATCTCCTTTTGAGGATAGAAATAAGCTAAGTGAGAATGAAACTATCTTTTTCTGATAAAGGCTAATAGTGAAAAAGATGAAAACAAAACTAACTTTTCCTTTAGTGGAAGAAGATAGTATAAGGGTTAGTTATTACTAGCATTCTTTCTAAGGCTGTATATACATACCTCCAAATAGATTCTCAGTATCTTCTGTCAAACAACCAATTTTCAGAATCCTCTGGTTAGCCTTAAGCCAAACCCTGGTAATAAGGACCTTCCAGACTAGACCATGTAAGTTGAATCCATATAAAAATAACATTGAAGAGTTGTCCAGTTCCTTCAGAGGAGAGGCCAGTTCAGATGAAGGCGGTGGAGAAACTGGTCTGCGAATTTTCCTTAAATGTCCTTAGGAACTGGTGCTGATGTGAACTATAGCTTGATAAGACATTCGTATTATACCCAAAGTACTCGAAATATCCTCTCAGTTCAAAAACCTTAGCAACTCCATGGAGGTGGATGCTATCCAGATCTTACAAACAAACTAAGGCTTAGATGGTTAAGAAACTTGTCTATAGCCACACAGGCAGCTGGATGGGAACTGAGGCTGCCTGGCCCCAGAGGCTTTGAAATCATTGTTTGAGTAACTTACTCCCCCCGCCTCTGTTTTATTTTTAATCCCCTAAAATATTGGGCCAAAATTTCTAATGGCTCTGTGGTCCCATGAGAATTGCTGGAATAGATAGAAGGTACAATGTGGTAGCAGCAGGAAGGAACATGCTGACTGCAGTGAGTTACCCTGTTTGCACATCTCCACCAGTCAGTGGTAGTCAGCTCCCCACCAGGCATGTGATCTCCAATATGTAAAACCCCCAGTACACAATGTTTTAGAGAAATCCATGCCCCTGCAACCTGGAAGGGTAAGTTTTGAAGGGCAGTGCCGCCTTGCTAGGAAAAAGCTTCAACCACAGCTGAGGGAGTCTGATCCCCATTTCATTGGGCAGCCTAGCATGAGGGAGAGAGGACGGGATTCTCTAAGCAGAAACACATCAATTCAATACACTCAGGAAATAAATGTG
This sequence comes from Xerus rutilus, assembly GCA_028644305.1. Taxonomy (NCBI): domain Eukaryota; kingdom Metazoa; phylum Chordata; class Mammalia; order Rodentia; family Sciuridae; genus Xerus; species Xerus rutilus. Next base: position 54,463,815 of record CM053405.1, on the reverse strand, counting down.
CTCCAGGCACTGATGAAGACCATTTGATTTCAGACAGTATCATGTTGCTATGAATTGACTGTCTCATAATACTTCTCCTAGTTTTTATTTTCATGCCAAGATTGGAAAATATGACTTTCTCTGTGACTCACATCCACTCACCCAGGAGAAATGTGCTGTATCGCACCATGCTGCACTTCCAATCCATTCCACTGCTACCCATGTTCCTGCCAGCTCTGTGTGGGGCATTCACAGCCCCATGTTCCATGTCCCAATTTCCCCTGGTGAACTCACAAATGCACCCCAAAACAACCACAGACTGAAATATTCTTATCAAGCCATTTCCTCCCAAACCCTAAGGATTCTTGGCTGATGCAGCTAATTAATATTTTTGGCATTCCAGTGAAGTAACAAAATAGATATGTTTCTCCAAGGAGAAAAAACTAAAACAAAAATGATAGCACTAAGACACAGCTTGATTTTTTCTAAGACATTTGCAAAGTCAGTAGCAGAAGCACAATATGTGACTAGCTATCAAAGCCCCTGTTATTAGAGGGTTATGAATAATAAAACCCCTTTCCAGATATCTGTGTGTGGTCAAGGAGCATCATGCTATCTCTGCCTCCTGCAGTACCTAGCATGCAGCCTTGCACATAGTAGGTACTCAGCAGATTTTTGTTGGATGAATCAATGAGTCAAACTCTATGTTTCAATGAGATCAAGTAGTAGAAGCATTCTTGGTCCTACGTTGAACATTTTCTCTTTTTTCAAAGAGTTTCAATCATCCTGTCCCTCACTCAAAGAGAGACACTTGACTACTTGAGTCTGCTGTCATAAAGCCAAATTCATGCAATAGGAACCAGGTGGGATATACAGTAGCACTTGTTACATTTCAGCCCTTGCTTTGGGTGGTGGGTTCACAGTATTCATTTTATCATTATGTTTCAAAATGGAATATAAATAAAAAATATTTTTGTATGTTTTAATATATCAAATATAATAAATTCAAAATTACAGACAACTGTTTTTCAGTTATGGGAGAACAAAGCTGTCAAGAGATATTTAAATCCTTCAAATGACTATACCATGTTTGAAAGGACAGAAATACAGTAGAGCTTGGGACTTTGTTATAAAATCTGACTGCTTAGCATGTATTATATAATATCAAATTAAATAAAAATGAAAAACTTCCTCATCAAAAGCCAGAGTTATGCACAGCCACTTCAATGTTTATAGCAGCAGAATTCACAATAGCTAAACTGTGGAAGCAACCTAGATGTCCTTCAATAGATGAATGGATGAAAAAACTATGGCATATATACACACACACACACACACACACACACACACACACAATGGAATATTATTCAGCAATAAAAGAGAATAAAATTATGGCATTTTCAGGTAAATGGATGGAGTTAGAGAACATCATGCTAAGTGAAGTAAGTCAATCCCAAAAGACCAAAGGCCGAATGTTTTCTCTGCTAAGTGGATGCTGATCCATAATGGGAGTGCGGGTGGGGAGCATGGGAGAAACAGAGGAACTTTGGATAGGGCAAAGAGGAGGTAGGGGAAGGAAATAGGCATAGGGGTAGCAAAGATGGTGGAATGAGATGGACATCACCACCCTAGGTACATGTATGAAGACACGAATGGTGTGACTCTATCTTGTTTACAACCAGAGAAATGGAAAACTGTGCTCCATATGTGTACTATGACTTGAAATGCATTCTTTTGTTTTAAAAATAAAAATAAATAAATTTTTTAAAAGCCAGAGTTATGGATATTAATAAAAGAGCCACAGTATAGCCAGGTATGGTGGCACACTTCCACAATCTCAGCAACTCAAGAGGCTAGGGCAGGAGGATTCCAAATTTGTGGCCAGCCTCAGAAACTTAGTGAGACCCTGTCTCAGAATAAAAAATTAAAGAAAGAGCTGAATGTGGCTTGGTGGTTAATCACTTCTGTGTTAAATCCCTGGTATCAAAAAAAAAAGTCATGGACTGGGAGAAAATGAATGTTCCCCAAATCTGATGAAGGATTTGTAACAAGAATATATAAAGAACTTCTTGAATTCAACAGCTTTGAAAAATTAATCCAATAAAAAATGAACAGAAGACTTGACTAAACACTGCATAGAACAGAATCAATAAGCAAATGAAAAACAGCTCGTTGCTACTTATGGAGAAATGCAAATTTAAGTCACAATAAGAATACTATTCATCCACTAAACTCACTAAATTTAAAAAATTAACAACATTGAATGTTACCAAGGATCTGAAGTAACCAAAAGTTTCATGTTAACTATGGGAATATAAAATGGTACATCTACTTTGGGAAAAGGTTTGAAAGTACCTTTAAAAACTTAACATGCCATTGGTACTGGCACCAAAACAGACATGTAGACCAATGGTACAGAATAGAAGACACAGAGAGTAATGCACATAAATACAAATATCTCATACTAGACAAAGGTGCCAAAAACATACATTGGAGAAAAGATAGCCTTTTCAACAAATGGTGCTGGGAAAACTGTAAATTCATATGCAGTAAAATGAAACTAAACCCCTATCTCTCACCATGCACAAAACTCAGCTCAAAGTGGATCAAAGACCTAGGAATTAGACCAGAGACCCTGCGGCTAATTGAGGAGAAAGTAGGTCCAAATCTTCATCACATGGGATTAGGCCCCGAATTCCTTAACAAGATACCTATAGCACAAGAAATAAAAGCAAGAATCAATAAATGGGATGGACTTAAACTAAAAAGCTTCTTCTCAGCAAGAGAAACTATCAATGAGGTGAACAGAGAGCCTACATTCTGGGAGCAAATTTTTGTCACACCCACATCAGATAGAGCACTGATCTCCAGGATATATAAAGAACT
>CM053405.1:54418110-54460450 GCA_028644305.1 Xerus rutilus | reverse complement strand
TCCTTGGCCTATACCCTAAAGACTTAAAAACAGCACACTACAGTAAAGCAGCCACTTCAATGTTTATAGCAGCACAATTCACAATTGCAAAACTGTGGAAGCAACCCAGATGTCCTTCAATAGATGAATGGATAAAGAAACTGTGGTACATATACACAATGGAATATTATTCAGCGATAAAAGAGAATAAAATTATGGCATTTGCAGGCAAATGGATGGAATTGGAAAGCATTATGCTAAGTGAAGTAAGCCAATCCCAAAAAACCAAATGCCGAATGGTCTCTCTGATTAGTGGATGCTAATGAATAAGGGAGGTGAGAAACATAAGAGAAATAGAGGAACACTGGACGCGACATGGGGGAGGCAGGGGGCAGGAAAGGGGAATGAGTATAGTAAAGATGGTTGAGTGAGATCGTCATCACTACCCTTGGTGCATGTATGAAAACACAATTGGTGTAACTTTATCTGGTTTGCAACCAGAGAAATGGAAAAACTGAGCTCTATATATGTGCTATGACTTGAAATGCAATTAAATAAATTTTAAAAAAAAACTTAACATGCCATTATTCTTAAACTAGTCATAGGCAAGAAAAAATTTCATCCAGATTTTGAAAGGAAGGTGTAGTGACATAATCTTGCACATGGAAATAAACCCTCACATTTATGGTAAGCTGATTTTTAACAAAGGTGCCAAGATAATTCAATGCAGAAAGAGTGGTGTTTTTAACAAATGCTGCTGTGGCAACTAGGTGCCCCATGCAAGAACATAAAGATCTGACTAGTATAGGCAGATCAATCTCAGTTCTCTTCCTTTTGTTCTATGCTGCCCTGGCAATGAATGTTCATGATAAGGATGTCTCATTCTTTTAAAAATGTAATTTGTTAAAAAAATATATTTGATATTTTTCAGATATATATTTCCTTTCCTTTCCCTATACCTCACACTATAGACAAAAATTAATCTAAAAATGGATCATAGCTGGGCATGGTGGCTTACGCCTATAATCCCAACACTTTGGGAGGAGAATCATGAGATCAAAGCCAGCCTCGGCAACGGTGAGGCGCTAAGCAACTCAGTGAGACCCTGTCTCTACATAAAACACAAAATAGGGCTGGGGATGTGGCTCATTGGTCAAGTGCCCCTGAGTTCAATCCCCAGTACCAAAAACAAAGGATCATAAAGTCAAATGTAAAAACTAAAAATATAAAGCATTTAGAAGAAGAAAAGACAATGAATTCTTAAATATGACATGAAGTGATAATGAATGAAGAAAACAAATTTCAGAACGATGCTTAGAATGTGACACCTTTCAAATAAAGTTTAAAAACATTCAAAACAAGAGTGAATATTATGAATGGATATATACATATGAAGAGTGAGCATCCAAATATGTATCATGGTTATTTTCAGAGAGGAAAGGAAAGAATAGATGAAGGGCTAAATAGTATCTGCAATCTGTTGTTTCTGGGGTGAAAAGAAACCTCTTTGAAACAAATAGGGCATAATGTTAATATCTGATAGAAGTGGGTGTGGACACATACTTTTATGAATATCTGAAATATTTTTTTAACAAATTACATTTTTAAAAGAATGAGACATCCTTATCATGAACATTCATTGCCAGGGCAGCATAGAACAAAAGGAAGAGAACTGAGATTGATCTGCCTATACTAGTCCCCCAAGAAGTATTGCAGAAATTGCTTTGGGAATAAATCTCTTTATTTGTCATTGCCTTTATTCAAAACTGGAGTACAAAGTACATGCCCTCAGAATGACTACTGGAATTTTCCACTTGTTTGTATTCTACACACATAGTTGGGGCTTATGTTTATTTTTTCTCTTTCTCTCTCTCTCTCTCTCTCTCTCTCTCTCTCTCTCTCTCTCTGCTCCGAAATTTGTTTCCATCAGATTTTCCCAAGCTACAACTCTTCCTTTTGTTTTTTTTTTCTTTCCCTAGATTTGCATTTCCTTTTCCAATCATCTAAAAAGCATCGTTTTCTTTTTCCATTGGCTTTTAACACAAGTAGTGCATTTCCTTAGTTTGTTTTCACTGTCATCTATATGTTGGCTGGTTTGTCTACATCTTGTAGGCATCCCAAGCACAGGCTAAGCTTCCAGGTGCTAACAAGCTACAGCTGTTACAAGGAGGCGGCTCATTTATTTAGGACTAACAGGCTGATTTATATGCTGATGAGGATTTTAAAATGATTTAAACAGGTACAAATTTTCATTGTACATGTTTCTCAAACAGGAACATAGGAAACTGACAGGAAGACACACTTGCTGTTGTTGTCAGAGCCAGGTCAGCCCTGTGGGTGGCTGAGCCTTCTCTCCTGGGACCCCAGTTTCCTCCAAGAGCCCAGTAAGCTGCTTGGCTTAAGTCACAAGGACGTGAAAGGGAAGTCTCTTGTCCTCTTTTATTCCCAAGCAACAACAACAGCTCTCATTTCTACATCCGAAGCACTCCATGGATTTTGTTTCACTTGCAGATCCCTCTGCGAAAAGCATGATCATCTCCACTTTGCAGAAAGGGCACTGGGCCACTGGGGTGAAACCATCCATGTGAGCTCACACAGCTGATGAAAGGCAGCGCCAAAATTCACATCCAGCCATAGCTCATGGCAAAGTCTGCCTTCACCACCACACTGCTTCTTCCTACTCTGCCTGCAGCCGTCTTTTTTTTTGGCAGAAAAGTTGTTCTTCCTCACTATTCAGCAGGGACTTTACTAATTATATGTATACTCAATATGGAACCGTGTTTAAGTCTTCAAGAAAATAATCTGAGCTGAGCTCAGTGGCACACACCTATAATCTCAGCTGCTGGGGACACAGGAGGATTTCAAGTTCAAGGCCAGCCTCAGCAACATAGTGAGGCCCTAAGCAATTTACTGAGACCTGGTCTTAAAATAAAAAATTAAAATGGCTAGGATGTAGCTCAATGATAAAACAACTCTGGGTTCAATCCCTACTACCTCCCCTCAAAATAAATAAAAATTATAAAAAGAAAATAATGAGTCCTCAATTATGACATTAATAAAAGCAAACATTTGCAAACACATGTATATATACTGTGTGTATGTGGGGTAAGGACGCTATCCGAACCCCTTCTCATAACTATGTGCCCTGACAATGAAGCCCCTGCTGAGGAATCGAGGCATACCTGAATAGGGTCCTGCGTCAGTCTCATGGGCCCAATGCGTACCTCCGCAGAAGACACCTGCTAAATAAAGGAGAGCGCATGAGAAGTGTCAAGCCTTAAACTACAGAAATTGACAAATCCTTCTTTATACAGCATATTATGCCACTAGGTAGACGCTAATTGGAATGATGTAACTTATGGATCTAGAGACAGGTTACAGAATATCATGTATAGTACAATCCTGATTCTATAAAGGAATATATACATTTATACGCATTGGGAATACCTAGAAGGATATACTTCCAACTACTAAGTGGTAGCTTTGGGTTACTTTAACTTTCAGGGCCTGGATTTTTACAAAACATTTTATTTTATGGAGAAAACAACTCAAGCCATTAATTATTCACTAAGCACATAGTATATGCTAGGCACAACTATTATTATAGTTATTGTTAAAATTCAAAAGAGAGCAAAAGTTTCTCTTGACCTTAAAAGCTAAAGTATACTTATGGTTTAAAAGCTATTCCTATAGTTGAATCTTATTTTTCTTATCTTCATGTTTTAGTATAAAGAATAAACAGCTCATTATCCCTCACATTTACCATGACTATCTAATCCATCTCAGTTGAATGTCCAGACCATGACCACAAGAGGCCCTATTGCTCCTACAGGAGTCTAGGCTCTTAGATGTTCACTGGTCCATACCTAACCCCCTTCTTCCTAGCTCCCTCTTCCCATGTTAAACTCCAGCCACTCATACTGTGAATCATCTCCAAAGTTTCAACATTCTCTCATCTGTAGGCAGGATTCTCCCACCCTACCCTGACATCGCTATGTAAAGGAATAAGTCTGAGTGCTTTGGGCTCTCACCAAACCGGCCAGCAGAAAACTTGAAAAGTCCTCTCATGACAGCTCACTGGAGGTGGCTGGCCCTCCACAGTGGTTCTTAAATGGCTCAAAATTGTCCCTCCTGCTCCTCTGGAAAGAAAGATGGCCGCCTTGACCATGGATGTGTCCCCATGTGAAACTGACTAGGCCCTTAAGTCCCTGAGCCAAAGAACCAGAGACAAGTTCCTTCAGCATTTTACTGTTGTGTACAGGTAAAAGTGACATGCTTGAGTTGTGTGTGTGCCTCTCTTACTCTTCCTTTCCCTGAGCAAATCAGCATTTTGCAGAGGTGTGCACGCTGACGCCAGCAACCTCACACAAGGCCCCAAGAACGGCTGCACTCAGAGGCATGACCTGAGGCCTCCTGCCACCTTGAGCTGCTAGCCCCCACCCAGCTCCACTCCCAAGGCTGATGCTATTGGAAACATATACCCTCCTTTAAAACTGCCCAACATCGGGGCTGGGTTGTGGCTCAGCGGTAGAGCGTCTTGCCTAGCACGCGTGAGGCACTGGGTTGGATTCTCAGCACCACCTATAAATAAAATAAAGGTCCACTGACAACCAAAAAATATTTAAAAAAAAAAAAAACTGCCCAACATCCAGGACGTCACTAAAAAAAGAAAAAAAATGATGATTAAAAAGAGAAACCGGGCTGGGGTTGTGGCTCAGTGGTAGAGCACTTGCCTCACATGTGGGAGGCACTGGGTTCGATCCTCAGCACCACATATAAATAAATGAATAAATAAAGGTCAATCAACAACAAAAAAAATTAAAAAAAAAAAAAAAGAAACCAACTTGACTCAGATAAGTTCAGGTAAGTGTAACAGTCTGGGATATCTTCTCACTCTCCCTGTGAGCTCTCCAGAGTTCACAGCATCCATCGTATACACGAGCCCCCGCCAATAAGGCCACCTCTTAGTAGTTCCTTCAGCAAAACTGGGCTCCTAAAGGGGCTTTCCAGGGACAGAAAATGAATTGATAAAATAATAAATCATTAAAAGTTTAAAAGGAATGAAATAAAAAGCCACTTGCTTTGGAAGGCTAACAGACTGAGGAGAGAAAGGCACAAAAAAATAAAGATAATTCACCCCAAACTGAAGCATTGCCTGTACATTTTTGTAAGTACCAATTATGCACATGAAGTAGTAACACAGCTAACCTTCTCTGTGGCAGGAGGCAACGAGCTGAAACCTCACCAGTGGAATGTCTGGTGACTATGAATATTCCCTACACCCCTCTGTCCTGGGCATTGTGCTAGGCACTTTCACATGTGTGATCTTAGTGGGAGACAGGCAACAGCCACCACAGGGGAGCATGGGATTTAAAAAGGGACATCCTATCTAGAAAACACCATTTTCCTACATAAGAATAGGAAGGACCCACAGTTTTCTCCCATCGTCAGTCCTCTGCCTATGTCTCTCTGTCAGATAGACACACATCCCAGCAACTCCAACCACAAGGATTCCCCAATAGTCTAATAAGGAAGGATTATTGAAAACAGCATAGTTTTAAACATACTGTACACCATTTGTAGTGTGTGTGTGTGTGTGTGTGTGTGTGTGTGTGTGTGTGTGTGTGTATGAAGTATCACCAATTTCCCTTCAGATGAGCTGGCTTTCTATTTATTTATTTATTTCCATACCAGGGATTGAACCCAGGGGCATGTAATCACAGAGTCGCATCGCCAGTTTTTGTTTTTGTTTTTCTAAGTTGCTTAGGGTCTCGCTAAGTTGCTGAGGCTGGCCCTGAACTAGTGATTCTCCTGCCTCAGCCTCCAGAACCACTGGGATTTACAGGTGTGCACCACCATGCCTGGCTCAGATGAGCTGGCTTTCTAGTGAGGGAAAGAGTCCTATTTTATAGCATTTGCTTATTTCCATGGTTTAAATACATTTGCCATGGCTGATCTTAGCCTAGCAATACAGCTTGAAATAAAAAGATATATTCCTTGACTATGGGATTGGGAATGTATCTTTTCATTCAGAGAGAGTCCAAGTGGCAAACTTCTTCAGTCTTGGTTGATCTACAAACATCTGTTGCTGTTTGGTAGTTTAGCTAGATATAGAATTCTAATTGCAAGACGTTCTCCCTCAGTCTTGGAAGTTGAGAGAGAGGAGTCAATTCTGCTTTGGGAGGTGGGGACATCAAGGAAGACTTAATGAAGGCAGGAAGGTTATGAAGAATAGGAAGACAGAGAGACTGGGTTGGGAGAGGAGATTCTAGGCATTATAGGACAGCTCAAGCAAAATCACAAAGGCAGAAAAGTAAAAGTGCCCATGGGGAAGAAAAGAAGTATCTAAAGAGGCTGGAGTAAAGAGTGTGATCAAGAGAAGTTGAGCGACCTTTAGAGGTCACTAGAGAGCATCTCCCTTTCCACTCTGTAAGTACCAATCATGGCATAGCACATTTTTGAGCACAGGACTCACAGAATCAGATCTTTGACTTGAGAAAATAAAACACTTGGTTTGTCTTTGACTTGAGAAAATAAAACATTTGGTTTCTGAATAAACAACAGAGATTTAGCACCAACAAAACAAACAAAAACTCCTTTGAGTAGGAACAATAGCAATGAAAAACAAGTGGGAAATTATATAGCAATGATCAAGAAAAAGAATTATAGGAACAAAAAGCACAGCTGTATTGTAAAATAAACAAAATACATTAAATTTTATTTAAAAGTTCATTTTTATTTTGGACTTAATATTAATTAAACAGTATCCACTATATAAATATTCTACATTTACTACTTTATTTTCCAGAGAAGCCTTTATTTGGTGAAATAAGATATTTAATATTCCTCAGAATACAGATAGAGTTCCTCTGGAACTTGGTAAAATAAAATAATAGGAAATTGAGCTAAGACTCTAAGGACCTTTTCAAGATGACTGCTCTGTGCCCCTATAAGACAAGAGGAAGCTGATAAGTGCCCCATTCACATCATCTCATGGACTGGTCACAGCAATCCTACAGAGACTCATGGGTCCTTTTCATGCTGAAGGAGTTAAAGCTGCAGGGAGGGTAAGCAACTTTCCCAAGGGGCTGGGGCTGAGGTTGAGGCCCATCCCCGCCTCACCGGGAAGACCATGTTCTAATTCCTGTTTTCACTTATGCCTCAGTTTGTTCCAGAAAGGTCTTCGAATGGTGTATGAAGTGACTTTAAATGAGTAAGAGTTTTTTTAATGATTTATAAATAAGATTTAAATAATTTGGCTGAGAAATAACAATCTGGGAAAAGATGAAGTGACTAGGGACGTAAGTGTCCACAGCATTTGCCACCAAACACACACTCATGCAGACATGGGCTCCAAATCCATGAGGCTGCACTGCTGGGGCAAAGATGGAGATGATACCACCCTCACCCCACAGCCTAGGCCTCACCACACATTAGATATAGGGACAGGCTTCCCAGCAGTCTAGCTCACACTGGCCCACCCACGCCCTCTCCTCCACTCCCCATTGCCACTACTGTGGACAAGACTTTCCTTTTTTAAGAAGTGCTATCACTGACTGGTCATGGTGGCACATGCCTGTAATCCCAGCTACTTGGGAGGCTGAAGCATAAGGATCACACAAATTCAAGGCCAGCCTTAGCAATTTAGTGAGATGCTCTCTCAAAGTAAAAAAAAAAAAACGGGAGTGGGGGTGGGGTGGGATGGGGATGTAGCTCACTGGTACAATGACACTGGGTTTGAACTGGAGGATGGAAGAGGAGGAGGAAAAGGAGACAGAGAGGGAGAGGAGAGGGAGGAGGAAGGGTGTGGGGAAGGAGGAGGAGAAATACAGCTGCTATCACTGCTCTCTGTGAGCCTTACTAGTTGAGAGGAGGAGAGGATGCTGTATCTCACCCTGCCTGGAAAATATGTCAGTGAGAAAAGATAAAAAAGGCCATATTTACGTAGCTCTGAAGCAGTAATTCTAAAAAAATAAATAAACACAGAAGTCATGCAGATGTCATCAGATCCAAACACAGAAAACTTGGCCGGCATCATCTAATGAAGAAGTCACTTCCTCTATAAATATCAGATGAAAGAAATAATTCAAATAATAATAATGAAAAAAGAACTCAGGCTGATATCGATTATGTATTAAAATGGAAAGGAAAAAAAATGGTCTGGACCACAACCCACGAAGTGACAAGTACCCAGAGGAGGCCAACACAGGAAGGCTTAACGAGAGTTAACTTCAGAGGAGGAAAACTGTACCTTGGTACCAACTGTACCTCGGTGTATGATTATAACAAAAGGTTTTTCATCGCGTGCACAGTGCAAGAATCAAGGCATCAAGTTCTCATAAACAAGTGCACTAGGCTGAATGTATAAACACAGCACAATTCCCAGATTCCAAAGATCAAACCAAGGCTCTGACAGAGGAGCAGAGGAGTTAAAAGGCAATGGCAAAAACGTGACATCTCTAACTTCCTTCCTTTGATTAGGGACACTACTGCTAATAGACACTGTCGGATAAGTTCAAGCATGTAAAATTGCACTGTATAACAGAGAAGAAGCAAAAACAGTTGACCTCTGACTACTTGGGAGGCAATTACCCAGACTGTGGAAAAACCCAAGCTTTCACTTCTGAGCCTCATCTGACCCACCATAAGGCTGCTGATGCCTCCTCTTCAACTGAGCATTAAATGAAGAAGGGAGAAAGTAGGGAGGGATGATATTCAAATCAGTCAATTTTGCTCCACGGTCAGCAGTTCTGGTAAACACATTTGATGGGCAAGGAAACAAACCATCTGCTAAAAATGAGTTTAGAGATTTCCTGTGGATTTCAATTACCCATTTTGCCTCTGCCCTCAATTTTACCATTGATAAAGCAGAGCTGCCTCAGAGAACCAAGAGTGAAATGTCTTCCTTGCCTGGCTCCACCTGAACCTCACACGAGGTCTTCCATGACCCTGAAGCAACTCTGGACTTCCAGCCATATCAAATACCCAACCAAGAATTCAACTAACACTAGTGGTTTCCTGACTCTGGTGCGTCAGGGCCACTCACATTAGGATGAACCTTGACCTTCAGGCACTGAGTCCACAGGTCACATGGTCCTTAGGAGTAATGAATGTACATTGGGCACTGACTGCCACTGAAAAAGTAATCTCACTAAAATGAATCGCATTTAAAAGTAACCCATGTGAAGTCATATGCAAAATGCAAATGCCCACTTTTTTGGAAAGGAATTTTATTTACTTGATAAAAACGATCATAAGTCCAAGTAGTTAGACATAAAAAGTATCTTTCACCTCTGAAAGAAAGAAAACCTGAGTAAAGTGGTACACAATTAAAACCTCAACATTTTTAGAAGTTTAGCAAAGATGACAGATGCCCCCAGATCAGCAGGACTTCTCCTGGGAAGGTCCCCAAGGACTCAGGCCCATCCATAGCCCCTCTACTTTAGCTAACACATGTGGACGATAGTCCCCACTGCATCTGGATCCTCTGAGGACAGTAAGACAACACCCATGACCTTGCTTCTTCCTTACATTATTTTTAAGATGTAGAGAGGCGGTCGGTCAGGGGAGTAGCATTGAAGTAGACTGTTTATAAACAAGCGGCTGAGCTGAGGAAAGGTTCCCACGGTAGTACCAGAAACTGCTTAGCTAGAAAGAGGTACAGAATGAACATGTTCAAGGTGAGGGGCAGAAAATTTCCACAGCATAGCAAAGGGTTAAATAAATCTCAAAAGACCATTCCATGTTCAAGCAAAGTACATATCTTTTTATAAAAAATGATTCAGGCTCATAGCCTACATGCTTGGATCCTCTGACCTCTCTCTTGGCTATAGAATAGGCTGGCTACCTTGCCTTTGCCTAAGAAAAGAAAGAGAACCAGAGACTCCTTTTTGTTTCTGCTTTAAATTTCCGCCCACTATTTTGTTCCAAGAGGCCTCAGGCTCTCACCTTTCTGTACTCAAGGAAATAAAACACCTTCATCAGAGAGAATATAGGTTCTGTGCCCTGACCAGGCTCTGATCACATTGCAGGATCCAGGAACAAGGTTTCACATCTCTTTGGTCAAACACTCAGGCATTCTGGACAATTCTATACAGCATGTGAGAACCCCTGATCAAAGAAGACTACCTCACAAGCCATTCACTCACAGTCTTGCACCCCCAATCTCTCTGCAATGCAATAAGCACATCATGAAAAGTTACCATGGTAAGAATCTTGGACTTTCTCAAGTGGACTAAGGTGCAGCACTATTGGATTAGTGGTTAGCCAGATAGTTATGGTGAAAGTATAGATAAACTAAGAGTCAAGATGGGAGGACCAGAGATCAGAAAGGAGTTACTGCAGTGGCCCACCCAACTCAGTGGCTTCTTGAGTGTGGTCCCTGAACCCACAGCATCAGCATCACATGGGACTTATAGAAGTGGATACTCTCAGTCCCAAGTGGACTGAATCAGCATCTCTGGACATAAAGCCCAGTAATGTGTTCCCTGACTGGCCTTCCAGGTAACTGTGGCAATTACTAAAGGTTGAGAACCATCACCAGTGTAGACAAGAGATGTTGAGTGTTTACATTAGACATAGTAGTGGAGGGATAGAAAGAAGGGGATGAATTAGAGGCAGATCAGGCCCATAAAATCAACTGAGACGTGTGGGCAAAGTAGAAGAAACAAAGGGAAGTTCAAGGATTTTGGCTTGAGTGACAGAATGGGGGATCAAGAATATAGGAGGTAAGCCAGGTGCAGTGGTGCATGGCTATAATCCCAAAGGCTGAGGCAGGAGGATCATGAGTTCAAAGCCAGCCTCAGCAACTTAGTGAGGCCCTAAGCAACTAGTGAGACTCTGTCTCAAAATAAAAAAAAAAATTAAAAAAAAAAGGCTTATGGGGAATAATGAATTAAGTGCTGGATGTGCTGAACATACCGAGTTTGAAATGCCTCTGGGGCACCCACAAGGCAAGGAGTACAAAGGTTAGAGAGAGAGACAGCAGTATCCAGGAGAGGCAGATAAAACCCTACCATTACTCAGAGCAGACAGAGCTGTTTCCCAGACAGCTCTGGGCAACACTAGTATCAGAGGGCTGAGGACAGGCAGAAAAGTCCATATAAGATCTGGGAGAAGGAAAAAAGAGAAGAAATGAAAATCAAGCTGATTCTCTAAAAACCTCAGTTATTAACTCAGGACGTAGTTAGGTAAGTTCTGTCCCATTAGAGTTATCTATTTATATAATGCACCACAATCAATAAGTCAATACATGATCATCTTAAGAAATGGCAAGATAGCATTTTCATAAAGGTCAACATTCATTTTAAAAGTCCTTTAATGATAATGTCTCTAACACCCATCCTCTTTTCTCTTCAGGGGTCACTGATTTCTGTTTGGGATCTATGTGGTTTTAAAGAGGATACATGAATACATGTGAACACAGTTGAGCATTTCATTTCTCTGGCTACAGCCATTCGTGAGGACTCGTCATGTGACTGAAGTTGGTCCAATATGTTAACCTCAGGATTTTGCCAACAATGCTAAGGAAAAGCTATTTAAAAAAAAAAAAAAGTGTATCCTAACTGCTTATCCAAAGAAGCATGTACTCAAGTTGTTGCTTATAACATCTTGACACCATGTGAAAATGAAAGTAACACCATGCAGAATGGAGAAATGGAAAGAAACTCAGATCCTTTGTAACATTCCCAAATTACCAGCCTTGCTTAAAGCTGTGTCTGCCTCTGTACTTTTTAATTATGTGAGCCAATAAATTGCCCCTTTCTTCCTATTAAACAAGGTCGAATGAAACTTTTCTGTGCTTAAAACAGAAAGCATCCAATGAAAACAAATTACTTCCCCTTATTGATATTTGAAAGAGATCTGATACATAGTATCCTCTGAGTGGAGAACAGGCCACACAAACTACAGTTGAATTGGCTTGTGGCTTCCTAAAAGGAAGGATATGAAACAATCATAACCCACAGGACTGGAGACAAGGCCAACAGCTGAGCAGAGAAATGGCATTCCAACCAAAGGATGATAGACCACTTTCACAGCTGTCTTTGGATCAGGAACACTTCAGGCAATCCAGGACAGTCAGGGACTACACAGAACCCAGGGGTCTAATGCACCCCAATGTCTCATGTGCCAATCAGCAGTCCCCATGCCAAGCTTCTCCAGTCACAGTGTCTGACAGAAGATTCTTCAAGAAGGATTCACAGGAAACTCATTCCCTGAGGTCTGGCATATTCAAATGGCTTGCTATGGATCTTATACTTGAAGGTCACTTTGGTTAATGATAGAATAGTTTTTTTTTTTTCCTAGATTATCTTTATGTTTCTCCATTGTCTTCTGGCTTAAAGTGTTGCTGTTAAAGCCTGGTGCCAGCCTGACTTTCTTTTCCTTATAAAAGACTTGGTCTTTTGGCCTGACCCAAAAAATATTTATTTATTTTATGGTGAAATTATTTTATTAGAATATATATTAATGCCTGAGAGCCTGTGTGCCTTTGACCTTCAACACTTCTGGATTTCGACTTCTACGTTGCTGGCCAGCCCTACAAAAAGAAGACTTCATGCTCCCACAGTAAGCTAATTCATTTTTCTTTGGTTCCTGAGATTGAACCCAGGGTTATGAGCCACTGAGCCACATCCCCAGCCCTTTTTTGTATTTCATTTAGAGACAGGATCTTGCGAGTTGCTTAGGGCCTTGCTAAGTTGCTAAGGCTGGCCTCCAACTTTCAATCCTCCTGCCTCAGCCTCTCAAGCCCACCAGGATTACAGGCATGCGCCACAGCACCCAGCTGTGTTTATTTTTTGAGATGCGATCCTGACAGGTTGTCCAGGCTCTCTGCCCTTGATCCTCCAACCACAGCCAAGTGGCTGGCATTACATGTATGTACTGCAACCCAGCTGAACATTATCTTTAATAAACTGTTTTCTTGGGGAAAAAAGAATATGTATTAATGTTGTCCATTCTGGATCAATTTTGCCAGTATGCAATGTGATTTGGTTTTTGTTTTCAGTGACCTCTATATATGTATATAGTATATATTACATACATACATGTGTATGTAGATATTCCATTTGTGATATTATATAATGGGTCATTATGTGTACTATATGGATTTCCCTTGCCTTTCATATTTATTGTTTTCTCTCAAATATTTTTATCTTCCTTTTCATTTTGTTTCTTCTTCTTCTGTTCTAATTTCTATCCCCCTCCTTAAAGTGCTTTTAGCAGAGTATGTTCATCCTTATATTATTTCCAGTTGCATCTGAATTTCTTAGATTTTTTGTGCTTTTATTTCCACTTTTCTCAGCTACCAATTCTTTCATATCTTTGTACTGTCTAATCTGTTTTTCTAATTGGTATTCATCCTGTTCTTTCAAAACTTTTAATCACTTTCTTAGTTTCCTTTAGATCATTTTGAGATATTAGGTTGCTGTTTTTCCTTTGTTTTGTAGGCATATTTTTCTTATGCACCTTCACTACATGCTAATTGGGCCTGTGAAGCTACCTCCACTCTCAGCTATTACTCTTAAATCAATACCAAGCCCTCTACTCCAAGGGTGACTGCCCCACTTCCTGGGATGAGTATTAGGGGCAATGTCTGGGGTGCCCACCCTTAAGGGCCACTGGAAGTTATCATCTTTCAGTCATTTCTTCCTGCAGAGTTGCTTGTTGTTACTTGTGGTTTGGCCCCAGTTGCTTATACTTCTGCGTTTGTAGACATACTTAGATAATTAGTTTTTAGATAGTTTTACAAAAGATGTTGCTTGTGTATTGTATGCTTCATTTACATTACTTTTCTGTTTTAAGAGGAAATATAAGATTTTTAAATTATACCGTAAAAGTAGTATCCATGTAAGAAAAAAAATGCTAATTAGATTTTATTAAAATTAAAAACTGCTTTTCAAAAGACAATGTGAATAAAATGAAAAGACAAACCACAGATAGGGTGGGGAATGTTTTCCAAACATATTTGATAAAGAATATTTTATACATAAAATATACAAACAACCCTTAAAACTCAACATGAAGAAAACCAACCAAAATTTTTAAAAAATAGGCAAAAGATCTGAACAGACGACTCACCAAAGAAGATACACAGATGGCAAACAACTTATGAAAAGATGCTCCCCATCATTTGGGACCAGGAAATTGCAACTGGAAACAGTTACCATTATACACCTGGTAGAATAACTAAAATCTAAACTGGCATTGCCAGTAGTAGTTAATCAAGGATGCAGAATGCACTCATTCTCAACAGCAAGAACAAAAACCTTAAGAAACAATTGTTTCATTCAAACATTTCTTTAACAAATGTTTACTGAGTATTCACTATGTTATAGTCACTGGGGAAATTAACATTTGCTCACTGTAGCACAAGCTAATTAATGACTTGATTTGGACTTGAACTCAGAGTTGCTGCCTCCAGCTGGGTGCAGGGGCCCAACACCTGTAACCCCAGTGGCTCGGGGGGGTGGGGGGGTTTGACACAGGAGGATCATGAGTTCAAAGCCAGCCTCAGCAATGGCCAGGTGCTAAGCAACTCAGTGAGACCCTGTCTCTAAATAAAATGCAAAAAATAGGGCTGAGGATGTGGTTCAGTAGTCGAGTGCCCCTAAATTCAATCCCTGGCACCCCCTCCCCGAAAAAAGAGTCTCAGCCTCCAGTCCCTGTGCTTGTACCTGTAACAGCACCCTCCAGATAACTTGTACATTAGTGGAGAAGTAAATGAAATGATCCATTGTCTTCCTGGGAGAGGGGAGAATCAGTACCAAAAAGATGTCAAGTCTCTCCTAAATTAATCTATACAGTAATTACTATAAATATACTGGAACAATTATGTTTCTATTTTAAAATTTTTAAATGACACACAATTGTACATATTTCTAGGGAACAGTGTGATAGTTCAATACATGGACACCATGTATGATGATCAGATCAGGGTAATTGTTATATCCATTACCTCAAATGCTTATCCCTTTTTGTCCTAGGAACACTCAAAATCCTCTCTGTTAGTTGTTTTGAATATATATTCAATTGCTGCCAACCATAGTGTCCTACTGTGCTAAAGAACATTGGAAGTTATTCCTCCTCTCCAACTGCACCACTGTGCCCATTAACCATCCTCTCACCACCCCACCTTCCCTCACACTCTTCCCTGTCTCTATTCTATCCTATACTTCTATAAGATCGTTTTTTTTATCATTCATCTATAAGAACATGTAGTATTTATCTTTCTGTGCCTGACTTACTTCACTTAACATAATGTGCTCTAGTTCCATCCATATTCCTGCACAACATTTTCAACTGAAATGATTCTGAAATCCTTGTAGAAGAATAAATGCCAGCAACTGCAAAGAAGAATTATGATTATTTTGCTCTACCAGATGTAAAAATGTACTGTAAAGACACAATTATCAAAATGATGTGATTCTGGCAGAGATATCAATGAAAGATAACAGAACCTATAACAGACCCAATATGTGTATGCATATATTATCTCTCCCTATGTTGATATATATGATTTTAGTATACAAAAAAAGTGTCATTTCCTATCAATGGGGGAGAAGTAGATAATTCAGTAACAATATTGAGATAACTGGTTAACTATGTTTTAAAAAATGAAGTCAACTCCATATGTCAGGAATATATCCAATTACTTCCAGAAAGATTTAAAATTTCAGATGGAAAAAACTCAAAAAATATTGAAAAACAATGTAAACACATACTTACATCATGAAAGAGTCCAGAAGACTTTTGCTAAAAATAGCATCAATGACATAAACCATGAAAGAAAAGACTATTAGGTGTTTACTAAAAAAAATATTTAAAAGTATAATAAACACTAACATACAAAACAAACCAAGAAAAACATTAGTCATGTATAATAGAAAGGCATTCACATCCTTACTCGAATTTTTTAAGACTCTAATAAGGTATTAATTTAAAAAGCAAGCACCTCCAATTAAAAATAAGTCAAGAAAAGAACAAACAATTCACAAAACAAACAGACAGGCTGTAAAAATTATGCAACAACGCTCAGCCTCTCTGACAATCCAAAAATGCAAATTAAAACAACTATATTCCACTTTTTGCTCATCAAATTCCAAAGATATTAAAATGATGATCATTGGTGCTGATAAGGGTCTGAGGTGACCAGTGTTCTTACATCTTGCCTGAGGGAGAAGAAAACTGTCCCAGGGATTCTGGATACCTTCACATACACAAACACATACACACACACACACACACACACACACACACACACACACACACACCCCACATGCCTTTCTGGGCCTTGGTAACAAACAGCTAGAATCCTAAAGTATGTCTGAGACTCTTTCAATCTTTGTCTCCTTTCCTCTGTTTATACATCTGCCATTATATTTGTCATGCAATAATTTAGTCACCATAATCACAAACTGTTGGGCGCAGGAGGACTTTAGGAGAAAAATGCCAGCACTCTCCAACAGTCAGGAAACCAATAAATGATCAGCTGTGACAGGATGCATATCAGCACCCAATGCCCAGATCCATCTGCTACAACCAACACTCACAGATATTTGGTGAGTGGGTGTTTAATTTAATACATCATTAAAAAGCTGAAAAAGCCCTTAGTAAATGGAAGATTACTTTGCTCCTTGGCATAAAATGCAGGCTGCTGGAGAACTAAAGCTGCCAATGTTGCTATTTGGTAAAAGGTTTTTAATATAAGACCAGACTGGAATTCCTTTCTCCCATGTGTAGCTAAGGGATAATAATACTTGCCCCTTGGAGAGGGCAGATGTTGAATCTGTATTACTCATGGATGTATCTTGGCACAGCAGGCAGGTGATAAATGATATATATTATGATGATGCTCTCTCATTCATTCTTTTGGAAAATTCTTACTGGGCCCCATAGTGAGCTAGAAATGAAATAGTTACCTTACATTTGTCGTCTCACATAATAAGCTGGGTCATCACAGTATAAGCTGTTTCTTTAGTACACAGCAAAATACAATCCTAGAACATTTGACTTGCTGATTTAAAACCACAGATGTCAACTTCTACATTAGCTAACTTTAGCTACTCACAGCCCAATATCACAGAAAAAAAGTTGCTTTATGTTCTCACTTTTATTTTTACAAAATGCCCTTCAGATGCTGACCTCATGGTGAAGGATGGCTTCCAAGGATCTGAGAACTGGAAGGCTTCCAAGGGGTCATCTTGTCCAACCTTTGGTTTTATAGGTTGTCCAATAATGCATAAGAGGGTCGATGTTATACCCAAAGCAACACACAAGTAGGATATCATACTGAGACAACATTTAGATCTTCAGGCTGCTGGCCCAGAGATCCTTCCACCCTACTCCACATTCTTCCTGGTAACCACCAAAATGGCTTCCTTCCAAAAAGAGAAGCATGAAATAGCACATTTTCAGGCCTGGAAAAAATGTGGCTGTGAGTGCTCATGCTCTTCAAGGCCACTGACTATTCTGAAAGCAACAGCTGAGAAGTTGAACAGAGCTTTCATCCAATTCACAGATGTGGAAGGACAAAACTGGTGTTTGGGGGCTCATCAGGAAGGAGGACTCTTGGAACATGAAAGATTTTCAATGGAACTCCAAAGGGCTGTAACCTAGGCATAGGATTAACCTGGAAACTGACCATCCCTCATATGGATGAAACCCTTCTTTAAATCATCTTACTTGTTGAATTATCATTATCTGCTCCTTGCCTAGCCTTCAACTAGAAGCAAAAGTAAAATATGTCTGGAGAAATATGCCATCTTGAACATCAATTTTTTTTCTAAAATTGCTCAAATTTAATGTTCAACACTCAGCAAAAAATATCCAGGATTGCAAGAAGAAAAAGTTGATCAAAAGCCAAAAGAATAAAATCAAATAGACACATAGAAGATTTAGATACTAGAGTTATCATACACAGACTTGGTTAAAAAAACTATGGTTAACAACATGTTGAAATAACTAAAAGAGAAGATGTTAATGTTTGGAAAAACTAAGAATACTATTAAAAATTAAATGGAAATTTTAGTACTTAAAAACACAAACACTAAACCTAGAACAGGTGGGAAAAACAGAACACAAACAGTAGGAAAACAGCACTATATGCAAATATATTGCTACTTATATTTACTATAAATGAACTAGGTTCCTCTTCTAGTAAGAAATAGTAAATTCCAAAACCACCAACCCCACTCCAATAACAATGATAAATTCTAGAAAAATCCATAAAACAACAATCTAAGGGATCTGGAAAGTGAACAAAAGCAAGCAGATTTTGGAGGTAAGCTTGGAGAAAGAATCCAGTATCTGTTGAGTCCCTGTTATATTTTAGATATGAGATGTCCTCCAAAATCTCATGTGTGAGACAAGGCAAGAAGACATGATTGGGTAATGACCGCCTTAACCCAGTCAGTGATAGGGACTAACTGGATGGTAATTGTAGGCTGGCAGGGTGTGTGGCTGGAAGAGGTGGGTTGATGGGGGCGTGCCTTTGGGATTTATATTTTGTCCATGGTGAGTGGAGTCTCTCTTTCTGCTTGCTGTTGCCATGTCCTGAGCCACTTTCCTCCACCACACTCTTCCACCATAATGTTCTGCCTCACCTCAGGCCCTGAGCAATGGAGTTGGATATCTATGGACTGAGACCTCTGAAACTGTAAGCCCTCAAATGAACTTCTTCCTCTAACTGTTTTTGTCAGATCTTTGGGTCATAGCAGTGACCCAAAAAAGCTGACAAAAATAATTCTCCAAGTTTTTGTGGGTTTTTTTCCCAGTGCTGGGAATGAAACCCAGCTCCCTGTGTATGCCAGGCAAGTATGCACACTATCTTTCTGTGCACACTATCTGTGCTACTCCCTGGCCCCTTAGAGTTCCCCAGTTTTTCACTTTTGCCAAGAGCAAAGGACATAGTCACAGTGTGGCATGGGATGATCAAACTCAGAATTCAACATTGATGTTGCCTCAGGAACCAAAGAAAAGAGCCTGGGGCAACCAGGGCTGCCCAAGACCAAGGGAAGAATGCCAGCAAGAAGGTAACTAGAGAAGGAAAAATCTAAATTTTGTGCAGAGGCTCTGCCCAAGTCCCTGGCTGACCCCAGAATCACAAATGCATGGGGGGCCTACCATATTGGTAACTGAAGTCCTAGCTGAAAAGAAGAAAAAGAATGGGAGAGAAGAGGATTTGGGAAGACACAGACTGAAAAATATCTAAACTTGCTGAAAGATATACGTTTATATATTTAAGAAGTCAACAAATTACAAACAAAATATATTTGAAGAAAACCACATCCAGGCACATTATAATTAACCTGCTAAGAGCTAATGATAAAAAGCAGCCAGACAAAAACTACACATTATACATGGTAGAACAATGATTCAAATGACCACCAAAATTTTATGAGGAACTGTGGAGCCAGAAGACAAAGGATCAACAATGTTAAAGTTAAGACATTTCCGAACAAAGTAAAGCTAAGACAATTCATTGCCCACAGACCTACAGTGCAAGAAATACTAAAATACTTATTTCAGACTTAAGGAAATGATATCAGAAGGAAACATGACTGCTGAGAAGAGAATAAATAACATCAGATACGATAAATATAAAATGTTATTTTATCTGAGTTACCATGAATAAAGTGAATAAGGTAAAATAATACTACAACTCAGAATAGGAAGGAAGAGAGTAATTATCCAGAGGAACACAAGAGGCTTCTGTGGTCGTAGATCTCTTTCCTGACTTAGGTGAGGGACAATTATGAATGTGTTCTTTTCATGTTTACTCATCAGATGAGTTACTTATGATTTTCTATTTTTTCTGTCAGAATATTATTCTTCAATTAATATTAAGGAAATCTAGACCTATATATAATAACCCATGATATAAAACTCCTAGAAAATAATGGAGGGAAAATCTAGGTGATCTTGGGTTTTTGGTGATGACATTCTAGATAGATACGACATCAAAAGCCTGGCCTACAAGAGAAAAAAATTGGTCAGCTGACTTAAAATGTAAAACTTCTGCTCTACAAAAGATATTATTGAGGGAATGAGAAGACATGCCACAGATTAGGAAAAAATATTTTCAAGATACATGCTGACAAAGAATTATTATCCAAAAACCATTTAAAAATTCTTAAAACTCAACAGTAAGAAAATGAACCTAATTTTTTTTTTTTTTTTTGGTAACAAGGAATTGAACTCAGGGGTACTCACCACTGAGCCACATCCCCAGTCCTATTTTATGTTTTATTTAGAGACAAGGTCTCACTGAGTTGCTTAGCACCTCACCATTGCTGAGGCTGGCTTTGAACTCGCAATTTTCCTGTCTCAGCCTCCCAAAGTACTGGGATTACAGGTGTGCACCACCGCACCTGGCTTGAACCACCTGATTTTAAAGTAGGCAAAAGACCTGAACAGATACTTCACCAAAGAAGATATACAGATGGCAAATAAGTGTATGAAAATATGCTCAAAATGATGTCATGATGGAAATGCAAACTTAAACAACAATGAAATACCACAACACATCTATTAGAATGGCAAAAGTCCCAAACGCTGACAACATCAAATGCAGACAAGAATGTGGAACAACAAGAACTCTCATACACTGCTTATGAAAATGCAAAATGGTACCACCACTTTGGAAGGCAGTTTCTTACAAAACGAAACATAGCCTTACCACATGATCCACTGGTTGCATTCCTTGATATTTGCCAAATGAGCTAAAAACTGATATCCACACAAAAACCTGCACACAGATGCACATGATAACTTTATTCACAATTGCCAAAACTTGGAAGCAACGAAGATGTCCTTCAGTAGGCAAATGGATAAGCTGTTATGTCTAGACAATGTAATATTATTCAGAGTTAAGAAAAAAGGAGTCATCAAGCCATGTAAAGACAAAGAGGAACCTGAAGTGCATATTATGAAGTGAGAGAAGCCAACGGAGAAAAGCGACGTATATAGAATCTAACTATCTCACATTCTGAAAATTATGGAGATGTTAAAAAGATCAGTGATCACCAGGGATTAATGGGAGGGCAGGGATGAATAGATGGAGCACAGATGATTCTTAGGACAGTAAAACAATTCTGTATGGTACTGTAATAGTGGGCATATGCCATCACATATTTGTCAAAACTCACAGAATATATAATAGCTTACAGTAAGAGCAAACCTTAATGTAGATTTTGAATTTGGGGTGATAATGATGTGTCAGTGTAGGGTCATCAATTGTAACAAATGTACCACTCTAGTGGGGATGTTGATAACAGAGGAGGCTGTGCATCTATGTGTGAAGGCAGCGGGTATGTGGGAACTCTGTACTTTTGGCAGTTTTGCTGTGAATTTAAAACTACTCTAAGAAATAGTCTACTAAAATAAGACCACTCCAGTGCTTACTTACATAATTTAAAACATGCAAAAATTTGTAATCTCATCAATACTATATCCATACTTTTGTTATTTAAATGTATTTAAATTACATGGGATTTAATAAGACTCCAACTCCGGGAGAATGTTCCTAGAGGAACATTCATTCAGTTCCAGGCTTCAGGCCTGGGCTGGAGCACTCTGAGCCAGGAACCTGCCAGCACAGGAAGCCTCAGGGAGCACTCCCCAAGGTCAAGGTAGGATTTAAGTGCTAATTCTCATTACTCATCCTTTTGCTTGGCATCTTATGGTTCTACCAATAAGTATTAACGACCGCCTTATCTAGAAAGCCTTCCAAGGAAGCTCAGCTCTACCAGCCACATATAGCTCCTACATGGGGCTACCAAGTGGAGAGTTCTAGATTTTCAACTTCTCTGAGTCTGCTGAACATTGATCCACCAGGACTTAGAATTCACGGTCAAGAAGGATGACTCATGGCATAACAGCCTTTTCCAAAACTCCAGCTGCTTCTGTACTAGCAGTAGCCCTGCATCTGTTCCTGGTATTGTCTTCTAAATGCAAACAGAAGGCTCTAGAGGGTACCAAAGCAATCAGAAAGAAGGAAAGGTCTCCTTGCAGAATAGGGTGTGAATGCCCTCCAGTATGCTCTAATGTCTGACCTCCAGCCAGGACTATTTCATGACGTGTCACACTTAGGCTTCTAAACTCTGTGCATCCTGATAGTAGAGAGCCAAAAAGCTCATCCCAGCTGCTAGAACCACAGGAGCAAGCTGAAGCATGAGCCCTGGCATGTGACAGTCCTTGGAGAGAAAGGCATGTTATAGTTCTAATCTCAGGGTCTTCCTTTTGATATAGAGGGTAAAACTCTGGCTCGAGAGCCAGACTGCCCAAGATTGCCTGCAGCTCCCCCATTAATTGTTCATGGGACTTTGGACTATTAAATATCCAACTTCCTTAAGGTTTAACTTCAGCATCCCTTGTTGGAAGCCACAACATCTGGATTGTTCTGAGTATTAAATGGGGGACTCTACAAAGTCCTCAGTAGAGCGTCTGAATTGCAAATAACTCACAAAGTATTAACTGCCACACCAGTGCTCCCAGACTCTTGGCAAATCAGACCACCCCACAAATGATTCCACCTCCCAGCTAGTCTAGTGTATTATATGTGTATAAGGGGGCTGGAGGGTGGCAGGACAGAAGTAAAACTTACAGTGAGTCGGATGACAATGACATGAATTCCCATACCTGGTGTTGGTAGGCTGAATAATATCCTCCAGAGAGATTTGGGTCCTAATCCTGGGAACCTGTGAATTTTACCTTATATGGTAAAAGGAACTAATACTCTAAAACTGCTTCTGTCAGAGTGGGCTCTGGGCCAGCTCCTTAAAAGAGTACTCAGTGTATGCTGCTGCTCTGAGAACTGCTGCCCAACAGCAAGGAGATTAGGACAGAAATTGAGAATAAGCACTAGAAACTTTCAGCAATGTGGGCACTGCCATGACGTTAGTGGAAATGTAATTGTATTGCTCTTGAATTGTCTAATAAAATACGATAGCTTACATTTTGCATGCCTTTTTGAAAAACAATCATTTATTTTAGTAACTCATATTCATCATATTTCATGAATATCCATCTGCAATAAGTTAGAAATTTAAAACATACACAGACATATAGTGCTGGTCTCTCACTACCGTAAGACTCTTGGCAATCATGGAGAAGACACCTGAAGATGAACAGAGAGGAGACAGTGGTAACAGCACAAATGTGATCTGCCCGCCCTTCTAGAAAAGGGCTCACAGATGACCACCTCAAATATGAAGGTGAAGTGCCTCAGGGGCCACATGAGGCACAACTCCATGAGCTCTTCAGTGTCCTGGTTAACACCCAGTCCCCTGCTCTTGCAGGGGAATTCCTTGGGAATCATCCCATCCATCAGATGATAAAGAACAAAGGGACAGTTCTCAAGTGCATGCCTTTCCTCATTGATAATTTTCCTGCTTAATTAGGCATATCGCAGTTATTTGCACTTTCTTGGTGCACACCCACCCAGAGCTGGGATGGCAGGATAAACCTGCCCAGGTAGGAGACATTGCTACCTATAATCCAGAAAGAGGAAAATCTATGCAGAGGAAAGAAAATCACTATCCATGCTGTTCCACTCATATTGCTGGAGTTCTGTATCCCTTTTCCACCTCTGCCTCTGGATAGCCACCAGAGAGACTGTCATTCTCACTTTACAGAAATTCCAAAGTTGGCTCAGACAGCAATGGAGGTGGTCCAGCGCAATGAGTCAGGCTTTGGAAGACCTGTATTCAAATCCCATTTTTATCACTAACCAGCTGGATAACCTTAGGGTTATTTAACCTCTCTGACCCTGAGTTTGTATATTTGTAAATTGTGAACACTAATACCTGCACAGAGTACTCTGTGATCACTAAGGAAAGCAATGTCTGAAAAACATTTGAGACAGCTCCTGGATCAGAGTGTACAGCTAAAGAGTGAAGGAACCGGGCTGGGGTTGCGGCTCAGTGGTTGAGCGTTTGCCTAGCATGT
The DNA here is from genome assembly GCA_028644305.1 of Xerus rutilus. Classification (NCBI taxonomy): domain Eukaryota; kingdom Metazoa; phylum Chordata; class Mammalia; order Rodentia; family Sciuridae; genus Xerus; species Xerus rutilus. Next base: position 54,436,525 of record CM053405.1, on the reverse strand, counting down.
GTGAGGCACTGGGTTCGATTCTCAGCACCACATATAAATAAATAAAATAAAGATATATTTACAACTAAAAATAAATTTAAAAAAAAAAAGAGTGAAGGAACCAGTGCTCCTGGCTCTATGACTGTGCTCTTTCCAATGCTCACGGCACCACCACATACGACAGATGGGAAGCTGGGAACTACAGTAGCATCATAGACTCTAGTGGGATTCAGAAAACATAATATCTAGAACATCATGAAGACAAGATATGGCAAAATAAAAGTAACCAACTTGAGAATAGTAACTCTTGTTCAATTTACATACTGCATTTTGTAATGCTATAAACATTATCCTGTATATAATATAAATCATTAAAGAATTGGAAATTTGGAATCAAGCAAGTTTATTTTTTAGGTGGTGTCTCCACTGAATCTAAATTCCCTTTTCTTATATACACATATATCATATCTCCACATAATTACCAGTATTTAGTAAAATATGACATAAAATATAATTCTGGATGGAACAAACAGTTTAAAATAGCAATTAAAATGATTTCACAAGGTGGTATATATTCATTTTATTTCAGAAATTTATAGTAATTAAAGTACTAAACAAAACACTAATAATAAGTAGTAATATGAACCACAAAGCTTCCCCACTGTATATTTTGAAAGAACTTGGGGAATTTTTTTGAGATACCAATTTAAATTAAAATAGTATTTATCAGGAAAAGAAATGGAAATGATGAAGATTGATTTCATACCATGTTTTCAGTGTTGGCATTAATATGCAAAACCATTCACTCCAAAATTTGAAAAATTAATCTGTCTTTAAAAATTTAACATGGAATCTTGCTATGATCTCAAGTAGAATTCTTCAGAGATATTTGGCTCATGTTGTCCATCTCATGAGAACACAGTAGTTGAAAAGCTACAATGAACAGTCCTGAGCAAGGCCATCATTAAGGGCTAAGATATTTACAATGACAATTTAGGATGAAATCTCCCTGTCCCTTTAGCCAGAGGTCAGGTTCCTACCTACCATAACCTAACCAGCGCATGGAGTGTGAGGCAATGATCCCATAGAACTTATATCTATAGAAGAAGTAGAGGAAACTTTGGTCCTTAACTCAGCCAATTGTGTTTACAATGAGGAATAATAGAAACTACAAAGACCCAGTGATTGTTGCAGGAAATAGCAGCTGAGACAGGTAAGCAATAACTGAGAGAAACCTAAGAGCACCTGGTGCCTAGGAAAAAAGCTCTAATGATCTCAGCAGCCTCCAAACCATCCCTTTCCATCCTCAGACAAGAGAGAAAGCTCACTAGGCTGGCCTTCACTCAATCAGGAAAGCTGTATGTTCTACAGAGTCTATTTTAGAAACATGGAACTGTGAAGTGTACTTTCAACGATGATTAAAATAAAAACTCTTTGAAAGTTGTACCAGTTAAATGGAATAAGTCTCACTAACATGGAAAACGTGGTCCCTGGGAGGTCTGGAGTGTGTAATCATGACACATTGTTATATGGGGAAAGCCCTGCACTGATAAGACTCAATATCTCTGCCCTTCCATTTCCTGTAAAATGAAAGAAAGAGAAGGAAGAGAAATATCATGTAAAATATAAAAGATAGTAAAAACTGGATCAAAAACAGGACCCAGCTTTCAAAAATATAGCTACTTGATGGCACAGTGGCACATGCCTATAATCCCAGAAACTCAGGAGGCTGAGGCAGGAGGATCGCATGTTTGAGACTAGCCTCTGCAACTTAGACCCTAAGCAACTTAGGGTGACTCAGTCTTAAAATAAAAATAAAAAGGGCTGGGGATGTGGCTCAGTGGTAAAGCACTCCTGGGTTCGATCCCCAGGACAAAATATATGGAGATTTATTTTAAATAGGGAGCAGAGGATATTGTTTTTGACATCAAGAAGAGTACATTTAGATGTGAAATATTCACCAAATAAATACATGAAAGTTTTCAGTTCGACACTGCTCCTGCTACAGTAGTTTGTCTTTCAAAGGTTCACGTATTGGAAGCTTGGCCCCAAATGTGGCAATGTTGCTGGGTGGTAGAACCTTTAGGAAGTGGGGTCTAATAGGAGATGATTAAGTCTCAGAATGGATTAATGCTGGTCTCCTGGAGTGAGTTAGTAGTTAAGAGAGAAAGGATTGTTATTAAAAGAGTGGACCTGGCCCCTTCCTGGCCTCTGGCTTACTGTCTCACCATGTGAACTTTCCCTCTCACATGCCATCCTGCCATGAAGCCATCTACCATGATGTGATGCAGCCAAGGGGGAGCATCATCTGAGGTCAAACAGATGTGGACACTGAATCTTGAACTTTCAGTTTCCAAAACTGTGAGTTAAACAAACATTTCTTTATAAAGTACCCAGTCTGTGGTATTTTGTTTTAGCACCAGAAAACACACTAATACACCTTCTGAAGAACATTAAATGGAAACATAGAAATAATAAGCAGAAACAAAAGCCCAAGAGTTTTTCATGCAGAAGATGGTTTAAATTTTTGCATCTGACAACTCATCATAGATGATAGCTGTTTTCTTTAAAGGCGACTTTATGAAAGGAATATAAGTGATTTCATGACAAGATAAAAAATTCATAATATTAAACTCTGCAAGTATAATTTTCAAAAGGTCTCCTTCTGTTTTCTACTCTGTCACCCCTTGCAGAATCAGGGACATATTTGGATAACTTCAGGTTCTCACAGAGTGCAGGGAGCCCAGGATGGCAGAGGACATGGGGAGAACCTCTACCCTGGATACCCTACATTAGACCTGGGGGGTCAGTGGCTAGGACTTCCGTGTCCACAGCTAGGGGAGGAGTTATGGTTATGGCAGAAGTGGCATCTCTGTGGGTACAGAGAAAATCCAAAATGTGGATGAAAAACCATAACATAAAGCCACTTCACAACGAGGGCCATGCCATGTCAGGCAGGGTATTTCTATTTAAGGGAGAGGTTCATATGTATCAAGGAAGATCTGTATCCATATTTTACCAAATACCCTTTATTTATATATTTATATCCAATATTTTCTTTTAAGTAAATCTGAGTATCTGAAGGGTCCAGCGTTAATCATCTGAAAATCTCACTGAGACCACTATTGAGCAAAGCCCAGCACAGTGACTTACACACAGTAGACATTCAATATGTGGCTGATGCTGAGCAGATAAATGAAGCAATAAGGAAGAAGGAAAGAATGACTGGCATTTATTGAGGAGTCCACAGTCCACTGTGTGTCCAGGCAGAGGCCTACCTTGAGGAATAAACAAAATAATGACAGACTATGGCAAGTGCCATGAATCAGATAAAACGGCAGTAATTGGAGGGAGAAGACACTCTGGATAAGGTGCTCTTGGCAAGCCCTCTGAGATGGAGGCCTGGAGTCTGAAGAGGAGTTAGTCTGGCCTGAGGGAGTGGGGGTGTCAGCAGTGCAGCAGAGAGACAAGCAGGTGCAAAGGTCCTAAGGCAGGGAAGACTTGACTTATTTTAAGGAACAGAAAGGAGACTGGTCACATTTTTCATGCTACATAAAGTAAAGCACACAGAAATGTCATACCCTAGAGACAACTTTCAGATAATTTTACTAAAATCTATAGAACTCTACAAATAAATGATGTACATGACAAATAGCAATCACTAATTTGGGCAATTCATCACACAGGCACTCCACTCATACTTTGAACTTTATTTTTTATGTAATTAATTCAGCATAAAGGATAATAAATACACGCTACTTGCTTCCATTCAGAGGATAATAGTATAGATATTGTATTCCATATTCTATCACTTTTAAGTACCCTCTGGTGTTTTCACAAGATGGGATAATAGTTACTTTTAAGCTTTTCAGTCTCATGTGGTTAGATTTTTTTTCCTTGTTGAGATATTTAAATGAAATGCAACATTTTAAGAAACATCTGAGAAGCACTTTTCACTTGGGATACAAAGAACTGTAGTCCTCATAACAATTTCTCACAACTTGTCAAGTCTGACTTTAACTGTGGGTGGATTCTTACAAGTCACTGAGTGACTAGGGAGAACTGTGCAGCAATTAAAGTGATGAAGAGCAAATCCATAAGTACTTCTTTCAAGTCTTTGGTAGTATTTTAATTGACTCACAGATATTTCTATTCTTCACCTAGGTTTCACACACTGTAGAATTCTGTCCCCAGCTGAGCATAAGACCCACATGCACAGCCTCACCTACAGTGGCTGATAACCCTGTTGGTGCTTGCACCCTCACGGGAGCACCTCAAGAACCGAAGGTAATTAATGTAGCCAAAGACATATTACATCTAGAAAAGGCAAATGCCATAAAAAAATCCTCTGTTTTATAAAAAATAAAATAAAAATTGTGTGTGCAAAATTAAGTAATAGGATTTGTCAACATGAGTAACAAATTCAAAAAAGATAAACTCCACATTGTTGACAGTGGTTACCTTCAGGGTGGGGCTGGAGGAGTAGGTTATGAGGGGAGGTACTTTCATGCATATTTTTATAAGTGGTGATATTATGGTTGATTTTTACATTATTTTTTGTTTTTTAAATACACCAGTAGATAAAATTTCTGGCCATAATTTTTTTGTTGTTGTTGTTACAGGGAATTGAACTCAGGGGCACTCGACCACTGAGCCATGTCCCCAGCCCTATTTTGAGTTTTATTCAGAGACAGGGTCTCACTGAGTTGCTTAGTGCCTTGCCATTGCTGAGGCTGGCTTTGAACTCACGATTCTCCTGTCTAAGCCTCCCAAAGTGCTGGGATTACAGGAGTGCACCACAGGGCCCGGCTCTGACCATGAAATTTTATCTGGTTATCAACACAATTTCTTCCTCTCCCTCTCTGAAACATTTACATGGACTTTTATCTGTATTACAACTGGCATGGTGTAGATGCAGTAAGTACCCTCTTGAGCACTCAGGTGTACCTCTGCTAAAACTCTAAACCACTAATATTTTAATAAAACATTTAAGGTGTAGGTTTTGCAACTATGGCATCTATATAATCTCTACTTTTCCATCTATGATTTCTCAGTAAGCACTGTGCCTTTTCTAATTATTGATAGGGTAATCAATTAAGTCATTTGATGAGATCAATAAGGCCCATTAATCCTCTAATTGACACTTAATTAGAAACCTTTATGGCCCAGAAGAACTGACTTTAACTGTGGTGCCACCATGTGTGCCATACATTTAGCAGGGAACAAGGCACTGCTGAGCCATGTTACTAGGGAGATGGCTCATTGCTTCATCCCCAGGACTCAATAAATAAATAAATAAATTTTCAATAAATATTTAAATAAATTTATTTATTTACCATATATATATATATGTATATATATATGGTACTATTCATTAAGTGGTAGTTTTTCTTTCTTGCAGCTACTTAAACTTTAATGAATCATCTGGCAGTTCTCTCTTTTTTATTACAATGTGTTCATGAAAATCCAAGTGTATCTGTATACTATTTTGCCCACCTAATTTTGTCCTATTTCTTCCTGTCAAACTCAGACCCAACCTCAAGGTCAAAATGAACCATCAGCTCTGCTTCAAAGCATTATCCTCTAGCCCCATTCCTGGCCCAAAAGAGGTTATTCTCCCTCAGCAATCCTCTCTTACAGCAAGTCTTACATGGTTGTTTATTGTCATCTCCACTTGTAATATCTCCCCTTCTAGGCTGTCGCTTCCTGGAGGACAAAGGTAACTTCTGGTTCATAACTGCATCCCTCAAAAGCATTTTTAATAGTGCTTTCCAGGTAATAGATACTTCGTGAATTTTTAAAAATCAAATTACTAAACTTGGTTATATTTTACCACAGGAAGAATAACATAATAGTCAATTACATGCCTGTTTAAGAAAATGATTTGAACTAAATTATAGATGGAGTTAACAGAAAAGACACAAAGTATCAAACTATAAAACTTTGCAGCTGATAAAATAAGGCTTCAGATTCCACAAAACACACATAAATGGAAGATATACACAGTATATGGATCACAAGGCTTTAACATAGCACAAAGACATATCCATAAATTAAAAACAAAACTGCCCCATGTCATAAATTTGTCCTGACTCTTATAATGAAGTATAACAAGTACAAAGCTTTCTTAAAAGTAGAATTATCTAGAAGACCTAGTTTCTTTAATCAGTGCCTCTTTCTACCCCATTTTACAACTGACCTTGTAGCAAATACTGCCATTCAAAACCATTCCACATATATGTGTATCAAAATACCATGTCTCACACCTTAATAATATATAATAAAAAATAAATTTTAAAAAACCCAACATTCCACTGATTCTTTCTTGTCTTTTCACTTTCTCATTCCAGCACAGAAAACTCTTAGTCAACCACTTCAATAAGACTCTTGCTAGGACCTTGGGTTTTTCTTTTTTCCTCCTTTTATATTGTGCCATTTCCTCTTAACCATGTGTTCTTCTAACTTTTAATTCTGTTTTGTTTTACTCCTAGGCTAATAAAAGAAGCTAGTGTTATTGAGCACTTATTATATGCCAGGCACCACACTAAGTTCTTCAAAATTCATGTCCCAGCCATAGTCTTGCAGAGTACCAAGTAGGAGCATAGAGAAGGTGGCCCAAACCAGACCAGGGCTATAGGTGACCAAGGAAAGATTTCCAGAAGAGTTAACTCTCAAATGGAGGTTTCAAAAGCCAAGTCAAGTTAGGGAATGATCACGTCAGGGGCTGAGCCAGGTGGCTCAGGGCCAGGTACTCAGATTCCATCTCACTCCAATCATAATGGCAATTATCAAGAATACAAGTAACAATAAATGTTGGTGAGGATGTTCACTCATACATTGCTGGTGGGACTGCAAATTGGTGCAACCACTCTAAGAAGCAGTATGGAGATTCCTCAGAAAACTTGGAATGGAACCACCACTGGACCCAGTTATCCCACTCCTCAGTTTATACCCAAAGGACTTAAAATCAGCGTACTACAGTGATGCAGCCACATCAATGTTTATAGCAGCTCGATTCCCGATAGCCAAGCTAGGTGCCCTTCAACAGATGAATGGATAAAAAAAAAAAATGTGGCATATATACATATATACAATGTATATATTGTATATATACATATATACAATATAAAAATGTGGCATATATACATAATATACAATGAAATATTACTCAGTCAAAAAAAGAGAAAAATTATGACACTTGCTGGCAAATGCATGGAACTCAAGACTATCATGCTAAGTGAAATAAACCAGTCCCCCGGAACCCATGTTCTGATATGTGGATGCTAACCCATAACAAGGGAGGGTAGAAAGGGGAAGTATAGAGAAGTTCATTGGATTAGACAAAGGAGAATGAAGGGAAGGGAGGGGATGGGATTAGGAAAGACAGTAGAAAGAATCAAACATAACTTTTCCATGCACATATATGAATATATGACCAGTATAACTCCACATCATGTTCAGCCACAAGAATGGGATCAAAATTGTAATGGGTTGCACTTCATGTATGCATAATGTGTCAAAACACACCCTATTGTCATGTATACCTAAAAACAACAAATTATAATTTAAAAGGTGAAGTCAAAGGAAAAAGAAGGAATTGCATGTACGAAGAGCACTGGTGGACCGTGAGATAGCAGGGCATGTTTAAGGCACTGAAAATCCTTTGGTAATATATCAAGCAGCTGTGGTTTGAGACTCCTACAAGAATGAATAGCTGAGAAAATTAGGAAAATCTAGACGGAACTGAGGTTATACGGGCATTCATTCTGGAAAGTACAATTATATCAACTTATCTGATTTAGTCAGAACCATACCAGTGAATTAACAAGTATCATAACCTTCTAGAAGCTTTCTCTTTACACATCCCGTCCTATGCTTATGACTGCTGTTCCAATCACCCTCTGCCCTCATCCTGCTCCCTGACCGCGCACTCAGCAAGGAACCAGGCCAACATCCTCAACTCCAAGGTTAGCAGGGGCAGAGATTTAGACCAGGCTTCAGTCTTCCACATGCGCACGTATCACCTGGAGATCCTGTCAAATTGCAGGTCTAATTCAGTTGGTCTGAGGACAGAGCCAAGAGTCTCCATTTCTCATAGCTCCCAAGTGGTACCCATGCTGCATTTCCAAGAACCACCCTTGACTTGCAAAGCTTTAGTCACATTGACTGGACTCACATCCCTCCTCCCCATTTTTCACCTAAATAACTTGCCCTAAGTCCCAGTTTTCTCACCTGTAGAATATGCTGTGGAAAACAGGTAAAAGTATATAAGAACCATCTAGCATCTGGTCAGCCTTCAAGGAGGAAATGGTGGCTTGTATTGGTCACAGTGAACACCTTTAGGGATAGCATCCAGAGCCACTTCAGTGTCTCTCCTTCCACCTTCTCCAACCTGTTCTTGATTCCCCTCCTTCTGGCCTACTCCTGGACCATGACCTATTAATTATTCCCCCATTTACTAATATTTTCAATATTCTGCTTCTCTGCCTTCAAAAGTGTTTACCTTGCCAGGTGCAGTGGTGCATGCTTATAATCCCAGTGGCTCTGGAGACTGAGGCAGGAGGACTGCAAATTCAAAGCCAGCCTCAGCAAAAGCAAGGCACTAAGTAACTCAGTGACCCCTGTCTCTAAATAAAATACAAAATAAGGCTAGGGATGTAGCTCAGTGGCCAAGTGCCTCTGAGTTCAATCCCCTCCCCCCCCAAAAAAAAAATAAAAGTGTTTACCTTTCACGTCCTAAGAATTAATCTGTCTGTGTGACCTTCAGTCACTACCTTCTTTATTTCGCAGTTCAGCTTGAAATATGAAATACACATACTTTGGCTGCTGTCTCAAAATGTAACCCCCCAACTCCTTAAGTCTTTATCATCTGGATTGCAGATTTCCACCAATCTAAGGAAACCACACTCTTCAACAGTCCACCATTGATCACTGATTCTGGAATAGGGAAACTCTATGGTCTCATGAATTGCCATTCTCCTTTACTTTTTTATATTGATGACCCATCACCAGAGTGACGTAGGAAGAAGCACGTTAAAGGAAGGGCCTGGACATTTAAATGATATAGCACATCCCCTTGCAATATGTACTTCCTCCTGCTGGAGTGGGACAATGCTCCCCATGATGCCATCACCTCAAGGATTCCATGAATAGGGTTATCTGTCTAGGGCTGTCTTGATTCCTAAGCAAATGGTAAGGGGCAAGCCTATGATCTACAATGGAAAGGGCATGGTTTCAGATTTGATTTCCTATGTGGCTCTTAACTCCCCTCTGGCTGGTAAGGTAAGCCTGGCCAGGAACTGGAGTGGCTTCCAGAGAACGCCTGCACCAGGACCACACCAGCACTGCTCACAAATCAGAGAAGAGGTGCCTCTGGTTGACCCCTCCACTTGCCAAAGGACTCCTCTGTATTTGGAATATGGGGCCAAGTATAACAACAAGTGTCATGAAAACTCACTATCTTCTGTGCACATATATTCCCTTGATGCCTTATAGAGCACCAGGATCAAGTAAGATTCAGAAGCTTCCAGGTCCCTCATCCAAATGCCACTATCATGTTACCCTATCTCGTAAGAGGCAGTAGCTCTGGTGTTAAGGACACAAAGTAGAGATTAGAGTGAAGGGTTAAGAGGTAACATGGGAGACAGTGAGACACTGAAATCATAAAAGCTAATAAAGGTATCATATGGTCACTGGTAGTTGCTATTCCCTTCCTGAACTACCTCTCCCATTCCTAACAACTAACCACCCTTCCACTGGGTAAATAAAGGTAATCACTAAGCTAATTCAACATGAAAATACGCACTGTTCTGTAAGGAAATTTCTTTAAGGGATTGGTTGTGTGTTTCAGAAGACATTTTATTCTAATCTCAACCTAAAACAATTTTCCAATCATCCTATAGATTGGCTCAACAAAAACACCAGCCTCACTTGAACTCTCCTTTCTGACCGCTCTTGTAAACAATCTCTGTTTACAATCTCTGTGACTGGAGAGGGCACAGCAGCCTCCTTCTAGCTCAGAAATAAGGTAAACCTTGCCATCGAACCCACTGTGTAATGCTTCCCTGCTATTTTTAATGGTGGTGCTAAACCTCCAGGAAGTGGGAAACAGTGAATGAATCACTCAATTGATCAGCAAGTAAATGTGAATGCAGGGAAATGCATCAGGTGGGCTAAAGGATATAGAATGAATCAAATTACATTGTCAACTTTCAAAGACTCATGATGAGTACATAACTTTTGATGTTTGGAACAAAAATCATGGAGATGACTTGGACTATTTTTTCAAAAGCTCAATTCAACACCACAAAATAGTCTTAACTTGTCAAGTAAAATTCTCCAGAGCAAACAGATCTAACAAACAAAAAGCCCCACAGCTTTGTCCTGGACAGCATGCTGCCCACAAATATGAAGAATCGTAAGGGCAGGAAAAGAGACAGCAGATACTCATTATGAAAGCAGTTCTATTCCATACAGTCTTCAGGTCAGATGAAAGAATTCAGGCAAGACTTGTCTTCACTGAACCAACAAGTTGTCTATAGACTGACTGGGAATTTGTTTGGTTCAAGATTAGATTAAGATGTTTTATGAAACACAATGAGCAGATTCTTTGATGAGATTTCCTTACAAAACAACATGTATTTACATGTCAAATCAGCTAAGTGATCAGCCTCATATTAAAGATACCTTAAATAGTGAAGTAATAAATACTGAGTCATTGCTCCTAGGGAAAAAACAGGCTTCGGTTCTTGCAAGCCCCTGGTCACATTTTCTTCAACCAATCAATTCATAACTTTGTTTTATGTTTGTTTCCATTTACAGGCATGTCACTGAATATGTATTTTTGATTTATTAACACTGAACTGGTGGCCAGCAGCGCTGTAACTCACACCTTTACAAAGTTTATCTAACACTTCCTGCATTCAGGAACAATAGACAGCCATGCATGTGGAGGCCATTGAAACAGTAAAATCACCAATGAGAAGTACAAAAAAAGCTGAAGAACATGGCACTAAATAAACACCCGAAAAGGATGCTTTTTAAAGTATGAAAGCTGATACAAGAAGCAGAGCATCCCTTGCTCAAACTCACCTGGGAACATTCACACCAGATGACTGCATCTTTCACCACTCTGCACATGTCCACAAATGACTGAACGCACAAGTACTGAGGATACTGTTTGTTGGAATCATAAATAAATTCTGGCAAGTAGATAAATTCTCAAACACAGAATGCACAGAAAATGAAGAGTGACTGTACTAGACTTCCTTTCTACTTTGGGGACCATGCTGCCACACAGCTGGGTACACAAGGGCATTAGGTCCCTCCAAGGCAACCCACCATGCTAGAGTGAGTGCCCTGGATTCCCTGAGCAGCACAGAAGCAGTTACCTCTTTAGTTCTCAGGGAAGTACTCCTACCTATTCCCTAAAAGATGGACAATAGTGAGACCATTCTGTATCTACACACCTTAGTCAAGGAGAGCTCTGGTGACCTCAAAAAAGCCTGCAGTTTAGACTTGAGGCCATTTTCCTGAAGGAGATTTAATATTGAGATAAATGTCTCTTTATCAAGCATTTTGCCTTTTCTAGTTAAATTCTGTAAGAACATCCAAAGAACATTCTTACGCTTCCCTAGCATGACAAAGGATAACCTTAGATATTGGCAAGCCTAGAGAGGGGTGGCACCCTTAAGAGAGCCAATTAGCTAAATCAAATCATGAGATTTTCAAGAGGCCTACAATACTGGCGAGAAAAAACAGTTATATTTTATGTGTGGGAGTTTTGAAAAATTATTTAAACTCCAACTTTCAAAATAAATTTGAAGGTGGCTAATGTTTTTAAAAACCTCATAAGATTAAAACAATTAAAATATGATTAAAAACATTGGAAAGAGCACAGATATTTTTATATGCAAAATATTGATGAATTAGTTACTCTGGCTAGACAAAAATAAAAATTATCCCTAAGCTTTCTGTCAGCAAAAGGGAAATATTTAGATGTGAGTTTTTACCAATAGATAAAAGGCAACACACTGGATCACAGAATCTAGAGAAAATACATTTTGTGGATATTAAAGTTCAGCAGGTAATTACTGTGCCAGCACCACTGACTATTTCTGATGTTTTGGTTTCTGGGTCAGCTCATGTTCACAATGCTCTTATGGCATCCCCTGACCATTCCATATGAGCACTGTGAGCTATCACTAGCCCCATCAATCAACTGCCAAACTGATAGGGCAGAGAGCTACAGAATTCCACACAAGACATCTTCCAAGAACAAGACCAGCTAATCACTAACAACATAAAAAAAAAAAGAAATCAGATGACACATATTTGCAAAGCCTGGAAATCCAATGATATGCACAGCAGCCAGGAGAAGAAGCCTAGAACAGAGAGGCACTTTGGTATCACAAAGCTGTCCCTGGGGACAAACAACAGTAAGAGTGATTGAAGATCTGACTGGATTATCTGTTATATATTTGTTCCTGGAGCCAATTTTGGATGAAATGGCTATGGTTCGCTGAGTAAAGTTATTTTATCCATTGAGCACAGATGATCTATCATTGTATCTTCTCATTAAGAGTAATAACATAACTGGCCAATGTAAAAATAATCCTGTTTTTTAAACTGTGCAGTACTGAGGATCTAACTCAAAGTTTCACCATGCTGGGCAAGTGCCTCACTACTAAAGCTACATCATCAGCCCTAAAAATGATTTTAAAGAGCTTGATTCCTTTCAAAATAAATGTATGCTCGATCCTTGGAAACAGTAATAATTACCCACTGGATATTATGATAAACCTGAACGAGTTCTCCTTGTTGACTAGATTCAACTGCTACTACTTCCTGGCACTTTGCTCCGCTCCTCCCAAATTTCCCCTTACTTGCCCCTCTTGCTATTCTGAGTAGGCATCATTGCTCAGAGCTGCAGAGTAATCAGATGTCCTGGTTAGCTCAAGATATTCATACCTGGCTCACATCATCGGGTAGAAGTGCTCACTTTCGTTCTCAAAATTATCCTCACTATAATAAAAAGACCAACAATAACAAATGTTAGCAAAAACGTGGAGGTATTGGAACTCTCCTACACTGTTGATGGTAATATAAAATGGTATTGTTGCTTTGAAAAATAGTCTAGCAGTCCCTCAAAAGGTCAAAAGGTCAAGCATAGAGTTGTCATATGACCCAGAAATTCCACTCCTATATACGAATATACTCAAAAGAAATGAAAATATATATCCACATAAACATATACATGGATGTTTGTATCAATATTTCTCATAATAGTCAAAATGTGTAAATATTCCAAATGTTCCTTAACTAATGAATGAACAAATAGAATGTGGTATGTCCATTCAATGGAACATAATTCAGCAGTGCAAAGGAATGAAGAACTGACACATGCTACAAGAGGAAGGAGCCTTGAAAACATGCTGAACTGCAGAAGCCAGATATAAAAAGCTGCACGAACAGCCTTTCTGCACGAACCCAATTACATGAAATGTCCAGAATAAGAAAATTAGAAATAGAAAGTAAATTTATGTTTTTCTGTGGCTGGAAGATAAAGGGAAATGGATAATGATTGTTAATGCATAACAGGGTTTCTTTGGAGGAAGATTTTTAAATGTTCTAAAATTGATTGTGGTGGAGAGTTGAACAACTGAGAATACAGTAAAAACCATCATAATGTGCACTTTAAATGGGTTAATTAGATAGGCAAATTAAATCTCAATAAAAACATTCTATAAAAATAGCAACAAATAACTCAATAATAACTTTCATCAGGAAATTAGTTATATGGCCACTGCACACTGTTCAAATACCAAGTACTCAGACCAATTGAAAACCTTTAGCAATGATATGATGAGATCTCTTCAACTTTAATAAATCAAATCACATAAGCTAATAATCATATGTTCAAATCACCCTATGCTGATGGGCACAGAGGGAAACAGGATGATGAGTGCCTGTAATTTAGTCTTTCAGCAGAGAAAAATCAAATTTGTTCCTTATGAAAAATTACTTACCAGAATCTATAATAGCACATCATTAAAAAGTTCTAACATAGCTTTATAGCTCTTAGTACTAAACAGTAAAAACCTTCATTCACTTAAATATATGATCCAAGAACAAAGGCTTTTATTTACTTAGCTATGTTCCAAGAAGACATACTGAGACATCAGAATATATTATTTAACCTACTGCAAGATCAGCATTGGAACAGAATTTCACATTGATCTCAATTTATTAATAACAGCACCTTTCCTATTCAATAACAAAAAAGTATTCAGCCCTAAACTGTCTTTAGCCCCACTCTTCTAGTTGCTGATGAACACTTAAATATTCTCTCTGGCTGCTTCTGTAGGATCCACTAACCACTTTGTCCCCTCTATTTCTATTTCAGCAAAAGTTTGCAACACTACCTACAAGATATATGTCTTAGAGTCAACTTGGCTTATTTCTATCAAGTGATAATCATACTCATTTTAGGTTCCAGAAGAGCCTTTTAAAATTACTAAAAATTACTATTATATCAGGAAAAAAAAGAAGTCTTCAGTTAAGGATATTATAATATAGGTGAAATGAAAATGAAAAACCAATGCATACCTGGCCTTGTGAAATCAGCAGAGTATGCCTAAGTAGAAAGGGCAAGCTCCCACTGCTAAGCAAAGTAGGTCCTTGGGTCATGTGGTTCACAGAGCAGACACTGGGAGAGAAATCAAGAGTCTCCCTTGAGTCCAGCAGGCCTCCATGGGAGGCCCTGTCATTATGGGCTCTGTGGTAAAATAAGTGTAGTAAAGACAATGTACAATCAATTCATATACACAATAAAAATTATATCCATAGTATAAAATTAAATTTACTTTGCATACAAATACTGGATAAGACATGTAATGCACATACTTGATAATAAGTTTTAAGTATAAACTACAGAAACAATTTTTGTGTAATAGGTGTATAGTCAGCCCTGTTACCTTCTCCTTGTATAATCATGTATTTATGTAAGCATGACACCTCCAGCATAGATTCATTCTTCAATATTTCAATGGAGGTACAAAGTAAGAGAGATACTTGTCTTCCTCTCTTGGTTCTATTTTTGAAAAATAATACTGATTATGCCTAATAGTCACACAGGGAGATTGTGGACAAGCTAATCAATGAGCTAAAGAACGTTTTTTAAAATATAGAGCCTCTGCTGTCTCTTTTTTCTGTGTGAGCTACTATTCTGTCTTCCCATTTCTCTCCATTTTCTGCTTTTTTGCCCACTTTTCTCACCAGACTCTTTCGCTTGCCCCACCCCTATTCCTGCAGGCAGGATTTTCCTATCTTAACTGGTCACAAGAAAGACATGAAATATATTGTTACTATTTGTACTGTATAAAATGAATAAAGACTTGAGTTTCCTGATACTATTTCTAAGGCTTAGTATTCTCACTTTTAAAATACTTTTCATATACCAAAACAAAAACAAAAAAGCATAGCTCTAGGATTTTTTTACCCTGAACAAAGCTGCAGAAAGGAAAAACAGAAAAGAGGAGACTGTCAGTGACATATAGAGAGATGTCCTCAAATATTCCACAGGAATACAAACAGCTCCCCTTGGAACAACAGGCACTTCTTGGAAAACTCCTCTACTGCTGGGGACACAGAGTTGGGCTTCTAGAAGTTATACATAGAACCCAGCCAAACGTCTGTGCTCAGAAGGACACCAGGACAGTCTTTCTCCCATTTGGACACCCTTATGAGGTATCCGCCAGCACTTTGCTGGTGTAAGTATGGAAAGCAAGCCCTGTGGCCAGCAGCTGCTATGAGGAAGAAGGGGTATCTGGCAATGGATGGAAAGAATGCTGGATCCCTTTGATATAGGAGTAGGAAAGGACTGATAGTTACTGGTTAATCAATTACACTCATTTGTTAAAAGGCTAGTGATTGATTAAAAACAAAATAGCACAATTAAGAGCAAAATGTAGAGAAATAAGTGTTTCTTTCCAAGTCTTGCCAATCTTCAAGACTTATCAATTAGTGCTTCATTTTATCTTGACATTACATCTTGGTCTACATGAAAGAGAAATGTTGAGCAATTCTTTCACTTCCAGCTGTCAAAAGGCATGGGCTTGATGGATATGATGGCACATACCTGCAATCCCAGTGACTAGGGAGGCTGAGGCAGAAGGATTGCATGTTCAAAACCAGACTGGGTGACTTAGCAAGACCTTGTCACAAAATAAAAAGTAATAAGGGCTGAGGATGTAGCTCAGTTGTAAAGCACACCTAGTACAATCCCCAGTACCAAATAAATACATAAAAACAAAAAAGGGGGTGGGATTGGTCTTCACACAGATCTTAAGGGATTAGAACTGTTCCTTCCCAGTGTCTTTCCCCTCCCCAGAAAGGAGACATTCCTCATGATCACATATGGATGCAATGTTCTGTGAGACCCTTTGGTGAGGACTACAGGCTGGTTTTGTTACCTCCCTGGTAGAATTCCAACAGGATGGCTTCTAACATTTTTTTTAAAGCCACTAGACTCTTTTCTAACTTATTATTTGAAGGTTATCATTTTTATTTCTGGGCATTTAAAAGCAACAATACAAATAGCTTTCAAACAGATTTTGTGCTACATTCTTTCCACATCCTGCAGAACTGAAAGGTGATCCTGATCAATAGATCCTAATTTGTTTCTCCATCTTCAGTATTAGAACAGTCATGACTTGTTTTTGAACCACTTTTCTAATAAAGAAACAAGGTACTTTGCGGGGGATAGCCTAACAACTGATTAAGAAGTAAGCCTTGGTAAAAATTATCAATACAATGCCTGAGGATATATTTATTTTTTATATGAAATTCATATTTGATTTATATGAAACTTATGACTATGAAAGTACTCATTATTTCCTCATTTATCAAATATTAAATGTATAAACTTTCTGGAAGCATTTACATAAATGGTGGCTACTTTTTAGATAAAAATTATTTTATCTGGGGCTGGGGCTATAGCTCAATGAGCATATATGAGGCAATGGGTTTGATCTTAGCACCACATAAAAATAAACAAAATAAAGGCATTCTTTCCATATTCAACTACAAAAAAAATTTATTTTATCTAAAAAGTTTATCTATTTTTTGTGGTCCTGGGGATTTAACCCAGAGGTACTCTACCACCCCAAGTATTTTTTTATTTCTTTTATTTTGAGACAGGGTCTCCCTAAATTGCCCAGTCTGGCCTTGAACTTGCAATCCTCTTGCCTCAGCCTCTTGAGATACTGGGATTATAGGTGTGCACTGCTGTGCAAGCCTTAATTTTTAAATGTCACTTTTAAAATACTCCTCATAGGAAGATGCCTCTTCCTTTCCAAATCAGATGGTAAACTGATGAGCTGATTTCTGAGAAATATTTTTTTAAATATGTATATTCTAATTAGCTCCCAAACAAAGCAACCTCTTTCTCTTTTTATTTATTTGGGGGTAGGGATTGAACCCAGGGGTGCTTAACCACTGAACAACATCCCCAGCCCTTTTTTCTCAAATACAATTTTTAGTTGTAGATGGGCACAACACCTTTATTCATTTATCTTTTTATATGGTGCTAAGGATCAAACCGAAGGCCTCATACATGCTAGGGAAGCACTCTACCACTGAGCTACAGCCCCAGTCCCTGAGAAATATTTTAATTGAGCAAGATCTTAAATTTCTACTGCCATATTGAGTTTTTCAGAAGAATCTTGAGCAGCCAAATTAGCTGATCTTTTAAGTTGCATTAGGGCAATTAAGTGTGAATGACAGCTATATCTCTACACTCAAACTTTTTGTTTTACAAAGCAGGACAACAGGTCCATTAAGTGGCTAACAGGTGAAATTTGGACTCACACTATAGAGACATCTCTCAGCTCCACAAAACTGAGTTCAATTCCCAGCACCAAAGAAAACATGCACACATGGCAAGGTTTGCATAGAGTTGGTGGCTTAGTAGAGACTGTTATAGAGCTCCCCCTCCTTCTTAGAGTAGGAAAGTGGGGAGAACCTTTTCCCTCCAAAGGTAGCAACAAGAGAATTTCCCCAAGAGAGAAGATGTACTTGCCCCCAGGAGGCTGGCAAGTAGATTATTCCAGGCAGAGTCCTTGATGAGGTGCAGGAAAAAAAAAAACTTATAAGCCTCCTCAAGCTACCACTAGAGAAGGTGTACCAAGAGTTCTTAAGAGAGTTGAAGGCATATATAATAAATAACAGCTGCCTAGAACTACCCCTGAAGGGAGAGGGCAAGAGGGAAGTGAGAGAAGCCCATAATTCTTTTTTTTTTTTTTTTAATTTATTTTTTTTATTTAAATGCATTTCAAGTCATAGTACATAACCAGATCTCTGTTTTTCCATTTCTCTGATTGCAAACCAGATAAAGTCACCCCATTAGAGTCTTCATAGATGTGCTAGGAGTAGTAAA
>CM053405.1:54343888-54417610 GCA_028644305.1 Xerus rutilus | reverse complement strand
TTTTTAAGAAATCTCCAAACTGCTTTCCAGATTGGTTGCACCAATTTGCAGTCCCACCAGCAATGCTTGAGTGTACCTTTTTCACCACATCCTCGCCAGCACCTATTGTTGCTGGTATTTTGGATAGCTGCCATTCTGACTGGGGTGAGATGAAATCTGAGTGTAGTTTTGATTTGCATTTCTCTAATAGCTAGAGATGGAAGAAGCCCATAATTCTAATGTTTGGTGCGACAAAGACATCACCTTCCCTGTGCACCAGGCAGACAATGCAGAAGGTAGCAAAAGACTGCAACTACTTTGAAGGAACCCTATCCAAGAAGGCCACTTGCCACTGTGGCAAGGTAATGCTAGCAGAAAGAGGCTGGAGTTGTACCCCTAAAAGCAGGAGACAAGAAAAAAGAGTACAACAAGAGGTCAGCTGGAAAGCACATTCCCCTGGTAAAGGGATAGAAGTAAGAGGGGGGCTGTCAGAGGATACACAAAGAATCACCAAAATACTCCATGGGAGAAGGTACTCACTAACAAGAAGAAAGTGTTAAAAGATTCAAAAGGATTCCATGTCCACCCTTTTTTGCCTCTCATTAACCCTGCCAAGATCTCAAGGGACCAAAAGCCTGTGCAGAAGTGTGTGGAGGAGCAAGGAGCTGAGACAAAGGGCTGTGGAGCTCCACAGGTCTCCAGGACAAAGGCAGCCCTGAGCTGAAGAAGTGCAGAAGCACTGTCTTAGGTAATGGGAGTGGGGGGGAGCTGGTTTAGGTCGAACTTTTTAATAACTAA
Source organism: Xerus rutilus (assembly GCA_028644305.1). NCBI lineage: Eukaryota > Metazoa > Chordata > Mammalia > Rodentia > Sciuridae > Xerus > Xerus rutilus. The sequence continues at coordinate 54,416,833 of CM053405.1, read as the reverse complement.
AAATAAGATTCAAAAGTTATAATAGATCTCTGAGATACAATCCAGAAATGCAGAAGGAAGATTTAGCAGAACAGGCTTCAAAAGTGATGGGAAAGGAAAAAATCTGTTTCCTGATGGTATCCTACCAGGTCCAGCCTGTTCTTCAAAGTATGGGGCTTTTTGTTGCCTACTGTTTTCAGTTTTAGGCTATGGAGAAATTCTAAAAGCCTCCTAATGAGTAAATACTAAATCAAAGTTACAGCATGATGCAAACTTTTGTAAACAATTTTTTTCTTTTTATTGCTTCTTATTAGTAGTACATAGCATTGAGATTCATTTTGACATATTACAAAGGCATGGAATATCATTTGCTCTAATTCAGTTCCCAGTATTTCTCTGTTCTTCCCCTGTTGCCTTCACTGTTCCTTTCTGTCTGCTTTACTTACTCTACTGACCTTTCTACTATTTACTTTTAGGTTTTTTTGTTCTGTTTTGTGTGTGTGTGTGTGTGTGTGTGTGTTTTAATGACTTAGTGACAGTGAGATTCACTGTGGTATAGTCATATATGTACATCGGAAGGTTAGGTTAGATTCATTCCCCTGTTTTTCCCATCCCTCCTCCCTTCCCCTCAATCCCCTTCATCTAGTCCACTGATCTTTGTTCTATTTTGATGAAATCCTACCTTTTGCCCTTTCCTTCTCTCTCTCTCTCTCTCTCTCCCCCTCTCTCTCCTTCCCTCCCCCCTCCCTCTCTCTCCTCTTCCTTCCCCTTATCTTGGACTCAGCTTCCACATATCAGAGAAAACATTTGAGCCCTGATTTTCTGTCTGGCCTATTTCACTTAGCATGATAGTCTCCAGTTCCATCTATTTACCAGCAAAGGCCATAATTTCATTCTTTATAGATGAGTAATACTCCATAGTGTATATATACTACATTTTCTTTATCCATTCATCTGTTGAAGGGCACCCAGATTGGTTCCATAGCTTGGCCATTATAAATTGCCAATAACATTGATGTACCTTATCACTATAGTAAGCTGATTTTAGATCTTTTGGATATATACTGAGGAGTTGGATAGCTAGATCATATGGTGGTTCTATTCCTAGTTTTTTGAGGAATCTCCATACTGTTTTACAGAGTGGTTACAACAATTTGCAGTCCCACCAACAATGTATGAGTGTACCTTTTCTCCTACATTGTCACCAACACTTATTATTTGTATTTTTGAAAATTACCATTCTGAGTGGAGTGAGAAGAAATCTATAGTTTTGATTTGCATTTCTCTTCTAGAGATGTTGAACATTTTTTTCATATATTTGTTAGCTATTTCCATTTCTTCTTTTGAGAAATGTCTGTTTAGTTCCTTTGCCCATTTATTAATTGGGTTATTTGGGTTTTTGGTGTTAAGTGTTTTGAATTCTTTATATATTCTGGATATTAATACTTTATCTGAGGAGCAGATGGCAAAGATCTTCTGTAGGCTCTCTCTTCACGTTCTTGTTTCCTTTGCTATGAAGAAACTTTTTTGATGCCATCCTACTTATTGATTTTTGGTTTTATTTCTTACACTTTAGAATTCTTATAAAGGAAGTCAGTTCCTAGGCCAACATTTTGAAGTGTTGGGCCTACATTTTCTTCTAGCAGTTGCAGAGTTTCCAGTCTAATTCCTAGGTCTTTGATCCACTATGAGTTGACTTTTGTGCAGGGTGAGAGAGAGATAGAGATCGAGTTTCATTCTTCTGCATATGGATTTCTAGTTTTCCCAGTATCATTTGTTGAAAAGGCTATGAAGCAAACCTTTTTGCTCCTCAATCCTATTTTGTGCTTTTTCAAACTCCTTATAAGGGTCCATAACATCTTACAAAATCCAGAACCTGCCTGTCTCCCTACTATATCACAGACAAAGCTCCATCAACTTGCTCTGCTCCAAACACATTGGCTGCTTTGGGTTTTTCTAACACTAAAACTCTTTTTGACCTCGGGACCTTTACACCTTTTCTTTTGTCCAGAATATTCTTCCCCAAAGAATATATTATTAAGAAAAAGATGTTGAGGTCTCTGACTATAAATACAAATGCATCCATTTTTAGTTCACATATTTTGAATCCTTATTGTTAGATGCATAATCTTTTAGTATTGTTATATCCTCTTGATTCACTGACCTCTTTTTAATGAAGAAATTATATTTATCACTGGCAATATTCCTAGTTCTGAAATACATTCTATTTCACATTAATATAGCCATTTCAGCTTTCTTTTGATTCATGTTAGCATAATATACCTTTTTCTATACTTGTACTTTTACCTTATTTATGTCTTTTTATTTAAGATAGGTGTCTTGAGAGCATATAATTGGGTTTTGCCCTTTCTCTTATCCTATGTGGTAATCTTTGCCCTTTAATTGAGATATTTAGACCATTCACATTTAATGTAACCATTGAAATGGTTGGGTTAAAATCTATCATCTTACTCATTGTTTTCTACTTGTCTCTTCTGTTCTTGGTTTCCTTTTTCCTTCTTTTTTTCTGCCTTCTTTTGAATTTACTATTTTTTAAAATGCTTAATTCATTTTATCTTTTATGTCAGTTTATTAGACATGTCTAATTTTTAATGCCTAATTTAACTTATCACAATCTATGTATGCTGTCATTCAACTCACTGCTATTACTCTGTATCCTGGAAATATACCTAAAACCTAAAGGGGTTTGAAAAAATTATTGTTGAATCAATTGAACAGCTGAGCCAAGAAAAAATACCAGTTAAAAAAAATTCTCAAAAAGGGTTTCCAGTTAACTGGATTTCTAGTCAAATGAAGATTATTCAGAAAACCATATTTTTAATCCTTTTTTTGGCTTGAGATTTTTTTTCTAAAGGATACTAGTTGGCTCTTCATGGCCTTAGAATTTTTGTGTACAGGAAATAACTTCACAGCGCCTCATTAGCACCATTCTGAACAGCAATGATAGTGATGTCCAAACACAGAACAGAAAGTAAAGGTGTAGAATGAATACATCTGTACAGAACTCCGAATCTGCTCATAGGAGTTATTTATTGTATCTTTTTTTGAAGAAAGTCCTCCTACTATTGCATATGATTATAATGCACACAAAAAAAGAAAATAAAATCTTTGCAGGAGCAGTAGTGCATGTCTGTAATCCCAACAACTTGGGATGCTGAGGAAAAGGGGTCAGAAGTTCAAAGTCAGTCCCAGCAACTTAGTGAGATCCTAAGCAACTCAGGGAGACCCTATTTCAAAAGAAAACACAAAAAGGGATATGGATGTAGCTCAGGAGTAGAGTGTCCCTGGGTTCAATCCCCAGTACCAAAAAGAAAGAAAGAAAATCTTAAAATCTTAAAATCTCTGTAACCTACCTTTGTCCTTAAAGCATTCTTTTTGGTACTAAAGACCACTTTGTTCCAATGAAGTAGAATATTTACTGCACGGTGAAAGAGAACAAAAGTAAAAAACTGTTTTGGTGTTAGACTCACAGAAACCACTATGGAATTTTAGCAATAAAACTGAATCAGATGAGATTATGATAAGAATAATGATGTACTTGTAAAAGTCAAATGCATAATGAACTTGCCCACACACTTACACTTAGTCAAGGCATAAGTAAACCAAATGATGTGTTAGAGCAGCTGCCACAGGGTTGCACTCCTTTTGTGGTACATAAAATACGACCTACTTTTGCTTTCATAGATTACCTACAGTTTACATCCCCCTGGGGAAAAAGCTATGCTGAAGATATGAAAATAATTTTATCACTATAACTAATAATTAGGTAATGATGAATAGCAAATAATTGTAAATAAAAATGTTGGCAGAGATAAAGAACACCCATGAATTTAAATAACACTGTCTGAAGCACAGGTATTAAACAGTGATTAACAACAAATACAAATCACCTTCTAAATGTGAAAATTCTTGATTCAAAGAGAATCATCTAAAAACTGCAAAATTTGAAAATTAACCAAACTAGCATTTTCTCTGTAAACCTCAGCAGTAATAAACATCCATTAGCCAGTAGGTATTCTCATGGGGTAGATAGAGGGTTATCAAATAGGGTCCTTAAGCATACATCTTTTTGAGTTTATTTCTCCTTCATGATTGGGCCATTTTGGTGTTACTATATGCAGTACTTGCGCGACAGTATTTACTTAATGATCAACATCGAGCCTGTGTATGCATGGATAAGGGGTATATATTTGCATGTGCATATATGCACGTGTACACACATACATACACACAAAGAAATAAACATAAGAGTAGTCCTCCATTTATTATGGGATATAGAATCCCTTAATGAACTTCTAAACTTCCCACTCAAAGTGTGCCGGGTCCCAAGCTGATCCGTACTATCACTGACCCATCACCTATTACTTCCCAGTATAGTCAAATAGACAAAAGAAAATAGTGGGGGCTGGGATTGTAGCTCAGCGGTAGAGCGCTTGCCTTGCATGCATGAGGCCCTGGGTTCGATCCTCAGCACCACGTACAAAGCAATAAAATAAAGATATTGTGTCCATCTACAACTAAAAAACAAAATATTTAAAAAAAAAGAAAAAGAAAATAGTGAACACCCAAGTTAGAAACCAACAGGATTCTCCAACTCCCTACTGCTGAATTCCCTAAATGACTCTAAAATCTAGAAAAAAAAAGTGTTCCTTCCGCTGAGGCCTAGAAAACATGGGGCAAATAAGGCCTGGAGGTCTTTGTTTGTTGGTCCATGTTTTGTTTTGTTTAATTTTAGGCCTGGAGTTCTTAAGTGGCTAGAGTTGGTCCTGCCTTTGTAATCTGTGATACATGACATCTAGGGCCAATACTTGTCTTCCCCAAAAGGCAGAAGATATGCACCTATATGTATGGATATACATATAGGTTACTCTACCCACCCATTGTACTTTCAAGGCTAAAGAATAAGGATGTTCCTCAATCATCATTGAATATATATCTCTCTATCTATCTGTCTGTCTGTCTGTCTATCTATCATCTTCCTCCCTCCCACCCTTCCTTCTTCCTTGCTGACCAGAGACTTCCCCTGGCAAAGACTACATTCTCAATGCATTGGTCCTAGAGATTGGTGAAGAAAACCTACAATCAATGAAAAGAGACTTGGTCCCTAAGAAAAAAAGATCAAACTGAAATCAGATAGACCTCACTGATATCAAGAGCCTACAGCAAATATTAAAGGACAAAGGAATGTAAACCCTTAATGTGATGTAAGTAGAACATTAAAAAAATATTTTCTGAACTAAAAAGATATTGGAAATATTTTAAATTCAATAACCTAACTGAGAGAATGTATTCACTCCTGAGAACAAAATATATAGTCTGGAAAAGGGGCTTATAAATCTTTTCTTCAAAGATCCAGTTAGTCAATAGTTTTTTACTTTGTGGCCATGTGGTCTCTGTGGAGCTTGCTCAACTCTGCCATTGTAACATGAAAGCAATGATAGATAAATCCGTATACAAATGAGACTGGTTATGCTCCAGTACAATTTGATTTATAGAAATGGACATCAAGATGGCTTTAGCAAAGGGCCTAAAGTTTATAGATTCCTGGTCTAAAACAAATAAAAAATCTATCAAACACATGAGAGAAAAATTGAGAATAGATCTAGAAGACAAAAAAAACCTGCGAAATTGCTAACTCTAAAAGAGAAAAAGGAACAGATGGAGAACACATAATTGAAGAAATAATAAATGAAAACTTTCCTTAGAAATACTTAAACCTTTAGGCTTAACAAGGTATATTCTTCTAAAATACATGAACTACCAGAATAAATAGAAAATTTTATAAACTTTCACTAAGAAAGAAAAGTTTACCTAGAAAAAATAATTAGTATATATTAGACTTTTCAGCATCAACATTGAAAGCTTCAAAATAAAATAATTTTAATAAGATGGCTAGAAATAAGGTAAACAAAAACTAACAGTTTTCGTGTTTTAAAGAGATGCTTGAATGTACATTTCATTCTTTTTTTCAAAGTTGTTGCGGTATAGCAAACAATTATAAATTATATATAACATGTACAATTTAATGGTATGTACAGATACATTCTGAAACATTCACCATAATCAGGTTAACTAATATATCCAGTATTCTCAGTTATATATTTTTTTAAATAAAAACTGGTAAGAACACTTAAGATTTACCCTTTTAATACATTTTAAGTACATAATAAAAAAAAAACTAATAGTTTTCCTCTATAGAAAAAATAATTCCATCCATAATAGCAACAACAAGTATAAAATACAGGAAGGAAACTGATAAATATTGAGAAAATTACACACATATTTTAAATTAATATTTCAACTTTAATACATAAAATTCCATCCAAGTCTCAATAGAGTTTTTGGAAGAAATAGAAGCAACTATTTTAAAGTTTATGTAGAAGAGTACCTTAGAATTGCCAAGATTTTGCAAAATACACAATAATGAGACCATATTTGTTCCTCCACATAAAATAATGAAGCCCTGAACTAAAACAATATGCCTTGGCATGGGAGTACACAAATTTATTAGCAGACCAGGATAGCAAATCCAGAAATAGACCCAATTATACACAGAAACATAATATAGGATGAATCACAGAAAGGAAGAACTTGTTTCATAAATGATACTGGCTACAATAATTACCTATCTGAAAGGAAACAAAAGTTATGTGAGATACAAAACTAAAGTTCATATATATTAAATAGTTTTAAATATAAGAAATTTAGAAGACTATTTTATAACCTCAGTATCAAGATTTCTTCAGCAAGTCAAGAAACATCAAAATAACAAGAAACAGCAGACATTTAATTTTAGTGATTTTATGGCAAAGACATCATTAGGTCAAATGACAAATGGTAATTAAAAAAACGTTTGCCACATAGATAAAAGAGGTTAATAGTCCTTAAAAATTAAAATTCTTTCAGAACTGTGTTCTGATAGCAAAATACACACAATATGTTCTGATAGCAAAATATATACAATGGATAAATAAGAAATTCACAGAAAAGGAAATGCAAGTAGCTAATAAATATGTGACAAGGAACTTGACCTCACAATAATTAGGAAAATGCAAATCAAGACCACTGTTCATATAAGTAAGAATTTACAAGACTAATAATTTCCAGTGTTGGCAATAACATGGGAAAACAGGCAATTTATACACTGCTCGTGGGAGTGTGAATCCCTCCAATCTTTTTGGAAAATAATATGCCTGTAGTCTTGAACTCTGATTTTAATGAATTCATTGCCACACTATAATCACTACATATAAGTACACAAATAATAGAGATTTATTTACTTCTTTGTTGATAGTACTAAAACAGTGGAAACAGCTTAAACATCCATCATTACTAGACTTGCAAATAAATGATGGCAGATCTATGGATAGAGAATATTACATCATTAAAAAGAACGAATTGGATCCACATGTATTGAAATAGACTTTTAGGTTGTCAAGATATAAGCATTTTTGCCATGACCCCAATAACTAACTCCACATGGCTTGAGTGTATATTTCCCTATATAAATATGTAGGTGTGTGTGTGTATATATATATATATATATATATATATGCATGTATATTGTGTGTGTGTTACATGATCATGAATAAAAGTTTGGGAAGATCACACATACACACCCAATGTGAACACTGGTCACCTTGGAAGAGAGAAAGATCAGAATGTTGACTTTTACTTTGAACATATATATGTTACTTGTTTTGTTGCAAAGAGCATGAATTGCTTTTACAGTAGGGAAAGAAAATCAATAAAGCGAATTTAAGGAAATCAGGAACTTCCAGCTTCTCAGGAAATAATGACAGCTTTCTAAATTTGAATCTTTCTGAAAACTTTTGAAATCAACCAGGAGAGCAAACGACCCATAACTCACCAGTAACTCTATAGCCAGGGACCACCATAAAATGGGAAGAACCGAAACCAAAATGAAAATGAGGGAGCCCATCTGGGGACAGAGAAGTCAGTCTTCCCTTCTGAGGGGCCTATCACCCTAAGAAATTGTAACTTCTCTTCTAGGACATGCTGTGTACCTGGGTCAGCCATGGACAAGAGGACCCTATTGAGTTAGCCACTGAATGCATAGTGTCAGTGCCAAACTGAGAACCCCCAAGCCTTCCTTTACATGCTTCCAGGCCCTAAGGAATATAGAGGACTATAAGAGAACATGGACCTCTGCCTACAATACCAGACACCAGCCCAACCAGAGGAGCATGGTAATGGCTAGCCAGGCTGGGGGCAAGTGACTGAGAACTCATCTAGGGGAAGTGGGAAGAGAAGCTGTAGGGGAGGGGGAGGCAGGACTACATGGGAGCCAAGGCTTCAAGGTCCTGGCACAGGCTTCATTATCCCACCATATTTCACTTACAAAACACAAATTCTAAAATCAAATTATTAAAAATTTCAGGACCATGACTGAAGATCATTAAACCCCAAGCATTAGGCCTTGCTGAGAATGAGGCTCTGTGCAACTGCATTGGTGGCATGCCAATGAAGCCAGCCCTGCCCACAGCACAACAGGAGAGGAGCATACTCCAAGCTTCAATTAATGCACAAGGAGGGAAATGAACACCTGAAACCAGCAAAAATCTTGCCAGGAAAGCAAGTCAGGTGGCAGAGCCTGGTAGTGGAACAGATGAAAGTCACTACCAGTAAGCATCCCACCTTGAGTGTGCAAATACAGAGAACAAGTCTGATCCATGGCCACAGAGGAAATGCAGTGCTAGAAGGTTTGCAGGACCCAAGAGGGCAGTCTTTAGAGGGCAAAACACTTGGGGGTGGGAAGCAACTTGGAGGGTCACATCCCCTGGATGCCTGATGGTGAAAAGAAGCAAGCAACACAAACTGAGGGTCCTTTAGAAACAGAAGACTCAAATCAAATGTCTCTTTAACCCACATTTTCTTCCAAAAATGTATCATTTATTTCAAATGCTGCACCTCCCAATACCCACAAAAGGCACACACAAACTAAGACACATATAGGAGGCTCAGAATCATCTCTTATTGTGGGTCTATCCACAAACATGTAAGACATTTTAAGAACAGAAGATAGCTGGCACAAAAGAAATCAGTTAATGCTGAAGAATTGATAAAAACAAAACAAATTTACAATTATGATTCTTTTCATTTCAAGTTATAATGAAAGTTCCAACCATTAATCAACTGTATTTCAGAAATGGAAACTTCATAGAAAAAAAAAAAAAACAAGAAAAAAATTTCAGCAGTGAGTAGAAGATCAGCCCCTTTGTAAGAAAGCAGGAGGACAAAGTGCATTATTACACACCTGGCATGGGGCTTGGTGGAACAATAGTACTACAGAAAAGAGGCAGCTGAAAAAAAGAAAGAAAAAAACAGTAGAGATGGGTATCCTAAAAGAAAGTCAACCTACCATTCTTCCATGCAATTACCTGAATTTTTTAAATAACCAAATTCTCCAAATTGGAAAGCATTTATTCAAATAGTTCTGAGATCTTTTCCATCTACTTTCAAGACAGTTTGTTACCATAGTTCTTTCCTGAGCACAATTCTCTTCTCCTTTAAAGAGATTCATAATATCCAAGATACCTCTCAGTTTTCTTAGAAGTTTACACGCAAAGTTTTTTGAAGACATTTCATCATATGTGATCTAGTTGCTAAGCAACCAGATGCTGTTACCCACAATGGATAAAAAATGGATCTGAAAGGAGCATAGTAAAATTTTTCAAGTAAGAAATACAATAATAAAGATCATCCTACTTGCTGATTTACCATGAATGCCTTACTTAACTTTTGAGTCACCCTTTAGGCCATGTTAATGAAGAGAAGTGTAAAGCATACTTTATATAAATTGTAACTAAAACATAACATTCAGCATATTTGAACTGTTTTTTGGTACTGGTGACTGAACCCATTAGTATATCCCCAGACCTTTTTTCTTTTCTTTTCTTTTCTTTTCTTTGGTACTGGGGATTGAACTCAGGGGCACTTAATCACTGAGCCACATCCCCAGCCCTATTTTGTGTTTTACATAGAGACAAGGTCTCACTGAGTTGCTTAGCACTGCGCCTCATCGTTGCTGAGGCTGGCTTTGAACTTGCAATTCTCCTGTCTCAGCCTCCCTAAGTGCTGGGATTACAGGTTTGCGCCACCGCGCCCAGCCCTTTTTTATTTTCTATTTTGAGACAAAGTCTCACTAAGTTGCTGAGGCTGACCTTGAACTTGGCAATCCTACTGCCTTGGCCTCTCAAATGTCACTGGGATTTCAGGCATGTGCTATCACACTCAGCACAATATTCCAACTTTACCAGAGTCCAATCTATACTCATATTAAGTCCATCCACTTAGGAGCTAGGTATCAATTTAATGATAGAAAGCATTTCATTTTCTATACATTTGTAATCAATGATATCACCTAAGATTTCCCTCTTTGCTGGTATTCAATTTTACATAAAAAATCAGGAATGTACAACTAAAAACTTCCAGTATCCCAGGCTTTTACTCCAAAACTTTTATACCAGTATTTTAGGCCATCTTTAAGAGATAATGTGAAATAAAGAAGGCTGACCAAGAACTACATTCACTATAAGTTGTCTTCATGCCAATGAAATTTTAAATAAATAAAATAAATTTATATGGAATAATCTTTGATTTCTTTTTCTCTTCTACTTGGAGGGTTTCTTCTAAGACATGAGATAAAAATGTTTGAATGCCTCTTGCTGATCATTGTGAAACTTGAAGCTTTGAAGAGGAATTTGGAATCTGAACACATGAAAGGGGAAAGCTACTAGAAAAAAATATATATATCGGGCTGAGGTTGTGGCTCAGCGGTAGAGCGCTCGCCTAGCATGGGTGAGGCACTGGGTTCGATCCTCAGCACCACATAAAAAAATAAAAGTAAAGATATTGTGTCTGCCTACAACTAAAAAAATATTTTAAAAAAAAAATATATATATATATCAACACCAATAAACATCTCTCACAGCTATTTCCCCCTCCACATTCACCTCTCTGCAGGTGAAGAACACAGATTTCAAGTACTACCTGATTACTGCAATCATTCTTCAAATGTTATACTTGCTTAAAATAAGATTGCAACACACTTAGAACATTGTTTTCTTCATAATTACTTTGAGTCTACATATTCGTGTATGAAAATATAAACTTCCCTCAGAGGAATACCTGATATTGCCCTAAAAACATGTTAACTCAGTGAACCCGAAGATCAGCTCCTGTTCCTTGAACACTGATTAATTTTTTTGCTGCTTCTCCTTGAGCTATGTTTATTTGGGGGGAAAAATCAATTCTATCACATAAATGGTATCTGCCCTCTAATAATACGTTTTTCTCTATGACGGGATGTGATGTCATCAGTGGAAGCACTAGATGTGGTAAAAAAGGATCTCCATGGAAGGGTTAAAAGAGAATTATCTGCTCAGGCTCTGATGTTTTGAAGAAGGTAACAAAAACACTGAGAGAAAATGTTAATCAGCAGTACTCTTCTTTTCTACCAAAGCACCAGTGTTCTATCATTCAAAATTTTCACTCCTCAAAGGCTACCTCTGCCAGGAGGAGAGATGAGACAACTCTACCCAGCCCTTTCCAAATTAATAAATATATACCTACTCCTTTCTATTCTTTCTCAAAAGCGGAAATGGGCAGAAAAAAGGTGTCACAAAAGTATCTTCCTCAAACAAACAAGAAACACAAGAAAGCCACCAATCTTGTATCAAAGTCCAGATAGGTGACTTCTATTTGTAGTCTGCCACACTAGGAAATTCAAACTAACTTGCTCTGCCTCAGCTCCTAGGCAGGAAGGCCTTGCCCCTCCCTAGAACCATTGTAGAGAGAGAAAAGGAAAAGTAATCACTGGGTTTCACCAACAGGGAGAACAAGGATCTCTGAATCACATGACCTTGTTTTAATTTTCAGCCATAAAAGAGAAAAGCCTTACATGAGTTAGTTAGCAAGTCCATTGGCTAATTTATAAAATGTGGATGATGCTATCTACCTCACAGAACTGTCCTAAAGATAAAAATCAGCAAATCCATTTGAAAAGCCTAATGCAGAGCTGGATACAGGGCAGGCAGACAATAAATGATACCCTCTTATCCCTCCTCCAGGTAGGATGAGATAGAAGCCATCCATAGGTGCACATTTTCTCCTGTAGATGCTAGTCTTGTACTCTTTTTCTTTTGAAAATTGAGGTAATTGGGAAAAGTAGTAAAGTAGTGTCTTAATCCAATTTGTGAGGCTGTAACAGAATCCCTGAGACTGGGTAATTTATAAAGAATGGAGATACACATTTTATAGTCCTGGAGACCTAGAAGTCCAAGATGGAGGGGCCAGCATCTGATAAGAGCCTTTGTGCTCCATCATTTTGTGGCAGAAGGTGGAAGGGCAAGAAACAGAGAAAAGGGGTCAAACTTGCCCTTTGATACTGGCACCAATCCCATGAAGTGGAGCCCTCCTGGCCTCACCACCTGTTAAAGTCCAACCTCTTCATGGCAACTGAACTTCAACACAAGTTTGGAGGGAAACCCTGTTCGATCCACAGCATACAGGAATGGTGCCACAGGGACACGTGCAGACAGCCCACCCACAGAAAGAACTTCAGCAGACATTTCATACAAGGCCCAGCACTGACTCGTAATTGTTTTTGTTTTCACAAGCCTTCCTGATTTCTGAAGAATCAAATCTAACCCTTCAGTCAAATGGTTTCTTTTGTGTGGGAATGCTTGTCCAAGAAACTTAATTCCTCCAATTTTCATCAGTGGAAAATGAAGTGCTTCTAAAGTGGCATGCTTCAGGCAAACAGGAGCAAATGGCCTTGAGAGCTGGCAAGTCTGGATGCTGCTAATGCCTTCCCCAATTCTTCTTCTCCTGCCTAGTAATTGGTGCAAATGTGGCATAGTGCATCCCACACATTTCTGAAACATCCATTACTTTAGAAAATGCTGTCAGGTAAATTAAGGACAAAGACAAAACCTTCATTCTAAATTTTCCTGATTTCTCCTTGAGTTACAGTGCTTTTGTTTTGAGCTTTTAAAAAAAAAACAAACTCTTTTTCTTTCTTTTCCCCCACTTGGTAGATATTGTCATTAAAGATCAGAGAATCTGAACTATATCCCTAAGTCTACATACCCTTGTCCAAGAGACAAAAACCCAGCTAGGGTTCAACTTTGCCACTTAAAAACTGTGGGGGCTTAGACAACACATTCAACCTCTCTGAGCCCAAATTTCCTTACCTTAGACAGTAACACAATGATCATATGGGAATTAAAGTGGACAATGTTTGTGGTGCACCTTTTTAAACAAAAAAAGTAATTAAACACAGCTTTTACTGTTGTGAAAATATGGATCATTGTGCCAGCTACTAATAGATTTACAATTTTTTAAATACTAAAGGCATCATTTGGGGCTGGGATTGTAGCTCAGCGGTAGAGCGCTTGCTTCGCATGCGTGAGGCCCTGGGTTCAATCCTCAGCACCACATACAAACCAATAAAATAAAGACATTTAAAAAAAAAAAAGCATCATTTGAAGAATTCTCTCTGTCGTTAAAGATTTAAAGCCCTTTCTAGCCAGATTGTAGATGTACACATGGATGCATACTGAGAAAACATGTATTAGTTTACTCACTGCATCGTAACAAAATACCCAATTGTGTGTCTTAAGCAACAGAAATTCATTTTCCCTCAGTTCTGGAGACTGGAAAGTCCAAGATCAAGGTCCAGCAGCTTTGGGCCCTGGTGAAGGCTCTCTGGCTGGCTTGCAGAAGGCTGCCTTCTTGGCACGTTCTACATGGTAGAGAGAAAGCAAGCTCTCATATCTCTTCTTATAAAGACACTAATCCTACTGGATGAGGTCTCTGACCCTGTGACCTCACTTAACATTTTTTTTTTTTTGGTACTGGGGATTGAACTCAGGGGCACTCGACCACTGAGCCACATCCCCAGCCCTATTTTGTGTTTTATGTAGAGACAGGGTCTCACTGAGTTGCTTAGCACCTCGCCATTGCTGACCAAGGCTGGCTTGGAACTTGCGATTCTCCTGTCTCAGCCTCCCAAAGTGCTGGGATTACAGGCGTGTGCCACTGCACACGGCTCTCACTTAACCTTAATCACCTCTTAAAGGTCCTATCTCCAATTTATAGACACGTGGAGTTAGGGATTCAACATATAAATGGAGAAGGATGCAATTCAGTGCACACATCACATTTGATGTGTAAATTTCCAAAAATTCTTTGGCGTGTGTAGATTTTCTCTTTCTCCATAGACAAGCAGGATTCTGCAAGTGCACCTAATGCGTTGTCCGTGTGGTGGCGAAGCCCATGCTTCCTCACTGAAGATGTGTGTGGAATTTTTCCTGTACAGATGTTGTACACTAGCCTGAGGGAGTTTTTGTTACTCAAGGCCAATGATCCATGTAGTGAATGGGGATGAAACTGAAGCAAGGTAAGCAACAACAACCATGTAAACTAATTAAACTTGGGGTTTTAATTCCTGAAGACAGAAAGTGTCCCATCCAGTGCACAGTCACTCTCTCCTTTGCTCCCTGGCCCAACAGGAAGCTCCTAATCAATCTGCACCCAGCCGTATGCTGAGTCTCAATGATGTCAGACAGTGTTCAGTGGGTGCTTTCTAAGAGTCTGTCACCACCCTGAGCTCTTGAGATCCAATGAAGGAAACAAGCAACAATCCCTGCCCTCTTTGAGCTGGTGGTCTAGCTAACGCTCATCACCCTTCACTCGTCACTGTGGTTTCAGAGTCAGAGTGAGACTTGAGACTGGAACTTGGAGACTTTGCTCCTCTTTTTTCTCAGCTGTCCCATGCGGGATGAGCAGGCCCAGCTGAGATGTGCTGTTAAATCCAAACATCAAAGAGTTGTTTAAGTACCTTGGATTTTTCTCTGTTTACTTATTACCTCAGACCTTCCTGCGTGGATCCCAGTACAAAATATATATAGACACCAAACACCCACTTCATGTGATGCTTTGGAGAAATAAATGTGGCCAGGAATTGAGGGAATGAGGTAGCCAAGGATAGTGAGCAGAAAGGACCCACAATTATCTGACTGGGGTATGACTTCCCCTTTTCTAGAGGGAAACCACATCTCTACAGAATACTGACCTGGGGAGGTGAAAGGGCACAAAGAACCCTAATTACACAGGGACATTCGTCCAAAGCACTCCAACCATAAGATGCATACAGTGCTTCTCTGCAGGGATTTCATGAGGATGAAGAATGATGTGTGTAAACCCCTGGCTCAAGGTCCATACAGGTGATACTGATGAATCTGCAGGACAGCCAGGCCTTAGCAGGTCATAGGTCATCACACAGCATGGCTCCACCTCCACTCTGAGCTAAGGTTCAAGGAAGCATTCATGGTGACTTAACATACAAGGGAGACCCAGGGGAAGATGAAAATTCCAGACATTATTATTTAATCTGTAAATTTTCAATAAGTATGGCCAAGTTTGGGACCATGAGGGACAAAGCACATCACAACAGTACTAGTATTATATCAGGCCTCCCTCAGTGGAGTCTTGAAACAGAGAATAGGAGCCTCAGGAAAGGGTTGGATAGGGAGCTGCTGATGCAGGACAAAGAGGAGAAAGGTATATTACAGGCCACCAGGGCCTGTGCTGAGGACAGAAAGGTCTCAGAAGACCAGAGGGTCTCATAATTCTGAGAGCAGGGTGCTGTCCAGATAGACTAAGTTTGGGAGACTACGAGGGTCTTGCTGCACCTGGCCTACACAGCATGTCATGACATGAAAATAAACAAGAATCATCTTCCTTCTACATTATAATTACATGAAAAATCATTGTTTGAATGATTTGTGTGTAACTATAATCTTCATAATCACCTACAAGTTGGTATTATTATCCCAATTTTACAGATTTGGAAATTAAGGCACAGGTTAATAACTTGCCCAAATACACAGGTAGAGTTGAGATCAAGCCCAAGGTCCAAGGAGCTCTTACTCAGAGAACCCTATGCTGCTTATAGCCTCCTTGTCCCTTGTGAAGTTCACTTTCCTCAGCAAGCCTCATTTCTCCAATTTGCTCCAATAAGCCAGTCTGGCAAACCTTCTCTGTAAAAGGCCAGATAGTAAATATTTTTTGGCTTTACAGGCTATTTTCACAACTATTTAACTCTGCCTGCCAGCATAGTGTAAAAGCTATCATAGGCAAATAAGCACATGAATGGGTGTGGCTGTTTCAAAACACACTATTTATGTTCACTGAAGTTGGAATTTCAGATAATTTTCACCTGTCACAAAATCTTCTTTTGCTAATGTCTTTCACATAAGTCATGAGTTGTATAAAAATAAGCAATGAGCCAAATTTGGTCCTTGGATCAAAGTTTGCTGATCCATGCAATAGATGGTAAGTAAGCAAGGCTCTACCTCTGTTATCCTGACCTCAGATGGCTAGGAGTCCCAGTAAACAACCTAACTGTCCTGAGTCCCTGCCACCCGAGAGAGGTCTCATGTCCACAGCCCCACTGACACATTCAGTCATTTGTAGATCAACAGGTGGCTGCAGCATGCAATGACAAATCCATCCAATGACCCGGGAACATATTAGCACATTAAGCAACAATGATACTAATTAAACTTGGGGTTCTTAATTCTTGAGAACAGAAAGTGTAGCACCTGGCACAGTTACATTCTCTCCTTTGCTCCCTGTCCCAACAGGAAGCTCCTTGTCCATCCACACCCAGCCACAACAAGACTCTCCACAACTTCAAAAATGTCTGATGGGCGCTTCATATGAACCCCTTAAATATTATGATCAATGGAGAAGGAAAGCTAAATGGTGATGGTAGAGAGAAGGAATGATCCAAAATTCATAGTGATGAGAACACAGATTCTGATCAGAATGGCCTTGGATAAGTTACTTAAACTCGAAACCTGAATTTCCTTTTCAGTCAAATAAAAAGAATAATATTTATCTCACAGGTCTGCTGTGAAAATCCAATGAGATAATGCACATAAATGCTAGCACAATGCATGGCACGCAGTAAACACACATGCGCTCACACACACAGCCTGCCCCATGAAACGAAGCCCAAAGAGAAAGAGGAAATGAGACAGGCAGAGGAGGCTCAAGGCTCATCATCTCACTTGATTTTCTGAAATCTAAGTTCCTACAGAACTAGGCCTTGTATTCTTTGTGATCAGGAAACTGGATGCTCAATAAATAGTTGTTCATGATGCTGTTATCCACATGCCTCCAAAGAGAATCTCATCTCCTGCATATAAACTCATTGAAAAGTTACAAAGCATTGATGCTTTGATTTCAACACAGTTTTTCATGTTACTCCCCAGAAAACCAAAAAGGTATTTTATTTTATTTAAAATATTATTCATGTTTAAACTTAATTGGTATATATAATATCTTGCTAATTTGAAGAATAGAAGATGGCTTACTCAGATCAACAGAATGGACACAATCGTGTAAAGTCTATATAATAACATTCTAGTTCATTGCTACTGTGCCTACCTTAGACACGCCTCAAAGAGTAGCTACAGTGCTGGATGGAAGAATTTGGGGTTATTTTAAGCAATTTAAGGAATGTTTCACATAAGGTTTCATTTCACATCCAGTTTTTCCCTATCTGTACTTACATGTCCCCTCACTAGAATCTGTAGCTTGCCTGTATTTTTTTTTTCTTTTGCATTAAACTTTCAACTAAGGATTTGCCTCTCCTGTCTTGAGCTTCCCAGCCACTTATTCTGGTTGACAAGTTGCAAACTTGATGCAGGCAGCAGTGCCAAGGACGACAACAGTGGGCAAGTAGCTGGGTGGTGAAGAGATGGCCTCTGGAGCCTGTAGGCTATGTTCCAATCATCACTTAGCCTCTTACTAGTTGTGTGACCTTGGGCAGTTCAATTATTTTTTATGTTCTAAGATCTTGATAAGCAAAATGGGACAAAAGTATCTAACAGGGTTACAATGATAAACAAATTAATATACACATAAAGCATTTAAAGTAGTACTTAGTAAGACATGTTGGTTGCTATTATCACTGTCATATCAAAGTCCCCGCTTTCTTTACAGCATAGTTGAAGCCTGCTGGTCCACACGCCCATCAGCAGACTTGTGTAAGAAATCTGCTTCTATGCATCCTCACTGCCAGCCCTGGGGCCAGGGTAGTTTCCTAGGCACAGCTCTTTTGAACTTCCTCTCTGACCTGCTCCCATCCCTGTATCTGACCCTATGTCTCTGTCTAAATTTAGATGTCCAGGGTGGTAGTCTTGCCATGAGCCCCAGGCAAAGAGCTGTTATTGTTTTCCATCTTCCTATCTGGAGCTGAGCCCACTGTGCCCAAGAGTCCCATTTCAGAGGAAAGCTGCCACCAGTCTAAATCATTCTAACTCCCCACCAAATAGTTTCTGGGTCTCCTACTACAGCCTTCAAGCCTGGGTGTCCCACAGTCCTTTCCTCACCTCTGCTTGTGCAGTCCAAGCCAATTCCTTGGTACCCATCCTGCCACAGGAGTGTAATGATAGAGGGTCTTCTCCAACCCTCCTCTACACTCTGCTTCCTGCTCTTAAGCTCAGATCAAATATTAACCATGTAATCAAAGGAAAAATTATGCAATGTGGCATTGGGGCTGTAGCATGTCATCAGTAACTAGGAAAACAATTTCACAGTTCCTTAAAAAGTTACCATACAATCCTGACTCCACTCATATTAACCTATTTAACAGAAATAATGAAAGTATATTTTATTATTTCACACAAAAACTTGTATTCAAATGTTCATAGTGACATTCTTTATAATATTAAAATTTAGGAACAACCCAAATGTCCATCAACTGATGAATGGGTAAATAAAATGTGGTATATCCATATAATAGACTACTACTCAGCAATGAAAAGGAATAAAATACTCTAGCATACTACAACACAGACAAACCTTGAAAACTTTGAAAACATCAAGTGAAAGAACACAGACAGAAAAGTTTATATATTGTATAATATTTCCAAAAAAGGTAAAATCAACAGAAAGAAGATCAGTGGTTGCCTAGGTCTAGGGGTAGGAGTGGGCTCAACCATAATCAGGTACTCGGGTTCTTTTTTTTTTTTTAAATATTTATTTATTTTTTTAGTTGTAGGTGGAAAGAATATCTTTATTTTATTTTTATGTGGTGCTGAGGATCGAACCCAGTGCCTCACGCATGCTAGGCGAGCACGCTACCACTGCACCACAACCCCAGCCCCGGTACTCGGGTTCTTATAGGGGTGATTTTCTAAAACTGATTTTTTGGTAATATTTGCAACACTGTAAAAATTCACCAAAATTCATAAAACTATAACAATTAAAATGGATGAGCTTCATGGTATATAAATTAATAAAGCTATCCTTTTAAAAATACATATAAAAGATGCAATGATAACTCCAAAAATGCTTACTATAAATATACAGTATTTTTTTTGGTAGCACAGATGACTGTACACAAAGTAATTACATTTTTTATCATAGCTATACCATAGAAGGCATCATCTGAGAAGCACCCCTTTGGCCCCCAAAAATGTTAGACTCCAGCTATTAAATTATAACTATAAAATTAATCATAAACATAAATTAATCTCACCAACTTCACTGCAAATCTTGATCAAAAGAGACCACTTTTTAAAAATAAAAGAAATATGTTGTTATAGTTGATATTTAAAAAGTAAAATTGATTCCTTGTTCAGAATGCTAAATCTAATGAGAAAAATAAATCTATTTTAGTAGAAAACTCCTAACAGAAGGGGTTGATGCCTTACCTGAAGTCTCACTAATAAAATCTAACCATGATAAACTAGATCTCCAAATAAAACTTATTATTTTGCCAAATTAGAAATGTATCTAGTTTCTGAGCTGGGCTGAGTGGTACACGACTATAATCTCAGCAACTCAGAAGGCTGAAGCAGGACAGCAAAGTTCGAAGTCGGCCTCAGCAACTTAGAGGCCCTAAGCAACTTAGTAAGACCCTGTCTCAAAATAAAAAACAAAAATTAATGCAGATGTAGCTCAGTGGTAAAGCACCCCTAGGTTCAATCCCCAATACACCGCTCCCAAAATTATCTACTCCTTTTAATGGTTTATACATGGCTGTGTGGCTTAATTCCACACAGCCATGGACCCCCACTATTCTGTTTGCATGTGTCTAACACACTTTAAAACATGCCGACATAGATGAAATAAGTTAGCTAGTAACTGTGACTACTGCTTAAGCACTTTTGCTGATCTCTGGCCACGTTTCTTTTCTCTAATTCTTTGTACAATTAAACAACACCAATCTTTGTTCTCCTTTACTGGAGCACTTCAGTATGGAAAATAACATCCAAGCTCTCTGAAATTAAAATCCATACTTGCGGCCTGGGGTTATGGCGCAGTGGTAGCGTGCTCACCTAGCATGCTTGAGACACTGGGCTCGATCCTCAGCACCACATAAAAATAAAATAAAGATATTCTGTCCACTTACAACTAAAAAAAAAATATTTTTTTAAAAGTCCATACTTGCAATGAAAATAGCCAGACCTCTTGTTTTTCATGTCTCCCTATCAAACATGGCTCCTCTTCAGTTCTGAAGATCTAGGATGAGGCTGAACACGTTCCTGTTTGGAGTCCCTTGTCATAACCCAGGCTGGTCTTTCCAGAACACTCTTCTACTTGGGTGGCTTTTAAAGCATGTTTATCACTGTTACTGGTCCATTATCCCCTGGGAACACAATGTTTTTGTAGGGGGTCCTCTAGTGAGAGAACACAAGGAAGCACTTGCATGCCAGTCTCTCCATGCACCTCCAAGCTGCAGTATTTTGCTACCTTCGTCAGTACTTTTTCTGTGATGCTTCCATTTTGGAAGCTCTCTAGTGACAGCATAGGGCAGAAATTAAAATAAAACCATTTTATATTTTGTCTTAGTCATTCAACTGAGAGTTTTTCAGATGAGCAATTTAAATTTTAATTAAAACTCAGGGCTCATAGGAGGTCCTGCAGATGGGATTCTACTCCTGTAGAAAGAAAATAAGTATAACCCGCAACATAGTCTAGTATACTCTGTCAGGTCACTGGGCAAATAAACCCTATGCCACCATCTTGTCCATCACAGGGGACTAGTTATTAAAATATTTCCAGTAAAATATTCAGTATAAACTGTTATACCCACACTAATTATTCAAAAGCATTCAAATTTAAATGAACTGAGCCCACAATTATTCAGCACCTATTTTATGCAATAGGTGTTTTGAAAGGGAATAAAAAAAGAAAACACACGATTCCTACCTCCAAGAAGCTGCTTGATTTGCATTTCCACAAAATAAAATTATTTTGCCTTTCAAGTACAGGTTTTCAAACATGGAAGGATAAAATGTTCAAGGAGCCATTCGAATAATACATAGTTACAACCAAGCAGCAGCGTTTTGGTAAGTACGCACTGTTTACAAACTTCCTAAGAAGTGACCAGATTGTTGTTTATTTCAGTAATATATAATGAGGTATAGTTTTTAATATAAAAATGAAGGATGAGAACAGGTGGGACAGTTGCAAACAGAAGTTGCATTTACAGAAGAAACAGCTTGAAAAGAGCTTTTCCAGGTATTCTCTAGTGGAGCATCTCTCAAGGGGCGGCTCTTAGAGGAAACACCCAGGATTGGTTGACATGCTCACTGTGACTTCAGCACATGTATGGCATCGCTTTTCCTTGGTAAGTACTAGGAATACCTCAGCATTGTAATCAAATTATCTGTTCAAATACTTCATTACAGAATATCATAATTCAAAGCATATTGTTCCTGAGTCTTAGGAAAGAATTTTACTGAATGTTTAACATGAACTAAAATATTGAGAGGAAAAAAATGATTAGATACTAGGTATTTCAATAGGTTAAAAGGAATCTGAAGGGATACATAGGCACATTTTACTTCTGACACCAAGACAATCACAGTAAGAATAACCACTCGTGGGGCTGGGGTTATGGCGCAGTGGTAGGGTGCTCGCCTAGCATGCATGAGGCACGGGGTTCGATCCTCAGCACCACATAAAAAATAAAATGGAGATATTCTGTCCACCTGCAACTAAAAATAAATATTTAAAAAAAAAAAAAAGAATAACCACTCGTGTTTATGGAGCAGCATGTGACCAGTGCTGCCTGCACTTCCTCATAGACTCTCGGCAATCCTGCCCTCTAAGCATGGTGATAATTGTCTGCATTTTACTCATGAAGGAGCAGAGGTTAGAGAAGTTCAGTGGCTTGACCAACGTCACTCAGTTACTAAGTGACGAGGCCAAGACTGGGTTCACATCTCTGTGAGAGTCAAGGCCAGCTCCCAGCCCCCTCTCCAGCCTTTCTTATGAGATAATGTGCTCTTAAAGTTCACATTCGCTTAGGAGGATTTCTCTGGGGAAATGGCAAACCTACTTTAATTTGCTAAAGAAACCACAAGTGTCTAGCCAGCTTGTATTTCAAATTTTGCTTTAACATTCCAAAGTTATCATTGTAAAAAGAGCTGCTGTTGCTGCTAAAATGCCAATGAAAAAGGTACCAGCCACTTTGCACACCACCAACACTTTCTATGCAACAAATCACTTTAGTTGAACTATAGTTCAAATCCATCCTTAACTTGCTCAATACCAAAGTCATGTATGGTATATGCCAATGAGCCTTTGATGAAATATCCAGAGGTTCCCTTTTCAGGTAAGATGAAAGTACACTCTGCTCTGTCTCCCCAACCTGAAGCAATAATAAAACCAGGAGAGAATGCACGGAGCAGTTATCTGAGAATGTTGAAAAGCAAACAGTAGCATGTGTATTGGGAAGAGTGTAAGGATTTATAAAGGATCACCAAGCTGGTGTTGAGTTTGCCACCCCCAGAGGTGTTCTGTCTATATTCACTCCAGCTGGAAAATCCTTAGTGCTCTCTAAGTGAATTCCTTCATTCTGATACAAAAAATAAAAATAAAAAAAAGAGGTGCCTTAGCAATTGGTGGGGAAGACTCCCCATTTGTTTTTCTCCTTTCTCCATTCTGCCTCACCCCAGCTCTCATGCTATCCTAAGGCAGCAACAGCAGCAACTCATGGGAGACTAAAACTTGAAGAGAAGAAAACTTCCTCATTAGAGAAGTTGTGGTCCCAAGAAGAAAGGGTAAATTCCTGATACTCTTTTTATCTCTCTCTGTTCTCTCATTGCTTGCCTCTGAATGTGGCCACAGTCTTGTGTGTGACAGAATCAGGTAAAGAAAGTCCTAGACTGCTGGTCAGGGAAGCCAAAAGGGGAGATCCAGGAAACTAGAAAAATACCAGGATTGAGAAGAAGGAAGAGTTTGGAAAAACAAAGCCTAAGCTGTTCATGTGTGCTTGAGATCACAAACAAGTTGCACATACGTAGATAGCATGCTGGACAGCATACTACAGACTTTCAGAACAAAATTATGAGATTGATCACTTTCTAGGTCACAGTCTGGCCACTGGGTTGTATACACACTGGACAAATGCAAAGAGCACCACGAAGCCTTGGATAATAGAACTGATAATGAAACCCCAACACTCAGAAGGCTGACTGGAACTCACAGTATAAACCCAAGTGGGTTGATTCTCTACCAAAACAAAAATATCAAGATTCGCCTTAGACTTCATTAAGGCACATAGTCTCATAATACAATGAAATCCAAAATCCCTGGACCTAAGAATCAAGAAAATGACAACTTACCTAGGAAAAGACAAAAAATGCTGTGATGGTAAATTTTATATGTCAACTCAACTGATCTAAGGGATGCCTAGATAGCTTGCAAACATGTTTTCTGTGTACATCTGTGAGGAGGTTTCTAGAATAAATTAGCATTTAAATGGATGGACAGTGAAGAAGACCATCCTCACCAGTGAGAGGGGACATCATCCAATTTATTGAAGGCCTAATTAGGAAAATTGCATGGGAAAGGCAAATTTACTCTCTCTTCTTGAGTTGAGATATCCAGCTTCTCCTGCCCTTGGATGTCTGTGCTTCTGGTTCTTGGGCCTTCATACTCAGAACAGGACTTACACCAGTGCCTTCTCTGGTTCTCAGGCCTTCAGATTTGAACTAGAAGTCGGACTCCAACTCATTCACAGTAGATTGAGAATTCTGTCTCTACTTTCTAGATGGTAGATCAAACATTCTCAGCCTCCATATTTGCATAAACTAATCCCCATAGTAAATCTCTTATTATATAAGTATGTATATCCTACTGGTTCTGTTTCTCTGTAAGACCCTGATTAACATAGATATGACATGAGGACGACTAAGATGTAGAATTAGTTGACAATGACTTTTAAGCAATTATTATAAAAAAGTCCGATAAGTAAGAAACAATACTTGCAACAAGTGAAAGAATACAATATATGAAGAAGAATCAAATGGACATTTCAAGACTATAAGATAGAATAATCAAAAGAAAAAACTAACTAGATAGGTTCAATGTTAGGATGGAGATAAAAGAAAGTGAACTTGAAGATGGATCAAAAAATTTTCCATTATAAACAACAGAGAGAAAAGATTGAATAAAAAATGCATAGGACCTCAGCCCAACATGTGGAAGAGGTGGAGCTGACCAATCCTGGCCTGACACGAGGAGGAGGAGACCCACCACACACGTGCGCCCAAAAGAGGAGATTGACCATGCTGTTGCCCTCCATCTACCAACTGGTGGCTGTCCCTGCCTATATCTGTCTAGAGTCAACAGCCAGGACCAGGAAGACCATCCCCGAAGTCCCTGCAGGCCTGGTACACCAGAGGTGAGGTATTGGTAAATTGCAGGGACACTACAAGATTATAGGATAGAAACTATAATACCTCAGAAGGGCACTGCTAGAGAGGAAGATACATGAACAACATGAAAAAGCAAGGGAAGAAAATGCCCCAAACAAACCAAGGTGCTACAACAATAGAATCCATTGACAGCACAGTAGATGAAATGTCAGAGAAGGAGTTCAGAACATACAAAATTAAAATAATCTGTGAAGCATAGAATAACATAAGAGAGCACACACAGGCAACAATTGATCAATCCAACAAAGAGATTAGAGAGCAAATACAGACAACCATTGATCACTCCAACAAAGAGATAAGAGAGCAAATACAGGGAGAAAAAGATTACTTCAAGAAAGAGATAGAGACTTTGAAAAAGAATCAAGCATAAACCCTTGAAATGAAGCAAAAAATAAACCAAATAAAAAATTCAATAGAAGCCGGGCATGGTGGCTCAAGCCTGTAATCCCAGCACTTAGGGAGGCTGACACAGGAGAATCATGAGTTCAAAGCCAGCCTCAGCAATGGTGAGGCGCTAAGCAACTCAGTGACACCCTGTCTCCACATAAAACACAAAATAGGGCTAAGGATGTGGCTCAGTGGTCGAGTACCCAAGTTCAATCCCCAGTACCAAAAAAAAAAAAAAAAATTCAATAGAAAACATCACCAATAGACTAGAAAACTTGGAAGACAGATCTTCAGACAATGAAGACAAAATATATAATCTTGAAAATAAAGTTGACCACACAATGAAGATGGCAAAAAACCATGAATAGAACATCCAGGAATTATGGGATGACATGAAAAGACCAAATCTAAGAATTATTGGGATAGAGGAAGGCACAGAGGTACAAACCAAAGGAGTGCACAATCACTCCAATGAAATATCAGAAAATTTCCCAAACATGAAGAATGAATTGGAAAATCAAATACAAGAGGCTAACAGAACGCCAAATGTACAAAACTACAATAGATCCATACCCAGGCACATTTTAATGAAAATCCCTAAAACATATAGTAAGGATAGAATTTTAAAAGCTGCAAGAGAGAAGGAGCAGATTACATATAGGGGAAAACAAATTCAGATTTCAGCAGATGTCTCAACCCAGACCTTCAAACCAGGAGATCCTGGAACAACATATACCAAGCTCTGAAAGAAAATGGATGCCAACCAAGAATCTTATATCCAGCAAAATTAAGCAACCATTGATCACTCCATTGAGGAAATAAAAACCTTCAATGATAATCGAAAGTTAAAAGAACTTACAGCGAGAAAGCCTGCACTAGAGAGCATTCTTGGCAAAATATTCCACAAGGAGGAAATGAAAAACAACAATGAAAATCAGCAAAGGGAGAAACTACACTAAAGGAAAAGCCAATGAAAGGAGAAACCAAGTCAAGTTATAAACCAAAAATAAACTAAAATGAACAGGAATACAAGCCATATTTCAATAATAACTCTGAACATTAATGGCCTATCAAATCAAATCAATCAAAAGACACAGACTGGCAAATTAAATTTTAAAAAAACTCAAATTGTGAAATTCACATGGATGTTGGCTCAGGGCTATGCCTACAATGGAGAAAAGGGCAGTGTTAGGAACATCAGCTGAAGATAAAAATTGGTTAATGTGCTATCCAATGAATTTCTTATCCTTATTCCTCTATAGCTATGTAAGTAAGGCAATTATTTTTCTTTCTTCTTTCAAATTTTTTTCTTTTAGTTTTCTGTAATTTGGATATGAGATGACTAGGTATTACTTTATTTATTCACCTATATATTTGGTACTTATCCTACTTGATATTTTCTCAAAATCTGTGCTTTTTATCTCATCTTCATTTTTGAAAATTTTTCAGATTGTTTTACTTCAAATATTTTTTCTGCTCTGTTTTCCTTTCTTCTGTTTGGAATCTAATTGTGCATGCTTTATTCTTTGATATTGTCCCACAGTTCTTGGGTTGCTTTTATTTCCTTTGTATTTTTGTTTGGGAAATTTTTAATTAACTTATCATCAAGATCATGGTTTCTTTCCTTGGATATAATTTAATTGATAGCATCAGAAGGCATTCTTCCATTCTATTTCAGCAGCTTGATTTCTAGAATTTTGTTTTGATTCTTAAAGTTTTCATTTTCCCTAACATAGTTTATAAGTTTTTGCATGCTGTACACTTTTTTCCCATTAGAGTATTTAACATACTAATCATAATTACTTTAGTTTTTTTTTAACTTGGCAATTCAAACACGTATGATATGTTTGAGGCTAATTTTTATCTTCAGACTACATTTTAGTGTGTCTTCTGGCCTGTCTTGTAATTTTTTGTTGAAAGCCAGACTTGTTTTATTGAATAATAAAAAATGAGGTAAATAGGCCACTGATAGGAGTATTTATTTTATCTGGTGAGGACTTGTCTGGTGTTTAATGCTTGCTTGCAGCTAAAGGTACCAGAGGCTTCAAGTTTTCATCCTGTACTTTATTTTAATCTCACTGAGTTTCCTTAAACACTATTTCAAAGACAAAGAATCTGTGTATTATAACTCTTTCAGCTGTAACTGATTGTTATTATACCAAATCCTTGCTGTTGTGCAGGTCAGATATGGGACAAAGGAGTTTTTTCTAATCTTATCAATCTTTAAGTGGGTCTATGTCTGAGGACTACAACTTTCACAAGTGTTTCATCAACATGTACCACCTCCACTGGCATCCTTACTCCCTTCTCTGGCTGCAGCATTCCCAATATTTTTCTTTGAAACTTTGTCCTTAATTGATGTTGTTTTTAATTCATAACCTAACCCTATCAGAGACATCAGGTCTTTCTGAAATCTTCAGTGGGAAATTGGTGGGGTATCTGGAAGGAAAACTGTGGAACTGTGAGGGTTTCCCTAAGTCTGTAGGACCCCAAGGTTTCCTTAATCTCAAATTAGAACATATTCTGTCTCTAGCCGTTCTTCAAGATTATATACACCAGTTGACAGCTCTAGCAGTACATTGTTGAGTTCAAGAAATGTAATTTGATTTTCAGACATTTCTGTTACTGTAAGGA
Organism: Xerus rutilus; assembly: GCA_028644305.1. Taxonomy (NCBI): domain Eukaryota; kingdom Metazoa; phylum Chordata; class Mammalia; order Rodentia; family Sciuridae; genus Xerus; species Xerus rutilus. The sequence continues at coordinate 54,389,039 of CM053405.1, read as the reverse complement.
TAAGATTGATGACTTTTGATTACTTAAAATATCAGAGATGAAACGTGAAGTCAGTTTCTTAACTTTAAAACAGTATTTGAATACTTGTTTAATTCTATTCATTCTTTCCATTTTGTATATTCTTTTTTCCTTCTCTGATTTTTTTTTCCATTTTATCATCCATTTTATTTGGGAAATGCTTTTGTTGAACACAGAAAATCAATGTGATTAATTCTATTTTATGTTTTTAATCTTATTCCTACATCTTCTGTAGACTGTTCTTAATTTGTTTATATAGAATAATTTATATAATTTTTATATATTGAGTAGTTTTATGTATTGAATAGTTTATAGTATATCAGATCTACATTGTATTTCTTCTACTCATTCTTTCTTAAACAATACACATAGATTCTATTGGGTAATTAAAAATCAATAAGTAAATAAATAAATAAATAAACAAACAGAGCATTAAGGACTGTGGAAAATTCAAAAAGGTCCAACATCATGTCACAAGAATTCCAGAAGAAGAGGATAAAGAAAATATTTGAATAAATAATGCATGAAAACACTCCAATAATGGTGAAAGTCATAAATCTACATATTCAACAAGCATAGCAAACTCCAAATAGGATAAATTCAAAAGAAACCCACATACAAACACACTATAATCAAACAACTGAAAACTAAAGAGAATTAAAAATTCTTGAAAGCACCCAGAGAAGTTTACTTACAGAGAAAATGACTTGAACAACTGAATGTTTCTAATCAGAAGCTGTAGAGAATAGAAGGAAATGAAGTGACATATTCAAAGTAATGGGGGGAAAAACCTGTCATTTCAGGATTTTATATTCAATGAAAATACCCATAAGGAATAAAGGTGAAATTAAAAAATATTTCAAACAAAGGAAAATTAAAGGAATAAGTTGTCAAAAGACATTGAGAGAATTTCTCAATGAATTCTAAAGAAATTCCCTTTAGATGGAAGGGAATTAATACTAGAGGAAACTGAAAGATCAGGAATGTAGAAAGAACAACAGAAATTGTAACTATCACATAACTAAAGTAGACTGTTCTCCTACTGAACATTTTTTAGAGCATGTTTGACTTTGACAATTGAAAGAAACTTTTTTTTTTAGTACTAGGGATTGAACCCAGGGGCTCTTAACCACTGAGCCACATCCCTACCTCCTTTTTGTATTTTATTTAGAGACAGGGTCTCTCTGAGTTGCTAGGGCCTTACTAAGTTGCTGAGGCTGGCTTTGAACTCCTGCCTCAGCCTCTTGAGCCACTGGTATTATAAGTGTGTGCCACCATGCCCAGCTAAAAGAAACATTTATAACATTGTGTGATGGAGTTTTTAATATATGTAGATCTAGTATATAAAACAACCATAACCCAAAGAGCATAGTGTAAAAGAACCTCTACATAAATTTCTTCATACCACTTGAAGTAGTAGAATATTATTTCTAAGCAGTCTGAGAAAAATTAAGTGTGTGTCAATGGAGTTTTATTCAGCCATAAAGAAATTATGTCATTTGCAGGAAAATGGATGGAACTTGAGGCCATCATGTTATGTGAAATAAGTCAAGCTGAGAAGGTGAAGGGTCATATATTTTCTCTCATATGCAGAAGCTAGAGAGGAAAAAGGAAAAGAAAGGTTGCAGGAGGATCTCATGAAAATCAAAGAGAGATCAATAGAGGAAAGGCATCAAGAGGTGAGAGATGGGAAGGGAGGGGTAGGTATTGGAGAGTGATATTAGCCAAATTACATTGTTATATTGTGTGCATGTACAAATATGTAACAACAAATCTCATCATTACGTACAACTATAATGCACCAATAAAAAATGTGGAAAAAAAATAAAGTGCACAGCTAATCACATCCAAAAAAATTAAGTATGTGTGTACATGTGTGTGTGCACACAAAATCTCCCTCCAGCTGACTAGAAATAATTGTACAATGAGATACAATCAAAAACACAATACATTAAAACTGAATACCAAAAATGCTCAAATAACTCAAAGCAGAAAACAGAGAGAAATTCAAATAGAAGCAGCAAACAGGAAACAAATTACAAATTACAGACCTAAACTAAAGCATTCAAATACTATATTCAATGTTAATGGCATAAGAAAATCAATTAAAAAATGAAATTGTTAGAATAGGTTTAAAACACATGACCCAACTATACACTATCTATGAGAAACTCACCTTTTGGCTGAAAGTAAAAGAATGGGAAAAGATACATCATGTAAACATTGATCAAATTAAAGAAAAAATATTTTATTAATATCTGCCATGGACAGGTAGCTACTTGGCTTCCTCCCTTATCTATTTCAAGTCTCATCTGAAAGGAGCACTTTACAGCAAAGCCTGTTCTGACACCCTCTCTGGCAACACAACATAGCAGTTAAGAGCCCAGCCAGCCTAGGTTCTAATCCTATCTCCACTACTGCCTAGTGGTATGAACTTGAGCAAATTATTTAATCCCTCTAGGCTTCCATTTCTTCATCTTTTAAAGGAGGATAATAATAGTACTGTCTCATTCCATTTTTGTTGCTATAACAGAATATCACAGACTGGATAATTTAAAATAAACAGAAATTTATTTGGCATAGTTCTGGAGGCCGGGAAGTCTCAGATCAAGTAGCTGCATCTGGTGAAGGCTTTCTTGCTACGTTACAACATGGCAGGAAGCATCACATGGTGAGGGAGTACATGAGAGCAGAGCAAAAGGGAGCCAAACTTGCTTTTACAACAATTCACTCTTGCAACCTCTACTCCTATAATAAATGCATGAATCCATTCATGAAGACAGTCTTCATGACCTAATCACCTCTCATTAGGCCCCACATCCCAGCACTGTTGCATCAGGGATTAAGTTTCTAACACATGAACTTTGGGGGACATATTCAAACCTTAGCAAGTACCATCCTGAGAAGTTTGTTATGAGAATTCAATGAATTAATTTAATTCCTAAGAGCAGTGCCTGGCACATAGTAAGAGCTGTCATATTTATTTCATCTAGGATGCTGTGCATTATAAGACACACTATTATTTTATCTGCCACTTAAAGAAATACTGCCAATTAAAGTAGATATACTATCATTTATAAGGTTCATCCTAATTTTAGAGTTGTAAAAATAGTTTTTGATGAAGTGCACCTTAAAAATCAATGAAATTTAATACGTGTGGCTATATTGGGTCACTTCTTTTCCTCTTCCCTAAAATGGTTTCCTCATGATGCTTATCATTATCATATATTTATTTTATTTATATTTTTGGTGGTCTCAGCCAACTAGAATGTATGCTTCAAGAAACCCAGTGTAACCCAGTGTCTCAAAAACTGCCAGACACATATTTGGCCCCTAATCAATATTTCCTGAACAAATGAATGAATGAAAGTATAAGTGAAGAAAGAGAAGGATATGAAAGAAGTACTCCTTATTGATCATAAGATGAACATACAAAATTTTTTTCTAAATGTTTTTTTCGAGTTGTTGATGGACCTTTATTTTATTTATTTGTATGCAGTACTGAGAATCAAACCTAGTGCCTCACACATGCTAGGCAAGTGCTCTACCACTGAGCCACAACCCCAGCCCCACAAAATTTCAACCTGTGTTAAAGGAGTGAATGAATGAAAATGGTGAATGAATTACAACATAATCTCCATAAGAGCAAGCATCTTGTTTGTATCTCCTGAATCAAGGACACAGTAGGCATTCAACATATACTTGCTGCATGACTAAATGAATGAATGCCCTTCTACTATCTCCTGGTCCTTGAACTGGAAAATAGTTACACCCTAACAGGCAGAGGCACCAGCATGGCCCAGAGAATCTTGTTCTCATGAAGGAAGGCTGGGTTGTATATACACATGAAATAAATAGCAAAGCCTATTCTGAATATTCATCCATTGAATGATGTGTTAAAAGATTAATAAATGTAGCAAATTTTTAGCCTATGCCCCCACTCCTATGTTCCCCAACTTGGAGTTCACATATGCAAGAGCACACATACAAACACAATCTACAGGTAAATATTGGAAGGAAGGTCTGGAGTTGTGGCTCAGTGGTATAGCGCTTGCCTAGCATGTATGAGGCACTGGGTTTGATCCTCAGCATCACATAAAAATAAATAAATAAAGATATTGTGTCCATCTATAACTAAAAAAATTTTTTTTAAATATTGGAAGGAAGGTAGGGACATGAGTTTTTCTGATCAAGAGGTAACCAAGTTTTTCTATCAAGAGGTAGGTATAAGATAAACTACTGATCACAGACCTCTGTGGGGCACTATGTCAGGTGAAGTTTATGATAGTTATGCTGAAGCCCGGAGTGCTAGAGACAGTCCTCATGGGTAGGGCGTGGGAGACCAATGGAGAGGGGATGATTCCAATAATAGTAGGATGACAAGCATTTACTGAGTGTCAGGCAATTCTCTGACTGCTTTGCATGCACTCTCATCTAATCCTCCTGATTCTAGATGAGATAGGCATTACTTTTACCCCCATTCCATGAATGAGAAAACAGATGCAATAATATTCATCTAGCAAGAGCAAGAGATGAAATTCCAGACCCAAAGTTCTCAAACTCTAATTCTCAAAGATGTTGTATATCCTGGAAGAGTCTTAGCCTCAACCCGTCTGGATTTTAGGGATCCAAGAATCTTGGAGAGGACTCTGAAAAAGAGATGATAAAGGTCAAATGTCTATAGAAAGGCACTGGGTAGGGAAATCCAGACTAGAGCATTTGGTGGATTGGGGAAGAGCTTCCTATAGCAAAGAGAGAACCAGAGAGTTGAGTTGTTGAGTGCTCACTTAGCTTGCTCTATCATCTTTGGGTCTTTAGTGAAGTCCTCTTAAACAGGACGGTCTTGCCTCATCCGTGGTCTAGAAGTGCAGACGGAATCTTAGGTCCATGAGTTGGCCAGATTATTCAAATGGGGAGTTGGGCCTCTCATTCTCATCCTGAGGCCCACATGGGGGTGGAAAGCAGTAGAGATCAAAGCAGAAGTAAAACTTGTTGGGTCAGAGTCAAGAGTCACCATCTTTCCAGTGCTAGGTTCCGGGCACCAGTTCATCAACACAAATAACACTGCCTACAGAAGGTCAATACTGTAAGGTCACATGGAAATACTGGGCTTATATACAACATTGTCATCAGGAGCTGCAGCCAACACTCTAGAACTGAAGAAACAGTCAGTTATGGGAAGTAAGTCACAGGAACACAGGGACCTCAGTTCAGAGATCCCAGTATGGCCGCCAGATGGCATCCTTCCAATCTGCAGCTGCTCTGGACAGACCTTAGTTCTGGCTGGCCTTTGCCTTCAGCACCTTAAAGGCACCTCCTGGCTCCTGGCAATTCTTTTGTACAAAATAGGTACACCAGAAGTGCCTGGCACAAAACAGCTGCTGAGAAAATATATGCTAAATGAGAAAATTAATATAGATTTGGGGCTTAAATTTCATTCAGCGACAGACAAATTTAATTTGATTTGTTTCCATAATCTATCTTCCATTATCTATCTAATTCATGCCTGGAGTGAAACTTTTCCTCCTTAAATGCAAAAAACTCAAATATTCATTAAATTTGGAAATATTAAAATATTAATATTGTATATTAATAAAAGGTATTTTGAGAAGGTTGAAACAAATGAGTTGATTTAATCCAATGTAACAAACACCCACAGTTGATAGGGGTGGGGAGAAGGATAAAACCCTAGAAGCTAACTTCCATGGAAGGAGATGAATAGCTAAATTCAGTATTATGTCTCCTTTCAGTTCAGTTCTCCTATACTGATTAAGTACTTTCATTTGAAAGTTTATCCCAGTAACCCACTGATCAAGATGGATCAAGCAGCATCCATCAACATCTGAAGTACTAGAAGGTTTTGTCCCCAATGCACTAAAGAGGTTTTCTCTTACTTGAGGGCCCTTCAAACCAGCACAAGAAAGTCAGGGCAGTGGGGTGAAGGGCTGCTCAGCAGAGAGAAGCAGCCCTGGGCACCATTTCCATGTGGCAAACCTTTATGGATGGTAGAACTGGCAATATCACCAGCAGGGAAGGCAGCCAGAGGGAGTAAGAGACAAGTAAAACCAACAAACCAATGAAAGAATAAAACCCTGGAGATTTCACTGAGCTTCACAGTGACAATGTGCTGTCTCCCGCTTCACTCATGTGCTCAAGAGCTGAAGTCAGTAATAAAACCCTATGGCAATAAGCCATAAGGCCAACGTGGTTTTCTTCCTCCAAAGACAAGAAGGAAAACAAACTGATTAGCTCCTGTCACCTCACACAGCCAAGCCCTTAGCAATGTGACTTTCACAATAAATACTCTTGCCATAAGCACAGGGAAATCTTCCATTTCAAAAGATTTCTACTCATAAGAGTGTTCTCTTTAAAGTTATTGGTGTTTGCATTGCATTTATTATTATTTGTATGCATTAACCCTGGATTGCAATTTTTTATCATTAAAAGATAAATTAGTCAGACAAGGCAATGATGCACATGGTTTCCAAGACAACACTTCAAAAAAGAGTTCAACCTGCTGCATCACCACAGAGCACTTTGAAATCATTTCCTAGCAACCCCATAGGCTTCCAGAGACACAGACCTTCATCTCAGCCCTTTACTCAGACCTAAGAGAATACACACAACACAGAGAAAACAGGTCACTCTGTTAGCACAAACATTTCAAGTTAGTATATTTCATTCATGTGTGGAGCAAAATAATTCCCAGCTTTGTCTGCAAGATCTGTGCAGCTATATAAGGCAATATATGCAGCTATGTGAATGTCTCTAACATACTGCATCTTCTCCCTCAGCTCTGAGCTAAAAAACACATTAAACTAAATTCCACTTTGACTAATTTGAAGACAAATAACCACTTTTAAATAATGCACAAATACACATTAATCTAGAAAAGTGGAAGATAATCTGCCAATCTGAAAGACAGCCTTGATTCTGTTTCAGATTCATCACAGTACAAGGATATGCACCAACATATTGGGAAAATAAGAAAAAAAGTACAAAACGAGTTTAAGAGATTTCATGACAAAGTCTGTCACATAAAAGACAAGAAGTTTTGTGAAAATAAATGTGAAACCAGTGGAATTTTTTAAAAAATAAGAAATAGACGATTTTCTATCTTGCTATATTTTTTGGAGTTTTCCAAAATAATCATTCTAAAATTAATAAAAAGCAGAACAGAATTCTAGAATTAGCAACAAAAAAATCAGAGTAAAATAGTTGATTATTGTGTAAGTTATCCTCCAAATGCAAACCACCATACCTGTCCACATTCACTGTCCTACCCTGGTCAGTGCCCTGGGAGGCTGGTTTCTGCAGCCTAAGCCTACACCGGCCTCCCTTGAGACTGGCTTCACACTATGTGCAGCCAATGGGAGGTGCTAGGAAGGCACTGGAGAAGAGAGCTGTCAGGTCGTTTCTTCCCACCCCTTGTCTGTATCAGTGCCATGTTTTGGTAATAGCTTGTACCTTCAAGAGCACAGTTCCTGCCAGAGCCCCCTCCACCAGCAATGCCAGGCCTGATGCCAGCAATGCCAGGCTTCATACAGTTGCTAGTCTGGGCATCTCACTGTCCCTTGTCTTACTTTATCTCTATTCATAACTCTGTATGCAGAATGACACACTAAAGTCTTGATTAGAACCAATCAGAGTAAATTGTTTCCCCTGGGACAGGGACTGATGCAACTTTGACAACTGCAATCAATTCTGAATTAACATGTAGCAAAACCTTTTGTCACACAGCACAACCTTTTGACATTGTTGCCATTATTATCAATCCTACTTGTGCTGATTATCATAAAAAGGGAAAGAATTTGACTTTAAATTCCCTCCTTTTAAGACTATATCCAATTCTTTCCATTATAGTAAGAGGAGAAAAGCCTGCAGATAAACAGTGTTTCCTTAGGTACTGGGTCAATCAAAAAGGCAACACTATTTAATCCAAGCATTAAGCAGGAAGAATGAAAATATGGAAAGACATTCCCACAGATTTTGCCTAATTCCTTGTAAACTTGGTCTCTGTAGGCTTCTTAGTTTGGTTTGCTGCACTGATAATTTCCATACTGTCAGCTGCATCTGCCTTTAAACATGCAAGTAGAAAACACATTCCAAAACAACAACGCATGAATTTCACATGAGTTACCATGTGGGAATTATTTTTACTACTATTTCCATTTCCTCTACATTACCAAATGAAATATCAAGAAACAACACAATCTGTGTTACTCCCTGTGCCCAAACCAGTGCATTCAACTGTAGTGCTTTTAATTATTTTGTTTTAATGTTAAGCTTTGAACCAAATTTAAACTTTGGTTTCTGCATTTAGGAAAGCGATGACCAGCTCTCCCAACTCTTGTGAATGGTATTTGCTCAATAGCGCCTCCTGTGGTGACAAATAAAAGTGCTGCTTAAGGACTCCTGAGACCAAGCCTTGCTTTTTCTAAAGGTCCCACAATTATTTCTCCCAGACTGAAGCCAAGGCAAGAATTCTCAACTGTATGCTTTATATCCACACTGAACTTGTAGCTTTTTAAAAATACACAAACTGGAAGGCCCCAGAGATTGTGATTCCAGAGCTCTGGGACAGGGTTCCACTGGGAATTTGAGCAAAAATCAGTTTAAAGTGTTGGAACTACACCTGTACTCTGCCTTTCTGAGGTAAAAAGCTGGAGTGTAAATAAAACTGACATGGAAACTAAAACTAAAACAGCTATTCTGCAGGTCCCACAAATCTAGCAGAGAACTGAGACCCAAAATCATGTTGAGATGTCACATGTGATATCTTGTTAACTCTTAAGAACAATCCTGAATTAGCCATCAGGCTAGTGTAAATCAAAGCACATGATAGATCACTGCACACCCACTAGAGTGATTATAATAAGAAAAGACAAGCAATAGCAAGTGTTGGCAAGAACAGAGAACTAGAGATCTTCATACATGCTGGTGTGAAGAAAAAATTATGCACCTGCTTTGGGGCACAGTTTGGTGGTTCCTCAAATAGTTCAACATAGAGTTATCTTCTGAGTCAGCAGTTGCACTCCTAGCATGTACCCCAAAATGCTCATAGCAGTATTACTCGTAATAGCCAAAAAAGTGAAAACAATGCAAATGTCAATCAATAGATAAATGGATAAATAAAATAGACTACATTTTATTTGGGCAGTAAAGAGGAATACAGTACTATTACATGCTTCAACATGGATGAGCCTCAAAAAGATGCTAAGTGGAAAAAAAAGCAGACACAAAAGACTACATATATTATTAGTTCATCTATATGAAATGGCCAGAATAAGCAAAGCTATAGGAACAGAGAGTAACATAGCAGTTGCCAGTGGTTCCTGTGTGGAAGCAGTACATAGTCAATAGAAACTAAACTTGCAACTTTGGCTCCTGGACCAATGATATGCGGTACAATACCCTCTCACAAGGCTAGGCAGCAGCCGTGATCCACAACCACAAAACAACTGACACTCTGCAGTGCACAGGGTTGCCAGAGCTTTCTGGTTTCTGTGTTTTATATTTTTATTTGCCAGCATGTCTACAAAACGTTCATCTCTGAGTGTACTTGTGCTGTTCAACACTTTATTATAAAATAGACTTTGTGTTAGATGACTTTATCCACCATAGGCTTATGTAAGCATTCGGAGCACATTTAAGGTCAGCTAAGCTAAGCTATGATGTTTAGTAGGTCAGGTGTATTAGATGCATTTTTTACTTAATGAAATTTTCAATTCACAAAAGGTTTATAAGGAATGCAACACCATCTTAATTTGAGGAACATTTGCATTAAAAACCACCAAACCGTATACTTCAAAGTGATGAATTTCATGTTTTGCAAGTTATAATCTCAGTGTTCAAGAAAAAGTCAGTTATGTAACACTTTGTATCTAATAATGGAATTGTGTAGTATTACCTGCGTGCAAGTGCCAGAATACAATATTCCAAGCACTAGATAGAACTGGTAGATGGGTTCCTCATGTTTGGCCTAGGCTTACTAAAATTCTGATATCAAATTTCTTTTATCAAACTGCTTGAAAGAAAAGTGAATTCAGAGGCTGGGGATAGAGCTCAGTTGGTAGAGCTTGCCTTGCATGTACAAGGCCCTGGGTTCAATCCCCAGCACCACAAAAAAAAAAAAAAAAAGTGAATTCAGTATTTGACTCTGTCTCCTAACAGTGGAGCATATGGTTTAACTAGAAAGTAAATTTATATAGTTACATTGATTAAATTGAGAACATAAGTGCTATAACGGATATTTTGAGTTAAATTCTCCCGTAGCCAGTCACTTAATTTACAAACTTACATAAACACTTATAGATGTCTCCCCTCTGCACCTTCCTTTCCTTGTCCCCTTCCCTTTGCCCTGTTCCCCAACAAGGATGTTCTGCCAAAACTAAGCCAAAACCTGGACATCCTTCCAAGTTATCATATCATCCTCTCTGCCTTGCCCAAACATCACATAACTTCTTAATTTAAAAAATAAAAATGAATTCTTTCCTCTCTATTGCTACTACTTTAATACAGGTCCTCTTCATCAGGCATTGGAATCATTACAAAGGTTGCTAACATCAATCTTCCACACCAATGACATCACAACTCTGTCACTCTCCTACTTAAAAGTCTCCCAATTCTCCCTGTGTCCCCTTGATAAAGTCCTCATTCTCTCACCTGGCAAAGGAGAAACACCAAAATCTGGTCCTTGCCCTGAATTTCTTCCATTTCTGACTCTTCCTACATGTCTTCCACATACAGTTACACTGAACTACTAGAGTGGTGGTCCTCAGACAGACTACCTTACTTCACCTCCTTGATGTTGCTCATGTTGTTCCCTCTGCGTGTGACTCCCCCCACCACCACCTGCACTCCCCAAAAGCATTTACACACCAAGTTAATCTTCATTTGTCCTTATGGTTATACTCAGACATATTGTCACTGCAGTGTTTGAGAAGCCATTTTTATGCCAGGCTGGGATGGATGTTCTTCTTCCTTCATGTTCCCATACTAACTCTCTCAGACATTATAGAACTATAGTAACCACTTCTATGGTGAGCAGGCTCCCCCAGAGTCCCCAGTGATTCTATTTCCTGGGATTCATATCCTTGTGGAATCCCCACCTCTGCGTCTGTAATGGGCTACATAAGATTATGACCACCATCTTACTTAATGGCAAACTGTTTTTCTTTCTGGCTTCAACAAAGCCTGTTGTCATGGTAGGTAGGCCAGTATGGCAAGGAACTAAGGATGGCTTCTAGCCAACAGTCAGCAAGGAACTGAAGCCCCCAGTGTACCAGCTGTTGAAGAGCTAGCAACCATCTAAAGGAGCTTAGAAGATCTGCATCCTTCAGATAAGACCTAGCCCAAGCCAACACCTTGACAGCCACAGCCTTGTAAGACATCCAAAGTAGAGAGTCCATGCAAGCTGTGCCTGGGTTCCTGCTTTACAGAAATTAATTTTTAAAAATGTGTGTGTTAAGCCCCTAAGTCTGTGGTGATGTGTTTTATAATAATAGATAAAAACCTGTTTGTATGTCGATCTCATCCCAACTGGAATATAAACTTTCCTAGAGAAGGAATTATCTTATTTTTGTTTGTATTCCTAAGTCTAAAGCAGGTGCTTGATACTCAGACCCTTTGGATTGAACTAGTCTGCCCCAAAGTTCCTGCATGTTTGGCCCCAATCCTGTTTACCCCTCCTGAACTGAGATAGCTGGAGATCTGTGTTCCATCTTTAGTGACACATAACTATGCTTCTCCACCTCCAAGGGTACCTTGATTAGACATGCACACATCTACTCGTAGCACTTTCTCCATCTTTCAGTTCCCATCTGTGACCCTTAAATTTCTCTCTAATTCATATATTCTCTCTTTTCTTGGTGTCTCTGCTTCTCCCTGTCTTCCTTACTGTGCTCCATCCCAATTTTTCACAGCATCTGACTCACTCATACACTCAGCCACGAGCCAAGAAACAGCCTTGAACACTGCTAGTTGGTAAGGTTAATACAACTGTAAAAAGAAAAAAAATGATACATTTATAAATAAAACAGACAAATAAGAAACATTCCTATCAATAAGAAAGCAAGTAGACATTAAATTTTAAAAGAAATTCCTTTGATAGAAGTGTCATCATAGATCAGCTAAATGAGTTTATCACAAAGACAAAATCAGATTTTTCAAACACGCACAAGAATAGAAATCCACTTCTAAGGTGGAAGAAAAAGCCTGACTTTGGGTATTGATGATTAACCTCAAGATAAGGTGTCAACTGTGCTCTAAGCTCTCAGGAATGCTCAAGGAAGTTCTTTAAAATAGTGATGCTGAGCTGTGTGGCATTCTATGAGGGCTAACAGGGTTCATGGCCTTGTAAACGTAAGGAACTTTAAGGTTAGTGGGCAGAAAGAAGTGAAGATAAAGAAGCAGTTGCTATTCTTCCCAAACCACTTTGCTGTCATGATAAAGGAGGAGAATTACAGTGTCCAATATATATGCCACTGAAAGAATAACTGCTCTAGGAAATTTGTCTCAGACATCTCCTTCCTCCATGAAAACCAAAGTACAGCTGAGAAAAAAGCAGACAAGAGCAGTTTTGACCCACAGAGAACTCTCTCATAGAGATGTTAAGCTTAAGCTTGAACAAAAACTGTATTACTCTTATAATTCCCAGGACCTTTCCCAAAGGTCCCAAGGAAAGACTCTATGGGATGAGCAGAAGTTGGTGCTCTGGATAGGTGAATATGTGTGAGTATGTCCTTTCTGAAAAACATTTATTTCACAATTATAGAAATAATCTAAAAAAAAAAATCAATAGTGGACTGGTTTGAATAAACCACAGTACAGCATACAATGGTATAATGCTTCTATAAAAGGAATTCAAAATATCTTTTTTTTCTTTTCCATTTGTTGTTGCCGTTGTTGTTGTTGTTCTAGAGATTGAAACCAGAGGCACTTAACCACTAAGCCATATTTCTATCTCTTTTTATTTTTTATTTTGACAGAGTCTTACTAACTTGCTTAGGGCCTCACTTAGTTGCTGAGGCTGGCCTCAAACTTGTGATCCTCCTGCCTCAGCCTCCCAAGCTGCTGGGATTAGCTCAGCCCAGAGCATCTTTACAAATTATAATGAAGTGATCTCAAGAATATATTAAGTGAAAAAAAGGAAAATGCAGAACAATGAGCTATTACACTACCATGCATTTAACACATGAAGGATCAAAACATATCTGTGTATACTATAAAATGTATAAAAATTTAAAATACAGTTACTTATAGGATAGAAGGCATAGAATGTAAGAAACATGAATAAAATCTGAATATCTTTGTATATATGTTACATATTTGACCTTGGAACATGTAAACAATTTACATTTTTATATCACAAAATTAAGCTTTAAAAAATAATCAAAAGTAAAATGAAACAAATTAACTTGTCTTGAATTAAGCAATAACTATTCCACTGTTATAGCATACACAAAAAGAATCTGTGTTACTTAAAAACACAGTAATTTGCCTGTTCATCCCTAGTGGGATATACCCTAATATCAAAAATGACTAGAAAAAAAATTAAATTATTTTCAGTGATCGTACTGTTCGTGAAGTAGTATTGATCATTCTTATTCGGAGATGTGTGTGTTTTATAAGATAGAACAAATGACAAATTATCATGATGCTGTTAAGAACCAGGACTTGTGTTCATAGGGAAGAGAAAAAAGAAATGTAACACTGGTGGGATTTAAAGAAAACCCTTATAGTCTTACATTTGAATTAGAAGTATAAACTCATGGTGCATTTTTATCTTTAAAAAGTATTTCCTGGCTCTGTCTACTTAAAAAGTTCAGAAATAATGGCCAGTTCATTAGCAACGAGCACCTCACTGCCCAGACCATGTCTAAATCCCATTTTTATAATAAAAAGAAGTAGGTTCCGTGGAGGAATGACTGATCCTCTAGATCATGAACACAATGGGCCTGGAACATCTTGTCAAGCCAAAAAGCAAAAACTCTCCTGGACACTGCCAGAGCACAATAAAAGGACACAGGAGCAAAAGTAGACAAAGACAGGATAACTGAGCATCAATAGGGACAACAACTCAATAACTGCAGTGGACTCAGACCTATCTAATATGTATAAACTGAGAAGTTTTGGGGTTTTTGGTTTTTAGGTACTGAGATTGAACCCAGAAGTACTAAACCACTGAGCCACACCCCCAACCCTGTTCTTTTGAGACAACCCTTTTCTTTTTAACCCTTTTATTTTGACACAAGGTCTCACTAAGTTGCTTAGCGCCTCACTAAGTTGCTGAGGCTGGCCTTGAACTTGCAATCCTCGTGCCTCAGCCTCCTAAGCCACTGGGATTATGGGTATGTGCCACCACGCCCAGCTAAACTGATAAGTTTATGACAATATCAAGTACACCACTGGTTACTTTTGGAGAATGCCATATGGAACGGGAAAATTAAAGAGAAGAAGGAAGCAAGTATTTACTCAGCCTTTCCCATATGAACTGCACTTGAGGATAACCAAATAGTTGATGAAGGAGAAGTTCTCTTTATAGAATGGTTCCAGAAGCACTGCAGAATGAGCACGGGGCTTCGTAACTCCAAAGGATTTAATGGAATTAGGTAACAACTGGCAATGACTGCTAACATTACAAAAAGAGTCAGCCAGACATTGTGCCTCATGACACAGGTACACAACAAGACCTATAAAGTAGTCTTCTCAAAAATAAATAAGTCAACTTGAATCTAATCAAGTCTATGGATCTAACTATAATATCCAGGGAATATGGGGCCAGGAGAATATGGTGTAAAGGACACCACAGGAATGTAATCAGCAAACTCCAGACTGTGGGAAACTCTGCTGGACAAATGACCCAGTTTCTTCAACAAATAAACTGTGAGGAAAAAAGAGAGAAAAGGAGGCCTGCCGCTTAAAAGATGCTTAAGAAATATACCAACTAATTGCAATGGGTAGATCTTATTCTCAAGATAATTCAAACAAAAATATTTTTAATCAAAACATTCATGAGATAACCAGGAAAATGTGAACACTGCCTCAGTATTGGATGATATTAAGAAATTACTTTAATCTGGAGGCATGCTAAGAGTGTTATGGTTATGTTTTTTGAAACAGAGTTATATGCTGCAACAGTAATAGCTGAAATAATAGGATGTTTTAGATTTGCTTTAAAATAATCCCAGAATAGGGGGGAGAGTAGGTGGTACAGATAAGAGTAAGCTTAATTTTGAAACTGTTGAGGCTGGGTGGTGTGTACATGAAGTTTTATTATACTCTTCTCTCCACTGCTGTATATATTTGGATTTTTCCCTAATAAAAAATGTTAAATGATGAGCCTCTGAAGCTTGTGTATTGTATATATTGTATAGTGTTATCCATAACAAGCAACACTTACTGAGTTCAAAGCTAATAATGGCACATATATTAATTATATCATATTCACAGCAACTCTATGAATTTGGTACTTTTACTATCCACCTTAAACAGAAGAAGAAAGTGAAAATTAGACAAGTTGAGTCACAGAAGTAAGTGGGTGGTACAAATGAGATTATAACCTAGTTCTCTCTGACTTCAGGTCCCGAGTGTCTGGTGAAAAAATCAGAAACCACTCCACATATATTAAGGGAGAAATAGGCATAGAGAACTTTTCATCAAGGTGTTGAAAAGTACAGAAGAGCAAAATAAAAAAAGGGAAACAGAGCTGGCTGGGAGCAGTGGTGCACGCCTGTAATCTCAGCACTTAAAGAGGCTGAGACAGGAGAATCGTGAGTTCAAAGCCAGCCTCAGCAACAGCGAGGCACTAAGCAACTCAGTGAGACCCTGTCTCTACATAAAACACAAAATAGGGGTGGGGATGTGTCTCAGTGGTCGAGTTCCCCTGAGTTCAATCCCCGGTACCAAAAGAAAAAAGAAAAAAAAAGCAGCAGAGCTGGAAAAACCAAAAAGATGAAGACATAGCACTCAGAGATGAGAAGCAGCTGACGTGCTGGGCTGGAACCCACAGTCCACGCTGAGGCTGAGCAGCAGAGGGCTGGCACTGCAACCTCCAGCCACCACCACTGCCACCGGGCAGGACTTGCTGCTATTGCATCTTCCTTTCTCCCACATTCCAATTTCCCTCCAGTATCTCCTCCTTGCAAAATCTAAGAGGAGACCATCTGGCAGAGGAATCTGGAAGATGTAGTTTGTAGACTTCTAGCCCCATTATAATTCAAAGAAGGGCAGAGAAAAACAAAACCAAGAGACAACCAACAAACTTCTGTGCTACACTTTTTGTCAAGTTGCAATGTCAAATTATAATTGCTGGATTCAAAACTCTGATGTGAATTTTCACCTTCTCCCCGCTTTTCCATTATGCAGCGACTCTTGTGGCCATTATGAATTTAAAATGTGGTTTGTCTATATTGACATGTACTATAACTCTGACATATGTGCCAGATTTCAAAGACAATTTCAAAATTTAAAAAAATGCAAACTCTCATTAAATATTTTATATTGAGTACATGTTAAAATAATATTCTTAACATATTGGTTAAATAATTACTTATTAAAATCTACCTGTTTCTTTTTACTTTCTAAAAAATGGTGAATAGAAAATTCAAAAATCTCTCTGTTTGGGTTATATCTGTGGCTCACGTTACATTTCTATGGACGATGCTGCTCTAGAGCTTCAACCCAAGGCAAGCCATATCTGGCAGGCTGCAGACCACATCACCCAAGGGTCAGTCATCAACTTCACCAAACTTCAAGTTCATTCTTCGTCAGTTCTCTTGGATCCTATTTCCATCTGGCAGCTTTGAGTTCCAGGCTTAAAACAGCCTGACCTTGATTTTGCCTATGGCCTCGAAACGTGATGGTATCTGTGATCACATAGTTGTCTGCTCCGTTGTGACCTGTCCCTCAAGCTCATCATTCATTTTTCCCCCAGTAGTAGCACTTGCTCTCAAAGAACTCAGTCCCTAACTCCTAACTCCTGCCAACACTCAGTACACTGTTTTCCCGCACAGATGGCAACATCGAGTGCAAAGAATGAACGCTCCTGAAAGGCAAAACTGTTTGATTCATTTTTTTGTCTCCCAACCCTACAGTAGTGCCTAATATAAAGCAGGAAATGTGCATGCATGCACACGTGTGCACACACACAGAGAACCTATCAGGTTTGCAGGAACTGTTCTCCTGCACACTTGTACCAATCCTTTGGGTAGTGCATTATCTCCATCCTATGAGGAGGAATTATATAGATTCTCCAAGTTGCAAAATTTCTGTAGGATGGAGCTGGAACTCAAGCCTGGGCCAGGGAGTACCTTTCCATCATCATAGGTTGCCCTTTGGTAGCCACAAAAATTACAGAAAAGGAGTTGTAGAAAGGCCTGTGAAATGCCTCCTCTTAAAGTTTCCTTGGTGTTTGGGGCCTTGGAATGACTTAGGCAGGATGGCAGAGTGGACATGAAAATATGCCTCCAGTTCCAGGATATCCAGTGAGTCCTTGTCTACAAAGAAGGTATTAATAATAATGACAAAACTTAATCAACTTAGCTGGAACTGTTTCTTAAAAAACAATGCCTCACCAACTTGAATCAGCTCCCTCCAATGTGAAATGGACAATTGTTATAATAATTGCAATGCATTAGAACACAATATGTATAAATACGTATTTGAAATGACACTAAGCCTTTCTCTGCAGTGATCTGGTCCAGTAGGAGTGTGAGGCCTTGAGAGTGGCCAGCTCAGACCACAGTCTTCATTTCTTTGGAGGAACTGGTGAGGGGAAGGGTATGTGGTCCATTTAGCCTGACCTCCCTAAGGGGAGTGGTAGAGAGGAATATCACAGACATACTTCTCCTCCCCTTGTTTGTTGAGATTTTCATGAGGAAAGAAGGTGAGGCCAAAGGCCAGAACTTCTGTGTGTCAAAAGTAAGAACTTTGAACCCTAAAAATCAATCAGGAAATGCTTAGGATTAGTGTACAAGGTAACCCTCATTTTCACGTGCAGATTATATGAAATACAAAATGTTCAAAGGCACCCAATTGATGTTAGGAAAAGATTTTCATATAGAAACAATTTTCTATGTGGCATTTAGGTTTCTAGGTTAATCCAAAAAAATATTTAACCCATTATGTTGCTGGAAGATATTTACAGTGTTGAAACAATACTGCCATGAAAGAAACATAAAATTGAATTAGAAATGGGTTTCTTTCGTGCACATGTCCCTTGGGAGAAGTGGGTTTAATGAGAGGGTGATGAAGCAGGTGAGGGAGAGAACGTGGGCAGTCCCTTCAGGGAGCAGTTATCAGGGAGTAGTTACGGGAAGTGATCCTTGCTGTTCTGAGGAGGTGAGGGGCTCAGGTGGTGTTATTAACCCCACAACTCTAGGGACAAAGCTGAGGCACAGAGGCTCAAGTGGCTTGATCATGATCAAGATCACACAGCTAGAGATTCAGAGTCACACCTGCCCTACTATCCTCTTTCCATCCTGCTGTTTTACCTGGGGGTAAATAGGAGTGTGTCGAATTTCACTAACGCACTTCCTTTCTGTTCCACCTACAAACATTCCATTATGTATTTTTTAATTATAAGCACTCTTTTCTAAAAAAGAATCACCAAACATTATATATGAAAAAATGTAATAACTAAATATCAATCGCATTTTCCTAATTGTTTTGTTAACTGTTCTTTTATGTTCATTGGTATCCAAAGAAGATCCATTCGTCACAATTGGCTGGTAGTCTCTTAAGTGTCTTTTCATTTATCAGTTTCCCTTTCTTTCTCTTTTTTCCCCTTGCAATTTATTTGTTGAGAAATTTGGGTTGTGTGTTGTATAGATTTCCCCCAATCTTTATATCACGTGATACATTCCTATGCTATCTCTAACATTCTTCCCCACCTTCTGTGTTTGCCAGAAACTAATAGTTAGATTTAGAAGTTTAATCAGATGATACTCCATTTCAGAAGGTAAGGGTCAGGTAAATACATTTTATTTTTTATTAGTGCATTATAATTACATACAAAAGTGGAATTCATTGTGATACAGTCATACATGCACAGAACATAATTTGGTCTGATTCCCCAGTCGCTTGCCTTTCTTCCCCTCCTCCCTCCCCACACTCCCCTTCCTCTACTCTTTGGTCTGCCTTCTATTTTTTATTCCTTTTTTACCAACTTCCACATATGAAAGAAAACATTTGACTCTGGACTTTCTAAGTCTGGCTTATTTTACTTAGCCTGATAGTCTCCAGTTCCATCCATTTGCCATCAAATGACATGATTTCTTTCTTCTTTTTGGCTGAGTAAAACTCCATTGTGTATATATACCACATTTAAAAATTCCATTCATTTGTTGACAGAAATCTAGGCTGGTTCCCTAACTTGGCTATTGTGAATTGCACTGCTATAAACATGGATATGCATGTATCACTGGAGTATTCTGACTTTATTTGAGTAAAATAGCAAAAACTGGTAGGTATATTTGGGTCACGTGGTGGTTCCATTACTAGTCTTTTGAAGAATCTCCATATTATTTATATAGTGGTTGCATTAATTTGCAGTCTGACCAATAATGCATGTGTTCCTTTTCCTACGTATATTTGCCAGCATTTATTATCAAGTAAAATACGTTTAAGATGACATTGTATTCTCACATCAGGAAACACAGTGGTTGTCGTTTCTGTGATCCTAACCCTTGTCTGTGATCACAGCTCATATCCATTAGTTATTATGAGTTGTAAAATGGTAATACTCTTGTTCTGTTATTTGATCTAATTTATTAGCTGGAATAGCTCTAGAAAGAGAAACTCCTCACCAACTAGTTGGTTTCCCTGGGATACAGTTTCTATAGGAAGGCAGATGAAACACATACACCTTTCCTGTTATTTCTAGTTTTCAAAATAATGTGTTGATTCTCTAGTATTCTCCTAAAGTGACAAGGAGTTTTTTGCTTATCTAAGTTTGCATGTTTAGTATCATTTCAAATACTTATGGATTTATTTGCACAGCCATTGACAAACTTGATACTTGGCTTCATTCTGTCTTTATTTGGCCATTTTTTTTTTCTGAATATCAGGCTTTATTGATTATGGGGAAAGAGAGACTCCTAGTTCCAATTAAAGTTCAGCTCAGGACTATTGGTGGCTTTTGGTCTCCTCATAATCACCCAGTTTCTCAGGCAAGACTATCAGTTTTTTAAGCTAAAAAAGAACATGTCCCACATGGCCCAGAGACCACCAGCGGGTAAGGCATGGATGGCTGGACCATTGCTGACCTTCATAAATGTACTTTGCTCTCCATTTAGCCACAGCTATTGCATGAAGGTCTCTCAGCAGGAATCCTGGAGCAGACAAAAGCCCTATCCATCCTGAATTCTGTTATCTTCCAGTTCCAGAGCTTTAATGTTATTTGTGGTTCTGACGTCAAAAAAAATACACCCTGGTTTTGTTTTGTTTTGCTTTATATTCTCCTGCATGACAGGTTGCTTAAAAGTCTCTCATGTGTCTTCCCATAAAAATTTCCAGAATTCAGGGTCTTCTCTCAGTTTCGTGACTCACACAGGCAACTGGGTCCCTGGAGCTAATCATTATACCTTCTTATTTGAGAAAACGGGTTTTAGATTTACAGTACCTCACTTTCCCAACAACATATTGCATTTGACAGCACCTGAAATGCAGCAATACAGAAACCAGCAGCACTCACGTAAAATGGTTCTAAGCACAATGACAAACCTCGGCTCCAGGTAACAGGTTTACAAAGATTCCATGTGGAACCCTCTCAAGATAACACCAATGACCCTGACCTTTCGATTTTGCCTGTGCAGGCCCACCAGCCATGGAACCCAAACCTCAGCATGGGCTGTCAACTGGCAGAATTCTACTGGGTCTTCTCCTTTGGAAATCCAGTAGAAGCAGACCAGATCCTGGTCCATGGTTGTGGTTTTTCAAAGCTTCCAGTTAACACATCTCTAGATAAGCCCAAGTTGTTTATGTTAGCCAAATCAATCTACTTGAAAGTGTGGAATGTATTTTCCAATGCCTTGTTTCAAAAATATTTAAATAACTAAAATCTCATTCTAATTACCAAAACAGTAATAATGACAACACATGAATAATAGCAGCTACTATTTATACAGCACAGCACTTACAAAGTGCCAAGCACTGAGTTCAGCATGTTGTACCAAAACTTCTCAGACTTTGAGTGCATCAGACATTCTACATTAACCTCAAAACAATACTCCAGTTTACGCTCATAGAAAGGGTGAGAGTGGATGTATATGAGGAAAACCTCTGTTCCCAAGGACCCTGCTTCACTGACCCAACCTGTTATCACCTCTTTGCTCCAAATAACTCTGCATTTGGCACCAGTCATAGTTCAGCCTTGGGCCTGGCTGTCCATAGGTCCCAGGTGGCACCTCACCTAAGGAGTGGATCATGTGGTGATAGGCCATAAAGCTCAGTGGTTAAGGACTTTGGGATTGGCTTCAAATAAGCTTGCATTCAAATTTCATCTCTCACCTTGAGCAATTTATTCCACCTCTTGCAGCCTCATTTTTCTCATTTTTAAACATGCAAATAATAATTTGTAGCTCTGTACATTAGGTGAAATAAAGTAGATTAGGTGAAATGATGTACATAAAGTGTTCAGCAAATAGCAAGGACTTAAATAATAACTAATGTTATTATAGCCACCCTATTTACCTTGTAAAATCTATGAACCATGCATGAAAACTTGAATCACCTCGGGAACAAAAGACAACCACAAAATATTATTTTCTTTCCTTGATAGATTATCCTAAAGTAAAATAGTTTCCTGGTTTTTATTACAGCAATCACAAGCTTCTTAAAAACAAACTGTCAGCAGAGTAAGATAACTCCATGTCAGGAACTATTTTTCTATGGATTGTCCCTAAGGAGGCAGGAAGGGGGAGGTGAAAGAAGTCAATAGTATAGAGTAAAGCAAGGATATTCTAAATAAAAGCTGGTTTTATCTGCCAATGGGAGATGAGAGAAAATGGCGAAGGAGCCATCAGTAGCCAATTCTAAATTAACCTATGGTACAACTTGTTAAAAAGCAATGTTCTCTATTAAAACACAATTAACTACCGAAACTTCCATTATAAGATAAAGGTAACCTCACCTAAAAACAAACGCCAGCAACAGAGGGTGCAGCTCAGGGGCAGAGTGCTTGACCATGCAGGACACCCTGGGTTCAATCTCTAGCCTCCAATAAAGAAATAAGTAAAAACTCCAAGGCACATTTTAATATTTTTAAGATATGTACTAAGATACATACTTTATTGAAAACATCAGTTCATAAAACATATTGTAAAATTCTTTTTTTATTTTTTATTTTTAGTCTTTGTGGGGAGAAGGTTGTAGATAGTGGGAAAGTACAAATTGAGGGAAAAAAATGGACTAAAGAGATGAAACTGCCTCTCCAGCCTGTCATGAGGAATAGTGTTCTCTCTCTCCACACCAACCGCTAGGTTTTGAGTTGAGTCAGGAGAGAAAGGCAAGAGGCAAAGCGCAGAGGAAGTGATATAAACACATCTCAGCAGAGTCAGGGTAGAGGATAAACTCAGGAGGAGGATATATCTATAGCAACTTAGAGATCTCCAACAAAGATCACTGAACATATTTTAATATCATAAGTTGTTAAACAGGAAATGCAAACCATGAAATTTTTAAATGCCATTATTTTAGACAGCCATCAACACTGCCCATCTTAATCTGAGTTTATCTGTTCTTAGGTATCTCTAATGATATTAAAAAACTCTTTTAACATTTTTGACAGAGAGCCAATGGGATATGCTCAGGATTTGCCCCTGCAGACCCACTCTCCACCCTGCCTTACATGCTGGAAACCTTGATGGATAGGATCCTTTCCAATCAAAATCAACAGGCTGATTTTCAGATGTGTTTGGCCAAAAGAAGGTACAGGCAGAAGATCCATGAAAGGGAGGGCAATATAAAAAGGGAAAAAGAAAAAAAAAACAAAAAGGAAGAAAGAAAGGGAGGACGATGACATGGAGGTATTTACTCCCTTGACTCCCTCCCTCTGTCCACCTACCTCTCTCCCTCCAAACACTACCAGTCCTCTTTAAGATCACAGCTTTGGGGACCTTCCCTATACTACAGATTTGGTTCCTTGGGTTCCCATAACTACTCCTTCCCCTTGACCTTCTAGTGTGGTAATAGCTCCCTCTTTTTCTAGGTGTAGGGTGCCTCAGCTTCATTTGTGGGCCTTCCTTCATCCTGCCAACACATCTGAAATAGTTCTCCATGAGACTGTTTTCAGATGAACTTATTTACATTTATAATATGTTTCCTTTCCAGACACTGATCAGGGAACAAGGAAGGTGTAATTGGTTGATCTCACCTCATCCAGGTGCAAGGTTTATCTACAGCCCTCTGATTAGTCACTGCTGCCTCCTGTGGCTCTGAGCTCTTCATCCTCAATAAAGAGCACCCAAAAGAATGGACAGCAAATAGCTTCTATTTCCCAGTCTGAAGTCTCAGCCTCATCTTTGGGAAACCCATCAATTCTAGTTTTTACTTGCCTACCTGGCCCTCAAATTCTCATGTGCTCCTCTCCAACTCTGCAGGTTTTCCAAACTCTGCAATTTATCTTCCTATCTGATTCTGTGAGTTCCCTCCCTTCTTCCTATTTGGATTCCTGCCCTTAAAACCATCACCAGTCTAGTGCCATCGAACCTACCTTGCCCTTTCCCATTTTCTCTATCTTGCTGAAGCCCAAGCCCTGCCTGATGGTCACCACAGTGGGATTTCAATACAAACCATCTTACCTCTAAAAACCTGGAAACTTGCACTATGTAGTTACTTTCTGGCTTGAGGTCTTTTTTAATGGATTCAAAAGAAAGTATTACCTGATTGTCCTTAAAAACTAATGTAACTATTAATGAAAGAAGTGAAAATATTAGGAAAATGTGATTAGTGGCTGTAAATTAGTGTGTTGACAGGAAGAGGGGTGAAACTATGATAAAATGTGCAATGGCAAAGGTGCATTTGGGTTTTACTAAAGCAACTTGCAGGATTCATTTGGGCTAACCAAACTCTTTGCTCCATTTTAAACTGAACAATGATGGTGAAAGGACCAGCAAGAACTCCAAGAGTTGAGGACAGAAAATGGGCCTGGAGCATGAGACATCCAGCCCCTTCTTAGGCTCCTCCCTTTGCCTTGCAATTCCCCATCATGTAGACATGGCCCCTCCAGGGCGGAGGTAAATGAGGAACTGTAAGGGGAAAGCAGGGCATCAGGATCTGTGCAAACCCAAGAGGATTCTATGGAGGACTGAGCCTCATAAACCCAAATGGGCTACATGGTTCAGTGCTCTCCCCACATACAGACTTTTCAGACAAACTTGACTCAGAATTTGATATCATGAACTGAGATGGCAGGTGTCTCATACAAAAGTAAACTGAGATGAAGGGCTACGATTAGTGTCCCAAATATAGGTAGTGTGGCACTATCCTCTCTGCTACAGAAAGTCCCACCTAATTCATGTGGTCAACAAAACAATTTAGTTCACCTAAAAGGAGTGGTTCTCAAAGTGTGGCCCCCAGATCAGCAACACCAGCATCTCCTGAAAACTCACTAGGAATTCAACTTCTCAGGCCCCACTGAAGACCTACTAAAATCAGAAGTTCTGGGAGTGAGGTAAACAGTCTGTATTTTAACAAGCCCTCCAGAATGATGAAAACAAACAAAAATGACTTTTTAAAATATCTTCACCATTCCCTCAAATAATATCTCCATGATATTATATTTCTAAGGTCATAAAAATATTTATTTTCCTTTTAAACAGAGTCAACATGAGATTATCCTCACTGATTCTTGGACACCACAGAACATATTGTAGAAGTCACTAATAACTGGTTTGGGCACACACTTTTGCAAGAGTTTTACCCTCCTCTTAGGCTTTGCTTACCAAATTTCACGGATATTTCCTGAATTTCTAGCATTACAACAGAGTCTGGAACAAATACTGGCTCAATAAATAAGTGAGTACCGTGAATGGAGGAGAAGGAAGTATTGGAGATGCTGGCTATCCGCACAGTCACTTGGAAACTAACAACATCTTAAACTTCATCTGTGAAACAGTTAACCTCTACAGGGGTTTCTGCAAGTTAATGATATCGTCAATGAAAACTATACTACAACTGGCTGTTTAGTCCTGGATGCTCCCAAATAGCAACAGCTGGTATGAGAAGCGATTTGTAAGAATCCCTGGTTCCTCCCAGAGAGAGGTTCAACCATCTCCTCTAAGGATTTCCAAACATGAATTACAAAACTGGCACAATATCAGGAGTGAGCATCCTGCAGGATTCTCCTGTTGGAGTACTATTTTTAAAAAGGCAAGCAAGAGGGAGATAAATTGCTAGGAAGTTGCAGTTTTACAGCAATTGGGAGACAAATCTAACTTCTTACCAGAAATGGAAACCCATGTGATATCATTGTACTGCATATGAATTATTAATGTTTATAATCTTTTTTTGCCAATTAGGTATTCAAGAAGGTTCCTGTTGACATCATGTTTGACATCATAATGCTTTATCATTCTAAAAGCATAATGAAATGAATTATTGCTAGAAAAAGAAAAAGAGATCAAGCATACATATTTGCACTCTGGGGAACACCAGAGCCTGAGTAGATAATGAGGATATTGTTTATAATTGATGTACAAAGAGGGAGAGAAAAACTATTGAAACCCACCACCACTATAAATAGAACCAAAGAGCAAAGACTGTATTTTTCTACCTGAACATTTTAGAAAGGGATGGAGACACATATGGCTAGGAACTAGCAATAATCTCAAACTTTTTTTTTAACTATCTCAAATTCTTAAGGCAAAAGAAGAATTGTTATTCTAAAATATAATGGAAGTGAAATTTTTATAAAATTATCTCATCCACAAGAGTACAGAACATGTGAACTTTAAGACTGGAAAAAACAATACAACACTGAGTCACAAGCTTAAAAGTATACAATTAACTATTTTAGGGCAATTATGTGATAAAATGCTGTATGATTTGTATAAATAACTCTGGTCTCAAATTTAATTTCAAATATATAATTTATGATATCTACACAATGCAAATTAGTGTTGAATCACTGAGGTAGCAGTTTCATTTCCAACACTCTTAGTAATGGGTTGGAATGAATTAAGTTCTTATTTGACAATCTTGTTGGTAAAACAAAGTAAGTTAAATTCCTTTCCAGGTCAAGCCTTTTAACACTTAAGCCAAGTAGCAATGAGATTTATATAAGTTTCTTCTAGCTGCTAATAATTGGGACTAATTTTCTCTCTAGTTTTTTTTACTTCATTTGGTCTCGAAGTAGCCTCTTCAGGGAAGCATTAAAACACACAGAATGGGTTCATTCATTATTCTTTCTCTCACTAAACAAACACAGAGTAGCTAGAGTTGCCAGGTACTAAAGTGAGGTCCTTGCTACTCTGGAAAGCAAAAGTGCACAATTTCTTTTGAGCAACCAGAAAAAAAAGTGCCACACAGTTCGTGAGAGGTCACCGTTTCAAACCACTGCCTCAGGCCTTCAAATTTCCTTTTCAGCCAAAAAGGTAAAAGGATAGTCCTTCTTGATAATATCCCAATTTAATGCTGTCACCAAAAATAACATTATAATCCCCTGAAACAGTTCCCAAAGCTCACTTCATGTGAACCAGTGTCATGAAATGCAGCAGGGACCAATAAGAACAAAGTTGGTTGAACAGAGTTCAGCATATGCCTCTGTAACAAACACGTAATTGATAGATAACACTGTCATGAATCCAAGTATCTAGTCTTTGATTATTCTCTGCAACATGGCACTGTTAACACACAATAATAAGAAAAGAAGCTTATTCCTGGCTTATAGTAGGTGCTCAATAAGTGGTATTTTTATTCTAATGGTGACTATGATTACTACCAGAGAAACACTGCACCTACAAATAAACATCAGTTAAGTTTTATATTGCAAAATCAGATGCTATTTTTCAAAGATTAAGTTAATTAAAAGTAGCTTTTGGTCTTTCATACTGAAGTCAGCATATGCTATCCCTTCTCTTCACTCCTCTCCTATGGGCAGAATTCATCCAATGAAGACCAGGAGCCTCCTCACACCAGCTCAGCTGGTGAATAAGGTTTTTACTAGTAAATATACAATTGTGTGTTGGCCAAAGAATCATGAAATGGTTGCTGGTAATCTGCTGGCCATGTAAAGCTGTGTCTAACAGTGAGTTATAGAGATGGCTGGGTGCAGGGGCACACACCTGTAAACCCAGTGACTCAAGATGCTGAGGCAGGAGGAGCGCAAGTTCAAAGCCAGCCTCAGCAACTTAGCCAGGGCTTGGGTAACTTACAGAGACTCTGTCTAAAAATAAAACATAAAAATGGGGGCTGGGGATGCAGCTCAGGGGTTAAGCACTCCTGTGTTCAATTCCTGGCACACACACAAAAAAATGTCATACAGATGTATTTTTTTTCCTCTGCACATTGTACCATTGTCATTGTTTGGTACAAGGAAAAAGGCCCAATGTCCAAATTGACACAATGAATATATTCTTGGATATAACAGTAGTTTCAAAACATATAGGAGTGCACTATTAGAATAATTATTTCCATCTGACATTAAGAAATATCTACTAACTAATCATTAAAGTGTTTTTTCAACTTCTTCACAATTCTACTCTTCCCAAAGATCAAATGTATGTGCAAAATCTTCATCTTCAGTCAGTTGCACTACATGGAAACCACGTCCCTTCACTGTAGCTCTGCTGGCAATCCAAACTCATGGCTGGGTTCTCTCAATTATGTCCAGAATACAGCCAACCCAGAGAAATGCAAAATCTACAAACAGGTTCCACCCTGCTACTCTTTCTCTAGTGTCTTCCTATATCTCCCTGAAAACACAAACACTCTCATTCATTCACAAATCCCTGCGCTGGATCCCTATGTTGAGATTCCAGCCTGCCTGACTGGCTTTCCCAGGTAAAAATCTGAATAGGAGGCACTATGTATCGTGGTACTGGATCTGCACCAGTTACCTACAAGGCATGCAAATTCAGCTCGGTGCTCAGATTTCATTCAGCTGGACTTGCCCTGAATGCTCTCAATGGTATATACCCAGCCCTGCTGCTGCATACTCCAAGCCACAGCCTTCTTCCCCCGGTGAGAAAGAGGCCATCCGATCGCTTCCCACTGCACT
Organism: Xerus rutilus; assembly: GCA_028644305.1. NCBI lineage: Eukaryota > Metazoa > Chordata > Mammalia > Rodentia > Sciuridae > Xerus > Xerus rutilus. The sequence goes on along the minus strand of CM053405.1, from coordinate 54,360,802 downwards.
CCGTTTTCCATCTGGCCCCCAAGATCAGCTTAGGTCTCTTCCTGAACCTCTCCGGGGGTCTTTTTCTCCTTCCATTTATTGGGCCCTCATCACTCCCTCAAATGAAAAGTAAACTCCTTAGTGACACTCTCTCCAAACCAGCCGCGTCACGGCCCCTTAACTCCACCGGAGCCCCCTGCCCGTGGGAACGCTGCCCGGACGGGACGGGCGGACCCCCACCAGCCGGTGTCAGCGCCTAGCATTTACCTTGACGCTGGTGTAGCTGGTCTGGGTCTCCGCCTCCGCGCTGCTGCAGCAGTGACGCCTCCGGCCCCTGCAGGTGGTCGCGGCGGGGGCTGCGGAGCCCGCGCTGCTACCGCTGCCCAGCTCAGCGCGGGCCCTGCGGACGCGGATAGCGCCCAGGGGTCCCGACACACGGCTTGGGGGAATGGCGTCGGCGGCGTCGGTCTGGACGAAGAGGCCGTGCAGGGGGGCCGCGGGGCCCTGAGACACACTGGTGGTCTGGCGGGGCGAGTTGGACTCCGAGTCCCGGCAGTAGATCACGCCGCTCTGCGAGACATGGATGCTAGGGGCGCAGCCCATCCCTCGGCCGGGTCTCCCCGCGCGCCTGCCCAAGCCCAGGGCCGCCCGGACCCAGCGCACTCGCTGCCACCTGCAGTGAGGGGGCGGGCGCGGCAGCGGCGGCGCCTGGACTGCGCGCCCCCCGGCTTGTGTGGCCGCCGCTCCGTCGGGCTCGCCCCGGTGCCCCCAGCCGAGCCTCCGGGAGCAGCACGCGTCACCCCAACTTTCCCTTCTGGGCCATCTTCCTCCTCGAGCGGGAGAGCGTGCACACACAGCGCCCCGCGCGCACCGGCGGCCGCCACCCTCCCCGCCGCGGCGCCCCAAACACGCTCCCCGCGCCTCCGCCTTCCCCTCCTCCCCCGGCTCGGTCCGCGCCGCCGCCCAGCTCGACCTCCCTGGGCTCTCGCGCCTGCGGCCCCAGGCCAGGGCGCCCGCCCGCCTGCCTGCACTGTCTTTCACACTTTCAGTCTGCGTCCGTCTCCCTCCCTTCTTTCTCCCTCCCTCAGCCCTCCTCAGGTGCCCCTGCTCCGTGGCCACCACCGCCCGGGCCCCAGGGCACCCCTCAGCCCCGCCCGCCTCTCCCCGGGCTCTCCCCGACTGGGCAGTGTGTGCCCGCCTCTGTCTCGGGCCCGAGCCCCAGGGCGCAGTAACTGGCACCACGCCTCAACGCCCTCCCCTCCTCCGCTGTCTAGAGGCCTGTCCCTTCTGCACCCATCCCGACGCCGCCCCCTAGTGCCTCAGTCCCTAGTCCCCTGCAGGCACACACCCCTGGCCAAGCCCTGAAGTGCTGGGTAGCCTGAGTAGAACCCCAATAAGTCCTCACTTGTTTATCACATCTCTGAGCAAAATACCAGGATGTCTCTCTGGTATTTTGGGTATAACAGGGATCCCACAGCCCAGGCCCACCCAGTGGATTTGCTTGCCTCTAGACACACTCAGGTAGAGACCTCACACTTCCATAATACAATCCTTTTTTGCTCAAGTCCCACAGGCACCCCACCTTCCCACATATTCAGAAGGCTAAAGTCGGATGGCGGCCCAGCCTTCAGAAGCCCATTCTCCCGGTCTACTCAGCATTTGGAAGTTCATGCCAAGGGATGAGAGGCCCTGCAAAGTAATGAATCCATAAACAATAAATTTCCACAGAAGATTCAAGGAAGAGCAGAGAGAAGCTGTCTGCATGCTTCTTGGCTTTCTCTCCCAGAATTTTGACCTCTTCCCTGGATGTCACTAAATTTTCACCCTGACTACTACCCTATGGGGCCTCCAGTTGTGAACTGCTCTTTGTCACACCCTGGGCTAAACAGTCAAAACAGCCTTCCTTCACTGGCCTTAATGATGCATGGGAAGACTAAGCTTCATTGCAGGAGAATGAGAATGCCTTTAAAACAAGGCTGCTGTTCATTCTTGATGTGAATTCTGGGTCCCAGCTGTCAGGTGCGACTGCCTACTTATTGGCTTCTTCAGTAGTTCCTGCCACAGCCACAGTGACACAAGGGAGATACTGAGATGGCCTGCTAAAGGATTTTATCTAGAGTTGCTTATAAGGGCAAAAGCGAAACCACAAAGTCTTGATGCAAAGCCCAAAGTAATAAGTATTCAATTAGAAATAGTGTCTTTCATTTTTATTGTCATTTCCCCATACCATCAACTCTTGAGGTGACCCATTGAAGACTTCAAATGATGGCTTCTAACCTTCATAGAAAAGCAAGATATCACTTCCAGTCTCAAAATCAGATAGGGAAGAGGAAAAGTTAGTCTAACTTTATTCTTCTACTTTTGCTTCTCATCTCTATTGGTTTTTTTTTTTTTTCTTTTTCTTTTAATGACAGGGGGAAAAAAGTTCATTTCCAGTTAATCTGGAAAAAGTCTGTGCTACATTTTCTAATGTACAAGCAAATTGTTCATAATATTTCTACACAGATTGGGTTCCCCAAGATGCAGATTCAGAGATGGTATTTAGTAGGCAGAATGTTTATTAGAAAGTGCTCTTGCAATCAACTTTTGTGCAAGGACAGAAAGCAAGAGGAGAGAGGGGAAAGTTTAAGCAGAGAGAGGAACTGACCTAGCCTCAGGCATACCTACAGGGAGATTTCTGAAAAAGAGATGATGCTTTGGAGTGTCCTGGACTGAGAGAATAGGCCTGTACAGGCCCACACCCATGTGGGCCAGTGGATCAGTTATTAAGAGCAGACCACCTCAGTGACCTTGGGCGAGCTGGTTCCCTTCAACTGAGGCACTCCCCTTACAAATCAGCACCTGAGCCAAGGGTTTTCTGTTGGCAGCATTCCCAGTAGCTGGAAGAGTAAGTCAGTCCTTTCCCAGCATCTCAGCTTCCCCCATAGTTTCCTTGCTGGCTGCCTAGGGGCCATGCCTATAGAAATACCACATTAAATGGTCCAGACAGATATGGGACAATCATTCATTTAAAACTAAGCCTGATAGCTACCATCTGTCCTACTTCCAAGGGACCATTTAGGACTTGAGCAAACAACATCAGAGCTAGATTATAAAAACACCGGTCTCCATTCTAATCCCTGGTGTAATGTTAAAAGTCAGGAGTTGATCATTCCTAAAGCTCATCTGTGATTCTCTCCTATACACCCACTGCAAACATTAACCTTCATGGAGCTGTTGGTGGAAGCTTAAACACACTGAAATTTAGAGCCATAATTCTCATGCCACATGTCTACACTTTCAGAGTTTTCTCAAGGAATTACTCAAGAAACATCCCAGAGAAAAGTACCAGTCACTCACTGAGACTTTTGAAAGCAAAACTATGATAAAATAGAACTTATAACCAGTCTTTTAGTAGAAAATATTAGAAGCTGAATCATGAAGGGACAAGTCATTCAGTAACAAATTTACGTTGAACTTTCTATGTCAAAACTAAATAGGGGAGCTGGACGCCTGTAATCCCAGTGACTAGGGAGGCTGAGACAGGACGATCACAAGCTCAAGGCCAGCCTCAGCAATTTAGCAAGGCCCTAAGCAACTTAGTGAGAACTGTCTCAAAATTTAAAATAAAAATAAAATAAAAAGGGCTGAGGGATGTAATTCAGGGGAAAAGCACTCCTGGATTAAATCCCCAGTACCCTAAATAAATAAAATGGGCTGGAAATGTAGCTCAGGGGTAGAGTATTTGCCTAGCATAACAGGAGGCCCTGGCTTAGATCCCCAGCAGTCAAAAAAAAAAAATTAAGCCTTGAGGAGCAGATAACACCAAGGTAGGTAGTTACTAAATAGGACTGAGTTACTTTAGTGGGTGTTATGGTTTTGATATTGGGTGTCCCCCAAAAGCTCATGTGTGAGACAATGAAAAAAAGTTTAGAGGTCAAATGATTGGGTTATAAGAGCCTTAACCTATCAGTGCATTAATCCACTGATAGAATTAACTGGGTGATAACTATCGGCAGGGAGGTATGGCTAGAGGAGGTAGGCTGTTAGGGGTGTAACTTTGGGGTATATATTTTGTCAGTGGTAAAGGGAGTCTCTCTCTCCCTGCTTCCTGGTGCCATATTCCCAAGTGCTTTTCTCCACCACAGACTTGTGCCATGATGATCTGCCTTACCTCAAACCCTAAGGAATGACATTGACCATTGACGGACTGAGACCTCTGAAACCACGAGCACCCAATAAACTTTTCCTCCTCCAAAATTGTTCTTCTTAGGTCTTTTGGTTGCAGCAATAAAATAAGCTGACTAAAACAGTGGGTTAATTGCACACTTCATATTGGGACCAGTGTCTTTTGCTGAAAGTTCTCTGAAGGAAAGAAGATAAAAGGAGAAATGCACTAGATGTACATTTTTCCTCCCATTTCCAAAGCATCAATAGCTCAGGTAGCTTCCACTGCCATTTCTGGTTCAGTGGAAGGAAAAATAATGTATCCCTATAATGTCTACCAAGTGTTTTCAGTGGGAATATGCAACCTGCCTCCATTGCTGGAACAGATATGATAGCAGAAACTTGCACAAATGTGTAAGTGGAGGAGAAATGATTTCACTAATCCCCAGCTTAGTAGCTTAGTTTGGAGTCCTGAGTTCTTGCCTATATAAGTGATTTCTGAACTGATTCCCATGTAACTACTTCAGTGCATCCCAGAATGACAGCAAAGTCTACAATCTCAGACACAGCAGATATAATTTAGACCCAAGTTACAGAACAAGGCCAAGAAATCCAGCATTAAATAAAAAAATTTAATTAAGTGGGAAAAAATTTAGCAACATGTCCAAGAAACAAGTCAGAAGAAAGCAAACAAAATCAGAAATGTACTTAAAAAACTAAATCTTGGACATATCCAAGGTCAGTTGAATGACTTTTATGTTGTATAATGATATTAAGGAAGAGCTTACTTCAAAATTATGACCAAGAAGCACTGCAAGATACTGAACAATTAAGGTCCATTCCAATTCTAAAATGGTAAGAATCTTCCAAAATTCCTCTAAAGAAACAGAAAATGTGATTAATACATTTCAGTGATTTTTAACCACAAAGGTTAAAACAATAGCAGCTATCTGATTGATCTTCGAATAACCAAATATTTATGCAACAAATAAACCTTACTGAGCTTCTGATTTCAGACCATGTCCCTAATGGTGGAATTTATTGGGAATCTAACCACCTGATAAGTGAAACGATACCTTTTATTAGCAGACCAGTACAGCAGAAGGTGCATTAAACTCTGAGTTAGAAGGGGGTGAATATGAAATCCGGTTTTGCATTTTAGAGCTATATAACCTTGGGCAAGTCACTTAATCTCTAGATTTTCTAGATAATCACCAAAGTTTCTAAATCACCAATATTCAGGATGCCATGAAAGTTTTTGTCTTTTTATGAAGTTATTTTAAGTTAGAACTGTGAGGTTTTCTTTTTTTTCCTTAACTGAGAGAGCAGTCCTAAATCAAACAGTACATCAGAATCTCCCTGAGGAAATTGTCAGAAATACAACAGTTCCCTAATCCTATCCTAAAGACTTGGATTCAGGTGTTAAGGGTTGGATGCAACAGGTACCTTTTGAAGAAAGTGAATCCAGCATGACCTTTCCACAGTCTCCTTTGGGGAAAAGAGTAAAGGTTGAAGTCCTTACAAGTAAGTGCCTAGGAGCCTCTACCCAGTTGGGCACCTGCCAGTCTGTTACTGAGCTCTCTTCCTTCTTGCCCCAACTCTCTGCTCCAAATACACAGGCCTCCCTGCTGTTTCTCCAGGAGATTCAAGTTCCCCAGGAGCTGTCCCCTCTGCCAGTTATGCAGTTACTCCATACTTTCATGGCTAACTTCCTCACTTCTTTTAAATCTCTGCTCATATGTCCCCTACTCAATGCAGCCTATCCCCAAACTCTATTTAAAATTACAACCCACATCCCTCAATTGTCCTGCTGTGGCTGATTCCCATTAGCTGGCTATTTTTCTTGTTTCGCTGCACTCGTCACCTTCCAACTTACTATGTAATTACCTCACTTATTTTATTGTCTATCTTCTCCCACTAAAATATAGACTCTACAAGGCAGGAAATTTTTGGTCTCTTATTTACTGATGGATCCCATACTTTTGGAACACTGCCTAGCAAATGGTAGGTGCTCATTTGTTTGTTCAATGAAAAAATAAATGCTTTTCTCCCTTTTGCCTTTCTCACCTCTTAACTGCTATAAACCAAAATTGAAGGGGCTATTTTTTTAATTGAATAGAGTTTTATGCTCTGTGCTTTTAGTTTTTAAAGTCAGTTAATGGCTTTGACCTGAAAATGTTCCTTTTAGTAATAAAATAATAATTTGTAGAAATGTGGGTGGCAACACTATTTACAATAATGAAATGAAAGATGATCCAAACATCAAACTCTTAGGAAATGACTTAAACTACACTAACATCACTGTTTTACACTAATATCACTGTTTAAATATGTTTAGATTAAATAATGTTGGGTTAAAATAACAGTGTATATAGATTGATTACAAATACGGAAAATATATTCATTGAGGTTCAAAGGTGAACATAATGTGCAGAAAAACAACATAAATGAATAAGTGTAAGGTTACCTGAATCTCTCCTCAAAATATTTTTAGCTAATTATGTTTTCTTTTATGAACTTCCAGAGGTGCTTTTTCCCTCAAACAAGGGAGAGGATGGAAAAAATTGATGAAGGTAGAGAATCAGAGATAGATGAAAACAGAAATAAACGCACTCACATTTACAAAGAAAATACAGAGTAAAACACACAGAGACAGAGGCAAAAAGAAAATGATAGACTAAGAAAGACACATAGTCATTTTCATGGTGAAATGGCTATACCAAGTGACTTTGTAGATGCAAGTCTTTAAAGAGAGTAAAAGTAAGTTGTATGTTTAATTATAGTTGCATCACTTCTTGGTTCTTCTGCCAAAGACCAAATGAAATTAAGGAGAGGAGTTGGCCCATAGGACAATTTTCTCTTGGCAGATGTAGAAAATGCAAATAGAGAAGATGTAAGAAGAGATTCAGCCAACATCTAATTCCCTTAGGTCAACATCATTGAACATGGAATGCACTGAGCGTTGGTCCCTGCATAGCACAAAAGTGATCTATCTGTTCTTCCCATTTACAAGAACACCACAGGAAGGGGCTGGATCAGCCCTAAGGGGGACTTCAGAAGGCCCTTGCTCCTCACCCAGAATTCTCCTACACCCAAACAATCAGGCTAGGAGGGATGGAACATTCATTTCCAAGAGTTTTATAAATACATTTCACAAAATGAGACGTGAAGGGACATACCAATGAAACATAAGGTACAGTCCTACTCGAAAGGATCCTATAGAGCAATCAAGGAGATGGACTTGTAAGAAAATAACAGAGCATAATACATGGGTATCAAAGCACAAGAGCAAAGATGAGCGGACTGTCAGTTCTTTTATGGTAGTTCTGATAGCTGGGGAAGGCTTGCTGGAGAAGAAGGCTTATCATCCTCCTGAACCAGGATAACTTTTTAGTCAAAGGAATCAGTGTGAGCAAAGACACAAGGCAGAACCAATCTCAGTGGAACCCGGCATCAGTGAGCAGATCAGAAAACTGGACAGTGACTCTTGAGGTAAGGATGATAAAACTTAAAGATGGAAGACCTGAAACTTCTATATGTACAAGTCACTGTAGGTTCTACCACCCTTCAGAAACTCCCTGTGTGAAAATCCAATTTGGAATACAAACCATTGTCTAGGAAAGCTTTGTTTGCCAAATGATTAAATGTTGGCTTTCTTTCAAAGAGTAGACTCCATGGCTCCTTTAATACTCTTATACAGCATTTTGAGTTTTAGGTATGCTTAGTCAGGGTACAAATTAAAAATTCACACCAATTTTTTAAAATATATACTATGTATAAAACAAGGTACAAAGCACATTTGTTTCTAAATTAGTGTGAGATTTCCTAAAGAATTCCTGGGTAATTTTTTTTTCTTCAGTGCTGAGGAGGATCAAAAATTTTTTTTCAGTGCCTTGCACATGCTAAATAAGCACTCTACCACTGAGCCACATCCCAATTTTTAGAAGTCCAGATTTCTAAGTAGGCCCTCCCCTGCCTACATGCACACCTTGCTGGGCATATAAAAGATTTGATCATACTATGTGATGCTAAGTTCATTCATTCATTCAGCAAATATTTACTGAATGCCTACCATGTATCAGATACTAAATAAACACCAAGAAACAAGACAGAAATAGTCTGTTTCAACTTTGGGTGATTGAAAGGACAAACAATAAAATTCTCTGATAGTCATGAATTTTATAGAGGGATTTAAAAATGTTGATGTGACAGAAAGTAGGGTAGAGTTATGGAAGTTTTCTCAGAGTAGATGACACTTAAGTTAAGATGCTCAGAAAACTTTTTCAAAGGGAATCTTCATTCATTCCTTGAATGGATTCTATCCATCCATCCGTGCATTCATTCAGTGAGAACACTGAGTACTACCACTGTGCTTGGCACACTGAAGGATACAAAGAGGTAAAATACTCAATACTCACCTAAGACAGTTTGGTCAGGAACATAGACATACACACAAAAGAAGTGTGTTAACAGTTGCTTTGAAATAAAAATCCAAGCACTGAAAGAAAGATAACTGTGGATGGAAGTGATCGGGAAGATGTCACTAAGGAGATAGTGTGTGGCTCCTGGAAGAAAGGCAGTGTTTGAATAAGCAGAAAAGAGGACATTCCAGGGAGAATAATGCACATGAAAGACTATAGGCAGGAACATTGACTGACTGCTTGAAGAACAATAAAGGAGATGATTAAAAATGCTTTGTGGTATATAAGAATAGCATTATTTTGACTGACAAGGTAGGCTGTTACCAGGGAAGCAAATGTGAGACTATGGAGTTTGGCTAAACTCTAGTCACTGGGAATCACTCTAGTTTTTAATAAGACTATAACTTAAAAGTACTATTTCACTGAGATGAATCTGGTTGCATACTCAAGGGCTGTGAAGGGAGTCAAGGAGGACCAAGAAGGAGCTATAATAATCCAGAAATGGTACCTATAATCCTAGCTTCTTGGGAGGCTAAGGCAAGAGGATTGCAAATTCAAGGCCAGTCTCAGCAACTTAATTTTTGTCTCAAAAATTAAAAGAGTTAGGCATGTAGCTCAGTAGTAAAGCACCCCTAGTTCAATCTTCAGTACTAACAAACAAACACACACACACACACAAATCAACAAAAAATAATTCAGAAATAGGATAATAGGGATTGTTATGGACTGAATTTTGTCTTCTCAAAATCCATATGCCAGAAGCCTAATCTTCAAGGTGACTATATTTGGATTATTTACCTTGAAGGAGATAATTAAGGTTAAATGAGATCATAAAGATGGGACCCTCGTCCAATAGGCCTGTCATCCTTATAAGAAAAGGAAGAGACAGCAGAGCTGCATGTACACACAGAGGAAGGGTTACGTGAATTCAGAGAATCGGCACCATCTCCAATTCTGGGAGGAAGACCTTGCCCACGCTGCTGGAACTTTGATCTTGTCTTTCCAGCCTACAGATTTATGAGAACATAAATTTCTATTGTCTAAACCACCCAGTCTGTGGTATTTTGTTATGGAACCGCCTAGGGGATATCAAGTAGATGAAATGTGTGGGAATGGAGAGGAAAAGGGAGAGAATTATACAGACTTTACCAAGAATAAATCTCTGAGATCTGATGCCTGATTCAGTGAGGGGGTAGGAAGCTGGTGATATCAAAAGCAATTGGAAAATTCCCACCTTAGACAGCTAGGATAATGTGTGAGAATGGGCAGTACTCTCAGGAGAAAGGAGCCTCATCTATAAAAAGGGATTTTCCCCTGGATTTGCACTTTTGGGGTCCAGAAGCTTGAGTCTAGAAACCAGAAAATGACTATGAGAGACAGGAGGCCAAGAACCACTTTTGAGTCCAATGCTGGATCTCTAGTACCTACAACCAGAAATAATACGTGTTTCAATATTTGCGGAAAAAATCACGAAGACAGATTGATGTGTTAGCCTCCAGGTCCTCTTCACCAACAAGCATATGGCACACCCTTCCCCCACATGGTTAAGAAATCATCTCTTTGCCAAGACTTTCTTGGGCTTCCCTACAGTCAGACCCACACATGGATGTTAGTTTCTGGCTTCATGTCAGGATTACTAAAGTCAACCTTTGATTCTTTTGTCTCAAGAAAAGCTTTTGAACCCTGGGATTTAACTTCTTCAGTAGCTCCAGTTACCTCCAGGCTGCAGCTTTGCCTGAGGACCCAGCATTAGCACCTTCTGTTCATCTTGTGTTTTAATCCTCTCACTTTGGCTGCTGGGACTGTGAAAGGAGGTATTCTAGAAGTCTTCTGGCACAAAGTGTCTTCCCTTCTTGGAGTTTGACATTTGCTCTGCAGCGTGGCACTTTCCCATGTTACTCCATTAAACATCTCCAAGGTAACAGTAGTGGGGGCACAAGTGATTACCTCTTCATACCTCATATTATGTGGCTTATAATATCATGCACAAAAACAGGTTGAGTCACACGGAGAGGAAATTTCCAGGTTCTCCACACCAATGGCTATCAAATTTTGGCAAACATCAGAGTTACCTAAAACACAGACTGCAAGTTCTGAGAATTTGAGTTTCTAACTCGTTCCCAAGTGATTGGAATGTCACTCATCCAGGGATCATACTTTGAAAATCACTGCTATACACAAAGTAAGATAATACAAAACAAAAGCAGTGACACAAACACAATCCGTCAATTATGTTTTATTTTCTGAAACATAATATAAAATATACTTAAACCTGAAGCTTCGTTACACAAAGGACCACCACAGAGCACTATCATCTGGCAACTTACAAGAAATGAAAGGTCATGGATTTCAGGAATTTGCCTCTCCAAACCAGGAACTTCGAAAGACAGGTTTTTACTACTCTTGGTCCTTTCTGAAAACAGTGAGTCAGGGGAAGGAGGGATAGGTTTACATATATACCAACAGAACTATATACATTTCCAGTATAGTACTTGATTTTCTTTTTCTTAATATACAGGGTTTGGACCTGGGAAAACAACAGTCCACTATCATTTGGGAATAATAAAGTTCTAAAAAGCAGAGATAGGGATGGGAGGCAAATGAGGAAAGACAGTGTGAATTTACAGTGTATGTATACAAAAATACAGTGTATGTATACAAAGCAGACAAAACTGAATAATGGTAATAATAGCATCATTTTGTAAAAAATTTCCTGTTACAATCTTGTACTTTGCATGTATTATTTATGTATGCTTCTCTTGTGATTGTACCCTTTAGATACAAAATTTTTCAATATCTCCTTTCTGTTTACCATTAACCTGAATTCCCACATACCTTGGTTAAGTAATTACTTGCTTTCTGCTGAGCATGGAGTCATCAAACTTTTATAGGTCATAAAAATCTTACGCAGGCCTTTAAAGAAGAAAAATGGCTAATGCCAAATTCATTTCTTTTCTCCCTGAAATCTGAAAGATAAGATTCAGATCCTTCATAACAGGGATTATTATCTCACTTCAGTCACCAACATCAGCTTTAAAAAGAAAAAAAAAGCAATGTTTTGGACTTTTGAAGTGAAGGGATGTGTTGGGGGATATGTATATGAGAATTGTCTTTTGTTGTTAAATTAATGTGTTACCTTTGCATCACTATGACCAAAATACCCGACAAGAACAACTTAGAAGAGGGAAGGTTTATTTCATCTCATAGTTTCCCAGACTCAGTCTATGGACAGCTAGCACCACGGCAGAAGGATGTCATAGAGGAAAGCTGCCAGTTCATGGCAGCTAGAAAGCAGAGAGAGAAAGAGGAACCAAGGCCAAGATAAAGTCCCCAAGGGCATGCCCCCAGTGACCTACTTCTTCCAGTCACCTCCAGTTACCACCCAGGAGTCAATTCAAATTATTAATCCTTCAAATAGATTAACCCACTCAAGAGGTTAGAGCCCTCAAGATCCAAACACTGCCTAAAAGCATCATCTCTGGACGTTGCTGCATTGTGGACCATGCTTTCAGCACATAAATTTCTGGGGGGAACATTCAAGGTCCAAATCATAACAAATAAGAAATCAAGCTGGTATTTAAGATTTTCCTTCTCTTCACACTTTTGTAAGAGATGGAGCTAAGTCACAAAGTCTCTACCTTTATAAGATGTTTTAAGCACTAAGTTAGCAGGAAGTTCTGTAAGAAGCTCATGGCCCACTACAATTCAGATGCTATGAATTTTCACATGAACTGCATTTTTAATATCCTCTGTTTCTGTCTGTATGTACAAGTGATTATAAAACACATAATAATGAATTAGTAATGTTGTATCTACAAGTAATCTACAGTTCTGAGAAATGTAGGAAGAAAGACCATTGGCCATTCATAGAATTCCTGCTATGAGAAACTTACAAATTCTGCTAGAGATTCATACCCAGAATATATAAAGAACTCAAAAAAACTTAACACCAACAAACCAAATAACCCAGTTAACGGGCAAAATAAACTAAATAGGCCCTTCTCAAAAGAAGAAATAAAAATGATCAACAAATATTTAAAAAATGTTCAAATATCCCTTGCAATCAGGGAAATGCAAATCAAAACTACATTGAGATTTCATCTCATTTCAGTTAGAATGGCAATCATCAAGAATACTAAATGTTGGGCTGAGGTTGTAGCTCAGTGGTAGTGAGCTTGCCTAGCATGTGTGAGGTACTGGGTTCAATTCTCAGCACCACATATCAATAAAAAAAAAGTTCATCAACAACTGAAGAAATATTTTTTAAAAAAAGAATACTAAATGCTGGCAAGGATGTGGCAGAAAAGATAACATTATTGGTGGGATTACAAAATTAGTACAACCACTTTGGAAAGCAGTATTGAGATTCCTCAAAAAACTTGGAATAGGGCTCGGATTGTAGCTTAGTGGCAGAGCGCTTGCCTTGCATGCGTGAGGCCCTGGGTTTGATCCTCAGCACCACATACAAAGCAATAAAATAAAGACATTGTGTCCATCTACAACTAAAAAAAATATTTAAAAAAAAACCTTGGAATAGAACCACCAGCTATCCCACTCCTCAGTATTTATCCAAAAGAACTGAAATCGGCATATGGTAATGATATATTTATGTTTACAGCAGCACAATTCACTGTAGTCAAGTTATGGAACAAACTTAGGTGCCCATCGACGGATGAATGGATGAAGAAAAGATGGTATATATGCAAATGGACTTTTACTCGGCCATAAAGAAGAATGAAATTATGGCATTTGCTGGTAAATGAGTAGAAATAGAGAACATCATGCTAAGTGAAATAAACCAGACCCAGAAAATTAAGGGTTGAAAGTTTTCTCTCATATTTGGAAGCTAGACCAAAATAAGGAAGGAAACATGGGAGGAATCCCATGAAAATAGAAGGGAGATCAGTGGAATAGAGGAAGGGGACTGAGGGGGAGGTAGGAGGGATGGGGAAAGAGAGAAACAGTGGGATGCAATGTACATAGACAAATATACCACAGTGAACTTCACCTTTAGGCATACCTATAAAAGCACTAATTTTCAAAAACTATAAATAAATAGAAGGAAGACCAGTACAGTAGAGGAAGGACAACAGGAGGAGGAAGGAGGGTAGGAAAGAGGGAAGTACTGGGAACCAAAGTGGAGCAAGTTCTATCCCGTGCATGTGTGATTATGTCCAAATGAACCCCAGCAGTATGTATAACTATAATGCACTAAAACCATCACATATATACATATGTGTGTGTGTGTGTGTATGTTTATATTCCCCTGGAAAGATTAGAAAACCAGCCAGGCACGGTGGCGCAAGCCTGTAATCCCAGCACTTAGGGAGGCTGAGACAGGAGAATCGCGAGTTCAAAGCCAGCCTCAGCAATGGCGAGGCACTAAGCAATTCAGTGAGACCCTGTCTCTACATAAAACACAAAATAGGGCTGGGGATGTGGCTCAGTGGTCGAGTGCCCCTGAGTTCAATCTCCAGTACCAAAAAAAAAAAGATTAGAAAACCATTTAAGAACCTAAATGTTCTTTAATATGTCACATCAGCCCAATTTGGAGTGGGTGGGTAGGAAAAGGAGAATAAGTCATAGGAACCATTATGGGGAAAAAAAAATTGTGTAATGACAAATGAAAACAATGCAGTACAATTCTTTCAAATTTGTTTGGCATATTCATAGCTTGTGTGTGTGTGTGCATGTGCTGGTCTATGCATGTGCATGCATGCATGTGTATGTGTGTGTAAGAAGAGTGAACAAAAGAGCACAAAACATCTCTGAATACACCTTCAGGTAACTGTGTATGTGTGTTTGTCTGAACTCAGGACCTAGCACATGCAAGGTAAGCATTCTACCATTGAGTTATATCCCCAGCCTTACAATAGCATCTTAAGATGGCAACCTCTTGCCTTTTTATATAGGATCATGAATAAAAATTTCATTTGTTTCTGACTATGAAGGAAAAACAGGAGCCAAATTTACCCTCCTTCTATTCTTCACAACTAGCAAGTCAGATAAAATATAGGAAAAACTATTATCAGACATTAGAAAATAGGTATCTCAAGACTGCTGTTGATGAGAAAAGGAAAATGAGATATACAGTGTGATTACCCCAGCATTGACCTTGAAGGCAAATTCTACACCACAGAGCAGGGAAGGAACTCCAAGAAGAGCAAAGTGAATGACATAAAAAGACCAAGATCAAAGTTTAGAGTAGCTTATGTGGTTAGAAGTAATGGTTCAGAGTTTCAGAGAGAGGGAGCTACATGTTAAAAAGAACAGAGGGGCACTTGAGAGTTTATTAAATACAAAGACATGTATGAATAGAATGAAATTCCACTGATCAGAAAGATCAAGAATAGAGTCACCAGAAAGTTATAAGCTAAACCGTTCACAGAACTTACACAGACGTCAAGAGCCATCCAAGTTCTGACTGGCCAAAATGGAGAATCATTGGTAATCACTCAGAGCATTCAGAAGAGAATCCAACTGGGTCTTGCCTTAACAATAAGATTACAGAGGAAAACCCCAAATATACTTTTTAAAAAAAATTTAACCTTGAAAGATCAAACTGAACCAAAATTAACCTAATTTTCTTTTTTTAATTTAATTTTATTTATTTATTTTGTATGTGGTACTGAGTTTAAACCCAGTGCTTCACATATGCTAGGCAAGTGCTATCCCACTGAGCCAGAACCCCAGCCCTCAACTTAATTTTCTAGCCAAACTCCAAACATCATTAAAGGAAGACGACAAAACCCAACCACTGAACAATGTAAGATTAAAAATGTCTAGTGTACAATCAAAATTACTAGATATACCATGAAGCAGGGAAAGGTGACCAATAATCAAAAGAAATCAATAAACAGAAACAGAAATATTGGAATTATCATACAAGAACATTAGAACAGCTATTATAATTATAGCTCAAATATTGAAGGAAAATAAGCATTGTGAAAGGAGAAATGAAAGATCAAAAAGGAACCAAATAGAATTCTAGAAATGAAAAATATAAATTCTGAAATGAAACTGTTACTGGATAGAACTAAAAGCAGATTCGACACTGTAGAAGGAAATATCAGTGGACTAGAAGACATGCTAATTAAAATCATTCAAATAGAATCACAGAGGAAAAAAGAAAAAATGAAAAAAGTTAAACAACAAGACAAATATTTAAGGAAATACTACCTCAATTTGATCATTACACATTATATAGATATATTGAATATTACACTGTATCCCATAAGCATGTACAACTATTACATATCAAATAAAGTGGATATCGATAAATAGGAAACAGGTAAACAATAGACAAACTCAACGAATTCAAAAGCTGGCAGATGGCGCAATTAAAGACTAGACAAAATATTTGAAACAAATACTTCACAATATGTGAAATAAAAAATAGCCAGTAAACACATGAAAAGATGTTCAGTATCAATTAGTAATCAGTGAAATGTAAATAAAACCACAAGGAAACATCACTATGCAGCCATTAATGGGGATAAAATACAAAAGATTGAGAATAACATCCTTAATAAGGATGTAGAACAGGGGGAGTTTCCAAGATGGCGGCCTAGACGGTCTACTTGGTGCTAGGCTCCCCGGGGCCAAGGCTGGAAGTAGCGAAGGTGCCATTTTCCAACCACCTTCTTGGTATCATTCTGCGGCTCACCGTCACACGCAAGAGTCTCGCTCGCTTGTGTGTGCACAGGACCACCGGGAGGCAGCGGTAGCCCCAGCGGCGTGACTTCAGCGCTGACTGGAGGAGCGCAGTTGTGGCGGGGGCTCTGGCCCAGAACTCCAGCCCGGAGTTTGCCCCGGGCGTGCCAGGCCTGCTTCCACACAGGGTGCCTGGCCCCAGCGCCCACCCAGCCCCGCGAGACCGCTAGCAGTTGCTTCTGTGGACGGACCATCTCCTGAGCGGACCCCCAGCTGTTGTTCTTTGTGGACGGCCTTCTAACACGGCAGAACTTCCAACACCAGGGGGCGCAGGTGAACACCTGGGAGCAAACTTTAACCACGGCGCAGCACATGGTGGAACAGTGACTTCACCAGCGGCCCAGAGTTTCACCTTGCCCTAAGACCAACACCCAGGACACCAGCGGGGAAAGTCCAGCAAACAACAGACAACGCCACGTACTGGAGGTGAAAGGAACCATACCTGTGTATTTACACTGAGACTTTTTACATTTTTTATGCTTATTTTTAATTCTATCCTTTATCTTTTTCTCCTAATAGTTCTATTGTTTAATCTTTTTGTTTTATTTCTCTGCTCTCTTCTTCTTTCTCTTCTTTTTCCTTCCCTCTTTTCTCTCTCGCTCTTCTCCTACCCTCTAATCCCCAACAGTTGTGACCTCAAATATCTGCTATACAG
>CM053405.1:54300445-54343388 GCA_028644305.1 Xerus rutilus | reverse complement strand
GCGAAGTGAAGTAAGCCAATCCCAAAAAACCAAATGCTAAATGTTCTCTCTGATTAGTGGATGCTGATAAATAAGGGGGGTGGGAATGGGAAACATAAGAGAAATGGAGGAACTCTGGACATAGCATGGGGGAGGTGGGGGGCGGGAAAGTGGAATGGGTATAGTAAAGATGGTTGATTGAGAGGGTCATCACTACCCTTGGTGCATGTATGAAGACACAATTGGTGTGACTTTATCTGGTTTGCAACCAGAGAAATGGAAAAACTGAGCTCTATATATATACTATGACTTGAAATGCAATTAAATAAACTAATTAAAATAAAAGGATGTAGAACAACTGGAATTCTCATATGTTGCTATATAAATGGGTACAATCACTTTTGAAACACAGTCTTAAACAGTTCCTTATCAAAAATATACTTACACAGAACCATGAAATTTCACTTCTAGTTTTATACCCAAGAGCAATGAAAACATATGTCAAAAGGCTTGTCTATTGATGTTCATAGCCACTTTATAATAGTAACCCTAAACTGGAAACAAACCAAATGTTCATTGGCAGATGAATAAATAAATATATTGTAGAAATACAAAATGAAACATTAAAAGATGAGTGACAAACTGCTGATCCACACAACAACATACATGAATCTTAAATTCTTTATACCCAGCAAAAAAAGACACAAAAAGCTACATGTGTGATTTCACTGGCATTAAACTATAACAGACAGCTAGCTCTACAGAAATAGAAGAAAGATCTGTGGCTACTAGTGGAGTCTGGGGGTTGGGGGGCATGGACTAGAAGAAGCATGTGGGCGGGCTAAAGGTGCTGGCCTGTATCTAGATCATGGTGATTGCACGGGCACATCACAGGATGATTTTTGTCAGAACTCATCAAACTGCACAGTTTTAAAGGTATTTATTTTATATATATTAGACCTCAATAACATTTTTTTAAACTTACAGCACTCACTTCATGTTATGGACTAAAGCATGTCTCACAAATTCCTAGGTTGGAGCCATAACCCACAGTGTGACTATGCTTGGAAACAAGGCCTTCAGGGAGGTAATTAGGTTAAATGAGGATAAAGGGGGGCCACAATTGAATACCATCAGTGTCTTTATACAAAGAAGAAGAGACACCATAGAGCTCCCTCTCCACCCATGCACAGGGGAAAAGCCACAAGAAGACACAAGAATTCAGCTATGTCCAAGTTAGGCAGATAGGACTCACCAGAAACCAACTCTGACAGCATCTTTGTCTTCCAGACTTCAGAATGGAGAGAAATTCTCTGTTGTGTAGGTAACCCAGCATGTGGCATATTGTTATGGAAGCCTGAGAAGACTAATACATCTAAGCTCCAAGAATAAGAAAATAATAAACTTACCAATCCTTGCTAATCATAGCATTCTGTGACTATTTGATCTTTAGTCTATTGATGTTTTCCAATGTATTTAGAGAACAGAAGTTGTTTTAATTCTGCAGGAGGCCTTGGCCAACAAATCAGACAGCCAATACCTGTTAGGACCAAAGTGGTGCTGGGAGTACAACTTTTAGGCTTCTAGAAGCAATCATTAATTCCAGACAGACCCATTGGGGCACCTCTGTCGCACCCCAACTGTGTAAGATCAGATCTTAGTGAAACAATTGCTTTCTCTTGGCTTCTGATTGAACCTCACTTGGCACTGTCCCCTAAACTACAGATGTGGGTTCTCTCTTCCCTTTGTCATCCCATTTATCAAAAAAAGTCTATAATCAATGATTTCTTTGATTCTCATCTTTCCACTGGCTATGATTCATTTACTAAGAATAATATTTTCAGCCAAAAAATATCACACTTAGGGACACTCAAAGACTGGTTATAAGGGAAGGCTTCCAGGGGGAGGGGATCCTTGATCTTGACCATGGCATGTTGAGTTGTTGCAAGGCCTGGCCTTAGATCTCCCTAGAAGGGAACAGCAGACTTCAAGAACCAAGCCAGACCATGGTCACTCTTGGTATCAACCCACATCTGAGATAATGCTAATCGTAGCATTTCTGTGACTATTTGATATAGGCCAGCTCCTTCAGCCTGCCCTGAGTGGCTAGTTTCCATAAGCAACCTGGGTGAATCTCCTACAACTTCAACCATCCCTTCCCATCTAGTCCAGTGCTTTCAGCAGGCTACAAAACCCCAAGCAAGAAGCCTGGCCCTCTATGACCTCTTCATCCTCAGTTTCTACTACCCTTCCTCATTCCTTCCCTTCTGCTACACTGGCCTCCTTCCTGTGCTTCAAACACATGGATGGGCTCCTTTGGGGCCTTTGCACCTGCCTCCTCCTACCTAGATGCTTTTCCCCAAATATCCACATGGTTCACTCCCCAATTCCTTCAGGCCTCAACTCAAGTGTTACCTGACCAAGGAGGCCTTCTCTGACCACCTATATAATAGAGTCAACATTCCCCACCTAGGCAGTTCTTATCAATCTTTCCCATGTTATCTTTCTCCCTGTTACTTACTATAATTTTTTCCCCCTCTTCCCTTCCTTTCCTTCTTGACTTTCTCTCCACACTAAAAGGGAAGGTCCAAGAGGGGAAGAACATTGGTCCATGTTAGTTATTTGCTCCACAATTGTTTCATGAGTAGTAGAAACTTGCTTCTTTCACCAGTGAGAAGTGAGGGTGAGGAAACAACTGTCCCACGCTGCCTTTGTCCTCCTCTGTGCTCATAGCTACCATCACCCTTCAGATTTCAAGCCACATGGACAATGGTGGTGGCAGTTAAGATTCCAGAAGTCTGAGCAAGTATCTCTAAAGGCAGAGGAAAGGACTTAGGGGAGAACCAGGAAGGCCTGCTACACCTGGGCCTGTACAAGAGGCCATCTGTGTGTCTGAGGAAGGCAGGAGCAGATGATACGGTGTCCCTGGGCTCTTCTCCTTCCTCCCCCTTTCTTGCTTTACCCTAGAGCTTCCTCACCAATATACCGACTATACTGGTACAGAAGTGACAAGATATTGATTCTCTAGTCCTCTGGTTATTTATGCAGGGCCTGGAGCAGAAACATCCTTGTCTGTGGATTCCAATGTCCCAGGCAATATCACTATGGTTCCCTGTGTGCTTTGATGCAAAAGGGTGAAACACACTTCTTCCTAACTCTTCCTCCAGGCAGCCTTCCTTTCTACTCTTTCCACTATCTTCAACTTCCACCTTCCTGCTGATTTTCCTTTTGTACAATCCTTGCAGCCATGGGATCTTTGCTGCTGCTGTAGAGATCAGTGTGTAAGCTCTGGTCTTCCTGAGGAAATTATTCCTGTAGCACGAGTAACAGCACATAGAGAACTCTGAGTGCAGGCCATATTACAAGATCCAAAATGCCCTTCCTTAAATGGAAAATCCTATTCAATAAAAGACAGATGGCAAAAATACTTCAGTGGCCACTGTCCCTCTCAAAGCGCTATTCTGGAATAAAGCTGAGTTTTTCCTCTTTAAGACATGAAAATGAATGTCACAAAATGGTGCTGAGCAGAAACACAGGTCAATGGACTATATGACAAAGAGGCTCATAGTAAACCCTGAATCAATATTATGTATCTCAGTCTTCCTAATGTCATTTCATCACCAGCCAGGAAAGGACCCAGAACTCCTCAACTTTATAAAGCACCTTTAAGTTACTAAGAGCTCTCTTGTATAGTTTTGGTGCAACTCCCTGAACAAGTTAATTTTCCTCTTTTTATTCCATTATGATACAACAAAGATGGTCTTGAATTTTCTTTTATAAAATTCTATATGGAAGTAGAAAACAAGTGCTAAAAACTTAGAGAAATCACTTGTTTTCCTATTGTGTAATCAGTCATGACCTTCTAATGTGTTCATGGTAAAGAACACACAGACTGTAAATACATTTATTAGGTCACTTAACTTCTCATTATGTCCCAACCTTAGTAATGCTCTCCATTGACCTCCCTCAGAAGTAGTGATATTTACAATGGAAGATATTTGCAGGCCATGTGTGTTAGACAATTGCTTTTCATCCCTTTATACTTCTGTGCATCTGCAGAGTTAGCACCATGTGGTCACTGCCAAGTTTTAGTATTTGTGGTTCATGGTTCTGGCGGCTCTGAAATCCAAGAACATGGTGCAGGCACCTTCTTAGCTTCTGGTGAGGGATTTTTTGCTGCATCATAACACAGCAGAGAGCACCACATGATGAGACGGAGCAAGCATGCCCACTCAAGTCTCTCTTCCTCTCTTTATAAAGCCACTTATCCCATCACAGGAGACCAGAAGACAGAATAATTTCAGGGGAAAGGCCAATGCCCAAGGACCATCTCAGGTCTCTACTCCATGCATTCAGCACAATGCTCTTTGGCTGCTCCTACCATAACTCAAGCCCAGGTGTAGCTAGGCCACTGCTCTAGAGGGCACAAGCACTAAAGCTTAATGATGTCCCTGTGTTGTTGATTCTGCAGGCATACAAAACACAAGAGCTTGGAATCGGGGCTTCCTCCAAGATTTCAGAGATGCATTAAACAGCCATGGTGCCCAATAAAGACTTGTTTCATGGACAGAGCCACCAAAGAGTCCCTACCAGGGCAATGCTGAGTAGAAATGTGGGATTGCAGCTGCTTCAGAGAGTCCCCACCAGGGAAATGCTTTATGAAGAGCCAGGGATGGGACTGCCACCAAGAATCTAGAACAGTAAGAAATAAATCTCTTCATAATTACCCAGTTTGGGGTATTCAGATATAACAATAGAAAACAGACTAAGACATAATGGAAATGTCTATCCTATAACTTGTTTGATTTCACAGGCTCATGTCTGGAGAATAATTTGCCTTAGGATTAATTGTACTTTGAGTCTCACCCATTTCTGATTTAGATAAGACTCTGGACTTTAGACTTTTGAGTTGGTGCTGGAATGAGTTAAGACTCTGGGGGCTATTAGGATGAAATGAATTTATGTTACATGTGAGGAGGATATGGAATTTAGGGAGCTAAAGGCAAAATGCTATGGTCTAAATGTGTTCCCCAAAACACATGTGTTTAAAACTTAATCCTTGATGCAAAACACATGCGTTAAAAATTTAATCCCTAATCCTTAGCACCTTTGGGGACACTCCACCCTAAAGATTGGATTAATGTGCTATTAAAGGGCTTTACATAGGGAGTTTTTCTCCTTTCTACCCTTCTGTGCTTTCCACCATGTGAGGACACACTGTTCCTTCCCTTTGGAGGTTGCAGCAATAAGGTACCATCTTGGAAACAGAAAGCAGCATTTGCTGAAAAACCAAACCTGCTGAAGTGCTGATCTTGAACTTTCTGACCTACAGAACTGAAATAAAATATATTTCTATTGTTTATAAATTACTCAGTCTCAGGTATTTTGTTAAAGTAGCACAAATAGACTAAAACAATAGGTGCTTCACTCCTAAGGAGACACTCACTCTGGGTCGTACAAGTGACTATGCTACAAACCTAGAAGCTGGAGTTAAACAATACCAAGTCAGGGACTATGCACCTTGCTGTAGGGAGAAAAAAGTAGACTTGAGAGACAGGAACTCTAGGTTCCAGTCTTTGCCATCTCTGCTAGATTTCATCAATCTAAGATAACACTGATGATATGAAACACCATCACTTTTTGTATTACTAAGAAAAAAATACTGCTCATTATCAATGACATAATGGCCTGATGACAGTCCTACAGGATATAAAAATTGGTCCCACTAGTCTCACTGCTTTGAATTTTTTTCCCCTCTATACCAAGGAATTAGGCAATTTCTCCTGCTGTCAGCTTAGTTACTTAACAAGTAATCGATAATCCTTTGCACACATTTCAGTAACAAAACATAAATCTAGCCTCACATACCTGGGAGGATCCTTTCTTTTTTAAAAATATCTGGTTTTTATTTTGCAAAACAGACAAACAAAGCAAAACTGAAACTGCATCATTTCTCTAATGACAAATATTTGTTTCATCAATATCAAATTTATACCTTATGCTCTATTGTTTTGACTCCTGGGTAAACAATAACTTTGTTTCAATGCTAAATCACAGTGTGATCTTTCTAAATCATCTTAATCAACAACTAAAATCAATTCATGTATTACCAACAATACACCCACCTCTGTTGAAAATCTGAAAACACGAAAAGCTAAAACTGTGTACATATATTCACAGAAAATGACAAATCCATTCCAAGTACTGCCTGGCTAATAGCAATTTATAAGATGCTGCTTGGCCAGCAGCAGTAGCCATAGATTCAGACTGGTAATCAATTCACAAAGCACAGTGGGCTTAATTCTATCACTTCTTTAACTTAGTTCTATAGCAGAAACCAGGTCAGGAAACAGTATGCACAGAGTCTGCAGCCCCAGAGGAAGGCCCAGCAACCACCCACAATTGCAGAGTCTTGGCCTCACTTCACCCACATGAGGGATACACACATTTGCCAGGGATGAAGCGTGCAGTTCCCCCCAAACATAAGTCAGTGTTTTGGTTTCCTGCTGGACTGTACATTGCTCCAATCATGTAGGCCCAAGGTCACATGGCAATTCATAGCTCTCCCAGTCCCAGGCCAGCCCTAGGAATCAACAGTTTCACAATAATGAAGACAACTAATCCACCACAGGTACAGAGCAATCCAACTCCTTATGTTTGAACAAGGATAAGACGGTATGAGAAGGTCAAGTCTGAAGTCGTCTTCCCAGGCAGGCCAATGGGAGAAGAGTCTATGCCTAACTCTTCAATATAAAACACATCCTGATTCCAATGTCAGTAAAATAAGAGAGGTAAAGGGAACATCTCAGAAAAACTACAATTTTGCTGTTACAAGTCACTGTAACTGCCAACCCTAGTTGCCTCAGAGTAGGATAACAGTCATAAGGAGATATTTAAAGGGACAGGCTCTTCCTTATGTTCCTTTTGGGTCTAAATTCTAATTGGGAACCTATAACTCTAATGTGTATAAGTGTGTATTAAAATAGTAATGCAATTACTTTCATTTTAAGAAATACATGCTTCCTGGGAGTGCCATGAAAATACTGAGGAGCTCATGTAGAAGGACCTCTGGGCTTATCTGTGGCCCAGAGGCATGACCTGGGATATAGCACACTGGATTTGAAGGGTTCCATAAGCTTCCAAACTTTCAAATGATAGCAGTCAACCATTTTTTTTGATCCCCTACTATATGCTAACCCCTTTATATATATTATCTCATTTAATTAGGACAACAACCCTGAAAGGAAGTATGACTCTCCCCATTTTATAGATGAGGAAACACTGCTGATAAGTGCTGGAGCTGGGATTAGAGCACAGGCAGTCTGCTTTGAGATTCATGCTATTAACCATGATGTTGGCTATCTCTCATTTACAGTCACCCTCCTTACAATAGAGTCAATGCCATCAATTAAAGGTTACTTGAGGGGCTGGGATTGTGGCTCAGCAGTAGAGCACTTGCCTCCCATGCTTGAGGCACTGGGTTCAATCCTCAGCACCACATAAAAATAAATAAATAAAATATAGATACTATGTCCATCTACAACTAAAATATATATATATTTATATATATTTAAAAATAAAAAGGTAACTTGATGCAAGTTATAGTAATGTTGGGTTCCTTTATTAACAGAAAGGGAATTTGTAAAATAACACTTTTTGTTAGGACATATGGGGCCAGGGTCTGGGGGAGATAGATATGATGTAAAGAGGAAGATGATTCTATAGTACAACTTCATGCACTTAAGCAGCCTCCTCAAATAAATAAAAACAGTGTGACCACACTTCAGTACATACTGGCTTATAGTGGCAATGCATTATAGGCTGAATTGTGTTCCCCAATATTCATGTTGAATTCCAAGAATGTGATTATAATTGGAGATAGAGTTCATAAAGAGGGATTAATATTAAATGAGGTCATTAGTGTAGGCTTTAATCCAACATGGCAGATATCTTCATAAGAAAAGAGCAGGACAAAGACCACAGAGGGAAGACCATGTAAAGACACAAGCAGAAGATGACTGTCTACAAGCCAAGAAGATAGATCCTCAGAAGAAACCAATCCTGCTGGTACATTAATACTGGGCTTCTAGCCTCCAGAACCATGAGGGAGTAAATTTGTATTATGTAAACCACCAGCCATTGGTACTTTGTTATGGCAGCCCTAACATTAATTCAGAGTACCATGCACATATACTTTCCTCTTCCTGGTCACACAGTAAAACAACATTTCCCTATTTTTGTGCATCAGAATGAGGTCCCTATGAGTACTTCTGACTAAAGGACTGTAAATAAAAGAAACATGCTTTATTCCTGGGATGTGGCATTTAAGAGCAAGTACTAATTCTCCATTCTATCTCTCCCCTGCCATGAGACCACCAAGACAACAAGTTCTAAATAGTGTAGTTACAAGACAGCAGAACTTCAATCAGCCTGGCTTCCTGAGTGACTGTGTGGAGCAGGCACTCTGCTCTGGATATAAAATGTGAGTGAGAAATAAGCCTCTTTATTTGAGCTATTAAAGTTTCAGGTTGACTTATGACCATGGCACAGCCACTTCTCACACACACAAATCTACCTCAAAAGCTATAGCACCAGAAACATCCCTGAAGTTCATGTAATATTAGGTTATTTTGGAAGGTAAAGAAAAAAAACTCATCTGTTCAATCTCTAATTGAATATATTTATAGAATCTTAAAATTTGAAGAGAGCTTGGCCACCAACAAGTCACTGCTAGTTTACAGATAATATATCTGACATCACTTCAGATTAAAGGATTTACCAAAGTCCAAAAACAGGTCAGTGGATGAACTAGACCAAAAATTAGAAAAAAATTTTTTTGGAAAGACAAGTTGGTAGTATGTAGTAAAAATTATGTATCTAATAGTAACTATGCTTTTTCACATAGTAATGCCATCCCTAGGAATTGACCCACCAGATGTATAGGTGTACAGAAATATGTAAATATGTAGAAGTATACACATATAAATATATAAAGATTCACTAAGCTAGTAATATACATGATTGTGAGCATTTGGAAATAATCCAAATGCCCATTCACAGGGAATTGGTTAAGTAAACCATGGTTTATCCCTCTGCACTGAAATCTATATAGTTAAAAAGAAAGAGGTCAGTCTCTTTGTTGACCAGAAAACACCCAAGTTATATTGATAAAAACAAGGAAATATAAGTTGAAAAAAAAGGAAAGTACCTCCCACAAAAGTTTTTTTAATTTAAATGCACTGAGGTGAATAAGGTATCTGACACCTAGTAGGCACTTTTTGTCCTCCTTATTCCGTCTTTCATATTGCTTAGCTCTTTGTAAATAAACCCAGCTCGCTGGCCCAGCTCCACCAACTAGCTGTGTGATCTCAAGCAAGAAGCTTCAGTTGCCTCATCTGTAAAATTGAAAGAAACAGTCCTAGCACTTCCTTCAGAAGGTGCTGATAGGATTACATGAGACTGTGTACATAAAGTACTTAGTACAATCCCTAGCACACAGCGAGTACTTAACATTCACCATCATGCTGATTCACCTGTGAAAACTTGAAGAAATCAGATTTCTTGTGGCTTATTTGCCTGAGTTCTTTTATATTTACTTGAGTTCTTTTATCTTTTTAAAAATTTACCTAGTTAAAACAAAAAAAAAAGCATCCTGCTTATTTTCCTTCTTAAACTAAATTTAAAAGTGTGCATCATTTTTTTTCTTAAGCAGTGCTTACCCCAAAATGCTCTGGCAATATATGACATTCCCATATGTAATGTAGCTTATAAGGACAATTTCATAGTTTCATTGCCAAACTGACAAACCACTTTTCCGATATGTTAAAATTAACCAAGTCATTCCACAGTAAATAGTTTGTCAGGTATAAATGAAGGGGACTCCATGAAACATGCAGCTCATTGGGCCCTCTTGTAGTAAGTGGTCTGTTGGGGGCTTCTCTACTCATGCCTTTAGAGGGTGATTAGGGCTGGGGTCTTAAAAATACATGGAACAGATTTCATCCTTCCAGGGTTATGCAACTAAACTCTAGCTCAACCAGGACTTTTAAGTAGGTCCGTCCCAGTGCATTCTAAGTATTAACTAAAGCAGTCAGGCTTATTTCCACAAACTTTAAGCCTGAAAAAATTCTGTGTCTCTATAAACAGATTGGCATTAAAGTTCAATTCATCCACAGTCCTGATCCAATACCTCTCCAATCCATGAACACTCTTTAGAACTTAGTACAATCTATGGCAAGACCGCAAAGAACTAGTGGATACTAGAAGGCTATGTAAAGTTGCCAGATTCCTAGCAGGTCCACTGGACCACAGAGCTGAAGGATCCCTTTGAGTCCTTGTGACAGCTGTGGTCAAAAAACAGGGTGTGTGGCTTCTTGCTGGTTTCACAGCTGCTCAGTGGTACAGCTAAGGCTAGAAACCAGCTCCTGCTTCCCATTCCCCAGCAATTCCCACTGCTGGTGAATTATCATTCTTCCCTTTATGCTTCTTGGAAAACTGAGCCTCTGCAAAGTTAAAATAGCTCATTCAAGGTCAGAAGGGCAGTCAGGCAAGAACTGGCAATATGAAACCAACTATTATAAATCCTAGAGGGCGGATTTTCTGGCCCTCACCTACCCCAGGAGCCCTGTGCAAATGTTTTTGTTGATTGTCTCCCAACACACAATTTAGAGGAAGACTGTCTTCTAAGTTAGTACTGCACGTTTAAACTTCAGGTTCAGAGTCCTTAACCCTCAGCAGGCACGCCCCCCAGTCCCCTGACCCGGTGGTTGGGCAAAGGTTGCTGGGGCAGATACCCGACCCTCAACTACAATGGTCTTAGGATTGCTATCAACTTGCAGTTCACCCATCAGCGGTGTTTTTCTGAGGTTAGCAACCAGTTAACTAGTGCCAAGATGGTGCCAGAAGCAGAATAGATGGGCATGCTAATCTTGAGGATACAAAGAGCCAGTTGAAGTGCAAAGCTTTCCAGACAAGACTTTATAAAGACTGATGCAAGCCTCACCTCCCACAACATCAGAGGGACCAAATTCACAAGGTCCTGGTAACTGAAGGCACTTCAGGTGACACCCCTGGTAGAACGACCTCAAGTTCACAGTGCCAGCGCAGACCGTAGCCACAGGCACTTTACTGAGATACCACCCGAGAGACCTTCCTTTACAGGCATGTTCCTTCTCTCCCAAGCTCCCTGCTTGCCTCCCCCTCTACACATCCCTTTCCTCCGGGGTTGAGGTAGGAGGTGGCGCTCGCTGGATCTATCCGCCCAGCAAAACTGAGTGCGAGGGCGGGAGCAGGTCCCTGGGTGTTTGAAGCACCAGAGCGAGTACACACTCCAGCACCCACATCCGTACGCAGGCTAGGAGGACAGTGCTTGGCTTCCCGGAAAGCGAGGCAGCTATGCAGCCATTGGAAGCACTTGGGGACCTCAGGGGCCAGGGCTCCTACCGCGCACGGAGAGCTTGGGAAACACAGGACGCAACAGGAGGCAGTGGAGCGGGCCAGATACAGTCGCCGCAAAGATGGGGAAGCGCAGCGATCACTGCAAGGCGCTGAGTAGACACCAACAGCGGCAGTTTGTGGGAGATTATTATTACCGGGAATTGTAAGTCAGACGGGTATACCAGAGGCTCCAAGTGCTTCCCGCCTGGTAAGGAAAAAGAGCCGGGCACCAGAACACGCAGAGACTAGCAGCGCGGGGTGGAGCGGCCAGTCGCAAGGTGTTTGCAGGCAGGCTGGGGAGACTGCCTTGGGCTTGTGTGTGCGCACCCTGCGCGCCTCAGCCCGGCTCCTCCTGGCTCCCAGGTACCCAGGTGTCAGGGTCTGCCCTGGACCCCAGGCTGAGGACTCACCTGGTGCGCGCTTGATGGGCAGCGCTGCTGGTCCATGCCTGCGGTGAGCTGCAGCTGGAATAAGGCAGGTGCCGTAGCCCTTCACTGAAGCGCGCCCTGCACCCTAGGCCACGTGCTCATGTGGAGGGTATGTTCCTTGGTCCTTTGGAGGGACTCTGGCTGTGAGCCTGAAGCCTCTACGCGGTTTTACTCCCCAGACACCTCCTGAGGCCAGCCAGTACCTGGGTCCTAGCGCCCCTCCCGGGATGTGGAGCCTCGACTTTGAGTCCACACAGTGTTCCCCTAGCTGCTCTTCTCCCGGCAAAGCCTCCGCGTCCCCTCAAGGGAAGTTGAACTGGAGCTGCTGAACCTGGTTCCTTTCTTGGGACTCAGGATTGGGGTTCCAAATATCCCCTTAACTATGCCCAAGGTTCTCCACTCTACCTCCAAGAAAACATTGAAACAGATTTGCCTGAATCTCTTAGCTCAAATTCGTGTGCATTATTTTGAAGATGTTTTGAAGTGAGCGATATTGGAGATATATACACACTACACACACACACAATTTTTTTTTTTTTTTTTTTTTTTTTGGTACCAGGGATTGAACTCAGGGGTACTTGACCACTGAGCCACATCCCAGCCCTATTTTTTTTTTTGTATTTTATTTAGAAACGTGGTCTCACTGAGTTACTTAGCGCCTTGCTTGTTGCTAAAGCCAGCTTTGAACTTGTGATCCCCCTGCCTCAGCTTCCCAAACCACTGGGATTTCAGGTGTATGCCACCACGCCCGGCACACATATGTCTCTTATATATGCATATATCATTTATTTATTTATATTTATATATATATATATATACACACACATATAAAATAGAATAAAGATCATTCTTCCTCAAAGTGAAAGACCTGTATTTAAATATATAAAGAACATACTATTGCATGCGTCAAGAGATGGCAATTATCCCTCAGTCTTAATTATGCAGACAATTTGCAAATATGAGTCACACATGATCAAGCCAAAGGTGATCATGATCCTTTTCTGAGCTCTCCCCCTACCCTCCACCAATCTGTTTAGGGAGCTGGAATCATTAGAAGTCTAAGCAGACACTATTAATCTTTCCCACACTTTCAAAAAGTAACAAATTGTCCTTAATTAAATGTGTCAATTGTAAATAAGTCTGGCATCTTGCTTCAGGTTTATTCCATGAGTGCCCACACCTGGCTCCCTAGGGTGGCAGGATTTCTAACAAAGACCTAGAGAGAATTGACAAGGGCTTTTCCTTTCTCAGCTACCCACAGAGCTGAGTCAGTCCAGCCAAAACCAAGACCAAACAATCTGTTCCTGCTGACTTTCTCATCCAGAGAAACAGAAGAGATTTCTAATGGCAGAAAAAGGAAACAAGTTATTTTTAGAAATAAAACCTATTCATAAGGACATGGAGAGAGATGAAGAGGAAAAATTATTTTGGCATCAGCCATAATCTATAAAGTAATAATACAGTGCATGACAGCAGTATCAATATAGACTTTATGGTCTTTTTCTGAAAGCTCAAAGGTATTATTTCTCCATAAAAGCATTCTTTCTTGTGTGAACAGATTCTAAGATAGCCCCTAACTGTTCTCATCCCCTGTGTTCATGTCCTGGGTCATCCCTTTGGGTAAGGGTGGAATGGACTTGTGACTTGCTGCCTACCAATGGAATATAGGTAACCAGGATGTCACCACATGGATTAGGTTAGATAGTCTTGCTAGGAGACTCTTTCTCTTGCACACTTTGATAAAGCAAGCAGTCATGACAGGAAGACCCATATGGCAAGGAAATGGCTGAGTCTGTAAGAAAGTGAGCCCTTAGATCAGCCAACAGAATGGAGCTAAATCCTTCTAACAAGCAAAGATGCCTAAAATCGAGTCATTCCCAGCCCCAGCCAACCTATTGAGTGCAGCTTTCAAAAGAGCTCCTACAACAGAATGCAAAAAGCCATGCCCAGACTTCTGGCCCAAAGAAACTGAAATGTGTTGTTTTAAACCACTAAATGGGTGTATGTGCATGTGTATAGTGTATATGAATGTTATTATCTAGCAATAGAAAACTAATACACTTCTACCTTCCAGAGATGGAAAAGTGTAGCAGTAGGGGGCTAAGTCAAAAGGCCAAGGTCATTAAAATTAGCAACATGTCTATCATTATTTTATACTCATAGCCTTAGGCCTATACAGACAGGGAAAAGCAGGCTGGCAAAGACATTGGAAGCCTAAATGATCAAGTTCAGATTGAGATTTGATAGTAGATAAAACAAAAGAAAAACTTCAAGTGTGAGACAAAAATAACCTAATAGGTGAACGGATATTTTGAAAGACTCAGAGTAAATAGACCATAGCAAAAAATAAAAATTCTGAAAGAAGAGTAGATAAATTAAAAGGAGAACAGGATAAAGGAAAACAACAAGAGATGATGGGAATGGTTAAAGTATCAATTCCTTTGAATCCCACCTCTAATGTTCTATAAAATAAATACAAAAGCTATATTATTCACTCCTCTGAGTGTGGGGATTTTCCAGAAGAGCTCTCAAGAACTAGGAAGATGTCTGTACACAGTCTGTGCCTGTGGCAACCAGCAAATCGTCTATTGTTTCAGGGATATTGCATCAAAACAGAAGGTGTCTCAACACACTTAGCCCCAGTTCTGAAGGTTTGCATGAATTATTAGGTTTTAAGTGTCTTTGGTTACCTAACATTTAAAAGTTCTGTATTCCGTCCATGCTATGATACAACGAAATAGAGACCAACACTTAACCCACTGGGTATGTATTACCTATCATGCACCTTGAAAGAGACTATGGATGGGCATATGATTTTGAAAGAGGAAAAGAGAAGAAGAGGAAAAAGGAAGGGAAAGGAAAGAAAAGGAAGAAGAAGGAAAGAGAAGAGGCAGAAGGAAGAAAGAGAAGGAAAGGGATCTGAAGCAAAGGGAAGAAAGAAGGAAAATAAAAAAGAAACCAAAAGCACAGAGTTCCCAGGCTAGCTGGGGTAGGACAAGGGAATATAAAATTGCATAATGAAGCTCTGCTATCACACTTCCTGTTAGACACCGGATATGTCTAAGTGTGAGTCCTACCCATAGCTCCTAGTCAAAGCTTCCTATCTGACTCCAGCCACTAACCACTCCAAAGTCAAACCACAGCCTCTGGTCGTCATCCTCCTCTCTCTCTCTGTGTACCAACCTGTCACCACTTCCATGACAGTATCACTGGTCTATCGCCCCTCCTTTGTACCCTTAACACCAGGAATGAAGCAAAACCTGCCCTAACCCCTGTCATCTCTCTCTGAAACAAGCTAAGTACATAGGCAATAGCCAACATGGCATGATTCAACATTCATGC
The DNA here is from genome assembly GCA_028644305.1 of Xerus rutilus. Taxonomy (NCBI): domain Eukaryota; kingdom Metazoa; phylum Chordata; class Mammalia; order Rodentia; family Sciuridae; genus Xerus; species Xerus rutilus. The sequence continues at coordinate 54,328,203 of CM053405.1, read as the reverse complement.
AGCAGAGAATCCACCTCTCCCCTGCTCTTACCCAGAAATATCTTCCCCTCTCAGATCTGACAAGGCTTAAAATTACCTTTATGTATTTTCCCTTTTTCTTTTCTTTTTCCTAAATGATTCAGCTTGCTTTATCCTAAATATTGTAACTATTTTTATTTGTGGTAACTTTGTGTGCCTTTAAAGTCTTCATGAGACCATTTATCAGGTACTCCCTGCTTCCCCTGCTACTTATTTATGGAGAGTAGGCATTGCTGGGGTAGCTTTGCTAATGGCTCTCTGTGTATCTACTGTTTGGAATATGCACAGGAGTAAGGTGACTTCTGTTTCGCTGTTGGCTTAATGGCTTTCTGGTGATCCCAGATGTGTGCCGTCTCATCTCGTTTCAGGTCTACAACTACTCAATAAGCACAAATTGGGAAGGAAAAAGAAAGTGGTTTCCTCACAGAAAACAGAAACTCAATCACTCACAGGTACAAGATCAACATTATCTATCGATAACACAATTCTTGTTCCATTAAGAAGGTTAAAACAAATGGGATGTACCATTTAGGTTCCTTTGAACATGTCATTGGTCTTTCTTCCCCAGAGATTGAAGATGTTTTCAATCTTCAATCTGATAAGTCAGATTGTACTGATAAGTCGATGCTTGCCACAGTATGAAAGACCAGTGCTGTTGAGTGGTAATGTTGTTTGACAGTTTCTGGAAAAATTAAGCCCATGGTTTACCTTCCATGATTATCAAAGTCACTGGTAACACACACTTTAACCCCCACTCCTTGCAATTCATTCATCCAGTTAGCACAGCATCACCCATCATCACCATCCCTACCCCCAAGCCAAAAAACTACACAAATGGCAAGAAAGGAACAGACTATGAGAAGCCACCTAGTGTCATCTGTGTTCTCCCTTACTCTAAATCTGTGAGTAAATTTGGGATCCTAGTCCCAATTTGGATTAATCATATTCAAATCTCAGATAGAATCAACCAAAGATACTCTGAGAAAACCAAAAGTTACTTCCTTATAATTCTAGAACAGACATTTTCCAGCTGGATCCTTGCCCTCAGAATGGCTCAAGTCAAAAAAAGAGAAAAATCGAAAGTTCATGGTATACCTGAAGCTGTCACAGAGATGAGCATTTGGCTCTGTGACTTAGCATTACAAATTTGCAAAGGTTAAATGCATACTGGTTAGTTTAGCATTATCACAAAAATGTCTCATTATTTATCAGCAGGAGCACTAATGAGAACATTCTTATGCTTGTATATGAGGAGAGGCCACAGTGTCAAGTAGCTGCCACACATTTTAGTCCCTCTCTTTCTTCATCGATACTTATACCATTACTTTAATTTGGATGTTGAATGTCCCCACAAAGGTCCACGTATTAAAGGCTTGATCCCCAGTGCAGCACTACTAAGAGGTGGTGGAACCTTTAGGATGGGGCCAGAGGTCCTTAGGTCATTGGGGGAATACCCGTGAAAGGGACAGAAGTACCATGGTCCCTTCCTCTTTCCCTCCCTCACTTCTTGGCCATGAGGTGAGTAGATGTCCTCTGCCATACACTCCTGCCAGAATGTGCTGCCGTGCCACATACCCAAAGTAAAATACCAATTGAACCAATAGAACCTCCAAAACTGTGAGCCAAAATAAACGCTTTCTCTTTATAAATTAATCATCTATTTTTTCATAGTGATGGAAAGCTAACGGAACTCCCCTCTCCCTATCCCCCTGTGTATGTGTGTGTATACATATTTACATACATATTATATATATGGTATACATTTATTTGTTAGAAAGCTATTTCCCACAGAGGCAAATTTGTTCAAGTATGTATTCATTCATTTGCTCAGCAATTTTTTTTCTTTTGTGATGCTTCTCTTTTGATTCCAGAGCCTTGCACATGCTAGGCAAAAGCTTTACCACTGAGCTACAACCTTAACCCTCAACAGATATTTTTGAGCAACTACTACATGCCAGAAATCATTTTAGGTGCTGAGGACAGATTACAAAACAAGATGAATCTCTGCTTATGGCTACAGTGATGTTTACATTCTAGTGAAGGGAACAAAGACAATTTATAGAAAAAGAAGAAAGAAAAAGATAATTGTGTCTTGATCCGAAGATAATAAAATAAATTGCTGTAATAGAAAGAAACTGAGAGGAAGGCCACTGTAGTTTGGGAGGTCAGAGAAGGCTTCTCTTTGAAGGGATCTTTGAATTGGCAAATGCATTATCCACAGTGGCTGGGAATGCAAAGATCTGAGGGAGGAAGATCCCAGAGAAAGGAAGAGCAAATGCAAAATCCTTAAGGTAGGAAGATGCTGTCCAAGTCCAAGGAAGTGAAAGGACGTCAGTGTGGCTGCAGTGCAACAGGCAGCCTTGGGAGGGTTTTAAGCAGAAAAGGAACATGATAGGATTTGCTTTTTTGAAAAGATCACACTGGCCACTGGATGGGGAATCAATTGTAGGAGATCACAGGGAAGCTGGTAGAGTACTAGGAGGCTGTTGCTAATGAGAGATGGTGGTGACTAGGGAGAAAGCAATGGAGACTAACAGAAACAGGCAGGTTTGGGAGACATGCATTTTGAGTGCGATTTGACAGGATTTGTGATGAATTGGATATAGGGAGTATAAGGGGAGGTAGGAAAGAAAATAACCAGTAGGCTTTTAGCCTGAGCAGTTGGGTGTTTACATTCTAGTGAAGGGCATATGCCTAGCGTGTGCAAGGCCCTGGGATCAATTCCCAGCATCACAAAAGAAGAAAATTTGCTGAGCAAATGAATGAATACATACTTGAACAAATTTGCCTGTGTGGGAAATAGCTTTCTAACAAATATATACCATATGTATAATATATACATGTATACACACACAGGGGGTAGGTAGGGAGGCAATTTCATTCGCTTTCCATCACTATGAAAAAATACTTCAAATTTCATTCACTGAGATAGAGAAGGGCCAAAGGGCAGGAAAAGATTGGATAGGAAACCAAGAGGTCTACTTTGGCCTTGGTAAGTATGACCCCTATTAGACACGCAAGGGAAGGTTAATAGGACACAGTTGGATCTGTGTGTCTGAAGCTCCACAGAAAGGTCTGCATTGAAGCCATAAATTTTGGAGCCATCTATGTATAGATGCTACTGGGAGCTGTGGGACTCAGGAGGTGATGGGAGTGGGGATAGGGAGGGACGTGTCACCATAAAATAGGAGAGTATGGAAAACCACACTCTGAGCTACCAACTCTTTAAGAGTGAGCCAAAGAGGAAATGTTAGCAGACACTAAGAAACTGGGACTGTGAATTGAAGCAAACCTGAACAAAGAAGAACCATTTAAATGACTTTTCCACTGATGGGAAGAGCTAGAAAATGGGGTACTCCTGAAAGACTTTACATGAAAAAGACATTGAGATGTGTTCATTATAACTGTAAAACTGTAACTATAAACCTGGTGTATGAGAGAAGGTACAGAGTGGCATTGGTCTCAATGGGGACAGAGAGATTGTTACTAATCATCCAGAAAGAGCTGGTGAGAGTAGTGGCTTTAGGAATGGACAAGAAAGGAAGAGAAGGAAAAAAAATCAGGGGTAGAATAGGACTTGGGAACCTATGGACTATGTGTGGGTGACTCTGTGATGCTGGTACCTCCCATGCGATCAAGTTGGGCAAGACCAAACACTGATGCAGAGAAGTTTTGGGCATGTTGGATTTGAGATACCCATGTTTCACCCAGGAAAGATGTCTAGTAGATAAGAGGAAATGGGTCTGCAGGTGAAGGGAGATGTTTTAGTTATCCAAAAGGCAGGCAGCATCAATACAAGGTCAAAGTGGAAGTTCTGATCAGGAGACCTAATGATTCAGCCTCAAAATGACTACCAACTTTGCAGGGTGAACAGAGAAAAAGAATGGGACAAGTGAGACTTGAGCAGCTGGCAGGAAGGTACAAAAATCCACTCATAAGTCAGTGGTTGGTCCCAACATAACTGCTTCCAAGCCAAGGATGAAGTATGCTAATAGTAAAGAAATGTCACTAAAATGCTAAATGCTCTAAAGATGACAAATGTGCAGAGTTCAATCCTAACCAAAATAGTGTTCTTACAGAAAATGAAACACACACACACCCAACACACACACACACACATACACAAGCAACACTTTGTAGATCTAGAAGGGACTTTTCCTGCCATTAAAAATTGAGGTGTACATGGGTGGGTGGGGGAGAGAACATTTTAAAATACCAGGATTTCCCAAATTTATCTAAGAATTAAAATGCATTTTCACCAAATTCTCACAACTATCAGTAGGCTTTTTAGAGAGGGTAATAAAGGCAAATTAGGAAATTTTTGGTCCTTGGATTTTGACCTGTGCACTGTATTTTTTTATTTTTCCTGCTCTGCTTTTCTTCCCCCAAATTGTATTTTTTTCCTGCCATTACTACTCATTATCCTCAAATACACAAATATCTCATTTAACAAAGCCCTCTGAGAAAGAAGCAATTTTATAACAAAATTGCCCATGTTTTAAAACTAGCCAACTACCATTATAAATCAGGTGAGCCAGTGTTAATATGGATTGTATACGCCTGTAACAACAGTTCTGAGACCTTGCATCCTACCTTCGGTTGCTACATGTTAAAAAACCAACAAATAAATACAAACAACCCTCTTCACATACAATTTGTTTGCAAAGAATTGGAGGTAAATATTACTGATTCTCCCACAAAATCTGTAGTTCATGAGGTTTGTCTACAGGGTTCCCAGCCTCCCTTCCTGTATCTCTTCTTTGTTCTTTCCAATCCAGATATTCACTTTGTACTCTCCTGACCTCTTGTACCCTTCTCTACCAAGAACTGATGCTATGGTTTAGATATCCCAAAAAGAGTTCATGTGTTGGAAGCTTGGATCCCCAGTGTGGTGATGTTAAAGGGTGGTAGGACCAAAGTGGGGCTTAGAGGGAGTTGGTTAGGTCATTAAGGGCATTGACCTCAGAAGGAACTAATAGAGTTCTCATGGGACCCTGATTAGTTCTTGAGAGAGGGTTGTTATAAAACAACAAGCCTGGCCAGTCTCCAGCCTCTTCAGCTTCCTTTCCCCTTTTTTCCAGGCATACATGCTCCTACCATGATGCCATCTGCTATGAGGCCTGCACTAGAGCCAGCACCATGCTGCATGGACTTTCAGACTCCAAAACAGTGAGGTGAATAAATGTATTTTATTGATAAGTTCTCAGCTTTAGATATTTCATTATAGTAATGGAAAACCGGCTAATAAAACTAGGGAGGAAGGACTGTATTCTCTTCATATGTTTACTGATAAGCTGACGAAACAGAATCTCTACATGTATTCATTGGTTAGTTTATGGCATTTTGGTGTCAATGCATCTACATTAAAATGCTACCCCAGTAGGGAATTTGCATCATAAGCCATTTACTTAGTGAAGTATTTTTAGGTAGGAGTGGTAGAGGGATGGGTAGATTGGGGTGATGAAGGGCTAAGATGGATGCCAGAGACAAGTCAAGTCCTTCAGTATTCAACTTACCTGCTCTGACACCGCAGATTGTATTAAGTGTCCCTCTATGCCTGCCACACAGCCTACATTCCCCTAGCCAGCACCAGTACTGCAATATCCTAATGTCCTATCTCCTACTACTAGAGATAGAACCCTAAGCACTGGGAGGGCTGAGTTTATATCTGTCCTAATTTTGGATTTCCAGACACAAAATAAGTGCTCAATACATTTTTTTTCATACCAGGGATTGAACCCAGGGGTGCTTAATCACTGAGCCACATCCCCAGCTCTTTTTATATTTTATTTAGAGACAGGGTCTTGCTGAGTTGCTAAGTGCCTTGCTAATCTGCTGAGGCTGGCTTTGAACTCAATCCTCCTGCCATCCATCCATTTATCTATCCATCCAGTTTGTTCCATGTTTTTTATTTTATACAAATTTCTGAGAACAAAATGGACGTTTGGAATATATTTGTCAAATGAAGGCATACTGTAGCTTGGGTTGTTTTGGAATAATATTAAAACTAGAGAGGGTTGTACTGGGAAATTTGGGAGAGTTGGGTTCCTGAGCTACATCCCCAGTGCCTTCTTCTTTTTTTTTTTTTTTTTTTGTTTTCAGACAAGGTCTCACTAAATTGCTAAGACTGGCCTTGGACTTGCTATCCTCTTGCCTCAGACTCTTAAGCAGCTGGGATTACAGGTATGAGACAGCCCACCCAGCTTGTGCTGAGATTAATTTTTTTACTCTACATCTGATTATCCCTCTCAATTAGCTCTCTGTCCGTCCTCCCCCTACCCTGCTCGCTAGGACGCTGATCTGTAGGGTGTGTCAATGGGCCTCTGCCCTCTCACTTCCAGGCAGACTCAGACAACTGGTAGCATCACCACAGGATTGGGAGCATGGGAAGTAGCTGTGTCCCTCCATGATAGTCCAGACCTCCTTCCCAGTTCCAAATCTGCTTCTTCCTGTGCCACATTACCACCTGCCCAGGGGTAGGAACAGCTTCCTCTTTCTCACTAGCCCACAGGCACTACACCATCCCTTTACTCTGTCCACACATGTGTAAATAAGCATTCATCCTTTTTCTAAATGAACTTGAATTCAAAACCCATATCCTAGTGGGGCATGTTGGTGCACACCCGGAATCCCAGCACTTAGGGAGGCTGAGACAGGAGAATCGCGAGTTCAAAGCCAGCCTCAGCAACAGTGAGGTGCTAAGCAATTCAGTGAGACCCTGTCTCTACATAAAACACAAAATAGGGCTGAGGATGTGGCTCAGTGGTCGAGTACCCCTGAATTCAATCCCCAGTACATCCCCCCAAAAAATCCATGTCCTTCAACCTGCAGATGTGGAAATATAAATTCCTGAAGAAAAGGCTCTACTTTCAATCTGTGACCTTTAGAACTACTTGGAGACACATTGTGATTTTACTACAACAACAGAGTGATATTTTTGAAAAAACTTATCATAGGTTAAACAAAATTTTGCCAGCTCTAAGGTCAAGCCTGAGATGCCAACTGAAACAAATGTCCAAGGAACCATGTGACAGATAGCAAGTAGGCACAGTAGGGGGAATCATGTTCAAACTTTACTGTGAGGCTGGCATCTACCTATACCAGCTCTTTCACCAAGTCACATTCCTAAACACAACAAAGTGCCATTTCCAACTGATCTCAAGTTTTCCACCTATTCTGTTCACAGATTTCCCCCTGCCTAGGATAGCTACCCCCACTCTTGTTTCCATACATCCAGTCCCTTCCCACCCTACACGGGCAGTGCAAACAGCCTCTTCTCCATAAATGGTCAAACTTTCTTTGGTAAACCCAACCATAAAATAGATTGTTTTCCTCTTGATCCTTGGATCACTGTTTGCACGTTCACATATCACTTACCACCCACTTGGGTCAGAATTATTCATGGTCAGGTATTTTTCTCATTCCTAGGCTTTGAAGGGTCCTGTGGGCAGGACAGTATCTTATATGTTTTTGTGTCCCTGACTGAATGACTGCAGTATTTCACAGGTTGAAATTTCTGTTTGTTGACTGACCGACAAAATAAATGAATGGACAAATCAGGAACCGAAATCATTTTTGCTTGGTATGGTGATGTAATTTTTTCTGAGTCTCAGAAGACCAAACCATATTTCACACATTCATCCAGAAATAGAAAATTCACAAAAGCAAATGGCACTATATTTAAGGAGAAATATTTTCAGATTGTTTCCATATGTGTTTCTATATATAATGGTTTATGTAATATTTTAAATCAAATTCAACATCATGTGGCCACATATCTTCTAGAAGCTTATAACAATGATTTAGGTCAGAGATTAAAACAATAATAAAAAATTTCTTAAAGGAGATTTGTTCATTTATCCTCCAATTCTGTTAATTCTCTAGAAGTTTCCTTTCCAGGCTTAGCTCTGACATCACTGGCTATCTGTGACCTTCTCAGACTTCCCCCAACAGAACTGTTCTCGCTCAAGTTTTTATTGCCCTTTGTACATGCCTTTGGTCGTGGCTTTTATCCACTGCCGTGTGGAAGTTTATATGTTCATCTCCCCACGAGACTGTGTACTCCTCAAGAGCAGGGAGCCAGTCTTCTTCACCTCAGTTTCCCCAACACCTATCATAGCACTCAACACAGAAAGAGCACTCAAAAAATGTGGTTGTAATTGAATTGGTCAACTGCCTGTTGTGCTTCCAAAACCTAACTTGTACTTTCTTTGGTTTAAATCCTATGACATTTATGAACTGGATGTGATTGAGGAAAACACAGACACACAGTTGCTCTTAGGAAATAGTATCCAAATTTCTTATCTATAGACACCTACTTGATCAGATCCCAGTTTAGATATCATGAATCACCTCCACATCAACTCTTTTTGCTCCAGGTGTAGGGTTGCACCTCAGTACCAACTCAGGAACATGTTCTCTTAGAGCTAACATAGGTAACATGAGATAGGGCCAAATTTCTAGTCATGGAATGGAGAAGAGAAAACTAAATGGATTGAGCTTTTACCCTGTGCTCAGCACTTTGTGTACCATAACACTTTAAGCCCTCACAGAATCTGCAGGATCATATGATTGTATTATCCTCATTTTGCAACAGGACATCTCCAGGGGGTCAATGGTACATTCTTCAGCACACAACAACTGGAGATAGCTCTGTTGCAGTGAGTTTCAGGATGGGGACAAGGGTCCAGTTCTGCAAAGCCACAGGTTCACTGTGTTTTCATCAGCTTTTTTGCTGATGTGACTAAAAAACCAAATAAGAACAATTTTAGTGGAGGAAAAGTTTATTTGGGGCTCACAGTTTCAGAGGTCTCAGTCCATAGACAGCCAGCTCCATTCCTCAGGGCTTGAGATGAGGCTGAACATCATGGCAGGAGTGTGGTGGAGGGAAGCAGCTCACATGATGATCAGAGAGTAGACAGAGGCTCTACTTGCCAGATACAAACATATACCCTAAAGCCACGCCCCCAGGGACCCACCTCCTCCAGCTACACCTTACCCACCTTCAGTTACCGCACAGTTAATTCCATCAGGGCATTAATTCACTGATTGGGTTAAGACTTTCATAACCCAATCATTTCTCTAAATCTTGTATTGGCTCACACATGAGCTTTTGTGAGATGCCTCACATCCACACCGTAACAATGATTCACTCTCTTTCAGACACACTACCCCCTTTGCCTTCCCTGAAACCACCACACTCTCTGCACCTGGCTAATCACGGTAGATTACTCTAGACAATGAGTCTCCAACTGTGGTCTCCAAACTAGGGGCTTCAACATTGTTCAGGAACTCACTGGCAAGGGCAAATTCTCATTGTCATACTTGATTCCAGGACTGTCTGACTATAAATTGTGTGCACTTGTCCTAAACAGCCCTCCAATGAGCCTTTGGGAAAGGCTTGCTGGGTGACACCAGTATCACAGAATACAACCTAGAGTTTTCAGTCACATGCTGAGTCCACCCTCGGCCTTTCTTGCTGCCATCACTATTCTCTGCAAACTTGTGTTACTCTTGTACTTTTAGCCTCAGTGAAATGATCCATGGCTCATTCGTACCTTCTCTCTATTGTCCCCTATCTCTGCCTCAGCACCTAGTAGGAAGTTCATGGTAGACCTGTCTGGAGGGAACATTTGACAGAGATTGATGGAACAGACAGGACTTCAGAAGTGGGTCTAATGTGGGCCATTGCTGATAGAAATCCAAAGTCTTTGTGCTGAGCTGTTTTGCAAGACAACCCCTGCCCAGCAAGTCCTGATCCTGTGGGCCAATGAGGGCCCAAGTCAGCTTGAAAGGTGTTCCCTCTAGGTAACAATTGATTGCACGCCATTTTACCTCAATTGCCAGATAAAAGTGAAGAGAAGTAGAAGGTAGCACTAAATCAAGGGTATGAACTATGACAGATTCAATAAAACACATATCCCATTTTGCTAGTGCTCCTGGAAACCTGTGTTTCCAAACAAACACAAGCAATACAAAACCAAACACAACAACCAAGGTAAATGTAATGAAAATTCACTGACACTCATTTCTAAATATCCTGGAAGATTTTAAGTGACAGGAGCTGCCCTGTATCACCTTGCAGGGTGTGTCTGTCTTTGTGCTTCTTGGATTCTTTAAATCCTCAGTCTCTGCTGGTTTACTAACTGGGAAGGCCTGAGGCCTCCCTTATCTCTGCATCAGAATCTTGAACAACAAACATCTTCTGGACCGAGTACAAGGAAGTCTGATTTCTCCGTGGTCAGAGGCTGAAAAACATTGTTGCAAAGCTGGTGACAGGAGGCCATATGGCAAGAGCAACAGGTCCATGGGGACCCAAGGGGAGTTTTTATTTCAAGGCAGGAAGAGACCCGCGTTAGACATGCTGTCTGTGGGTTCAAGGCCCTAGGTAATAATAGAGGGAGGCTACTGGTAGAGCCAAGGCCTCTCTTTCAGCAGAACAAGAATTTGGGATAAGTCCACTCTCTCCACTTACTGGACATATACACCATTCTCTCTACTATGGGATATCCCCAAAAGCTGTTTCTACACATGAGATATAACTTGCCTTTGCTCCAGTGTCCCCTAATTGTCCCAGCCATTCCTACCAGATTTATCTCTGCTCCTTTATTTGTCCTATTGCATTGAAGGGGCAGAAGAAATGGGACTCCACCAGAGTTCAGGCAGCTGGGCAGCCACTGCATGGGCAGTTCTGGGTCAGGGAGCTGGAGCCACACTTGAGGACCTAGAGCCCTGTTGCATGCCCGGACAGCAGCTGAGGCTGTGTGCCAAGGCTGCTGTGTGGCCTCACTGGTCCTGGCCTTTCTCCAGCACCCGTGCCAGGAAGGAACAGCCTGTCATGGGTAAGGAGTGGGCAACTGGATATTTGCAGCTCTGACTTCTCAGGCAGCCATGCCCTGCAGGACTGTGATCCCTTGGCTTCCTGGATAGTTTAGCCATTAAAGGGAAGAGGGGGCTGTGGGAAGAAAGAGATAGACACAGATTCCTGTATGGTCTCTGACTTTAAATTTAAAATACTTTTTTCCAGGCTCAGACACAAATTCACTTGTCATCACTGGGTTCCTAACAGAGGAAAAAATACAATGGAAAATTAGATCCTGTGTCACAATGTCATGGGTATAAATAAAATGAAAGGCAAGCTTGACGTCAGCAACAAGGATTCTCACATTCCACTTAACTTCCTCATCATCAAATATTCAGCTCAATTTACCCTCTTGGGTGGTGGGAGCTGTTAGTGTAAACAGGTGGGGGCTCTGTCAATGGGGACCATGTTTCTCTCACAGTCCCACGGGGAGGGCCTCACTCCCTGGGCTGGGTGTTTCTTGGGTTGGAGGTGACATTCCTAAAAATGTCACAATTCCTTCTACTCATCCTCTCAGCTTTCTGCAGTTTATGTTCTTCCACTCAAACGTCCTTTCTCAGAGGCAGTCAGCTTGTCTCTGTACCAGACGTGCTAGGAATATATTGAGAGGACATTTCTCTTCCTGGAGAGAAAGGAGAAGGGGAGACCTGAGGGTCTCCTGCACCAGCAGGGGTGGGTGTGGAGGGTGGTCTCTGCTCCTCCCTCAGATTCAGTGTGCAGCTGGACAGTGATGTTCAAATCAGCCCGGGAGTATTGATTCATTTTTTAAACATACTCTTGTTAAATATGACCGACTAAAGGAAGCCCATGATAAACAACTTTGTAGTAGAAACATCAACTGCAAATTCTTTTTAAATCTAGTTATTCCTGTATTGGCTTTTCTCAAATGGTGTCAAGTGCCCTTGTGCTCAGAAGCCAAAAATCAGCATGATCTGGTGTATAATCCAACACATCTTTATCATCAAATGGTATCTGATTTCAAAGTATGCCAAGGAATGCCGGCAAACAGTGCCACACTCAGAAATAAACCAATAACCGTTAATACAGGTACCAGGAGTAGTGTCTGCCATTATCTGGTTTTATGTCTTGACTCTTGGGACAGTATCACTTCAACCCCCCGCACCTAGGAGAGTTGCCAATTCACATGCTGCCCGTCGAACATTCAGATGCTAAGTCTTTGCTTTGAAATCACTACATTCAGCACAAGTTTGTGAACTCTACTCCGTGCTATGTACTGTTCTGGTGCTGGTTATACTGAGAGGATGATGATCCAACTCCTCTAAAAATCTCTGGTCTGATGAAGAAAGCGCTTAGCAGCAGCACAGCATAGGGAAAAGACAGTGGCTTTTGGTGTCTACTAGATTAGATTAAAGCATAGTTCTTTTTCTTCCCAGCTGTTTGACTTTGGGCTTGTTACTCAGCCTTCTCTGTGATAAAATTGCCTGCCTCCAAGGTTTGCAAGCAACGTATAGATAATCAGTAAAAGGTGCTATGCACCGTACCTGGGTCCTGATAGGTCCCGATAGGTCTTTAGTAGCATGAGTTCCTTCCATCCCTTTCCCTGATCAAGTTTTATCTCCTGCCTAAAAAGAAAATAGAAAAATAGAAAATTTCTGTTACACACCAGGTATAATTCATTCTCTCATTCCACCTTATACATGCACACATATGTGTGCATACACATGAAAACTTTAACATGGTTTTACAGAGGTGTGATTATTCTAGGCCACATCTTTCAATGTTATTTTTAGAACTACATTTCTAACACTGCTCCCACTCAAGAAGTAGATTGGCTTGATAATGGACTGAAATGGCACTTGGCCAATTTTCTCTCTATGTGTACTCCATGGGGAAGGACTGAGTAGGACCTTGACTTCAGGTCCTTCTCATTTTCTGTCCCATTATGGCATGGAGGACAACTCTGTGGCCTGAATTCTGGGAGTCCTATTTTATAAGATCTGTTTCTATGACCACAGGAATATTTTTTTTTCTTTACTGAATCTTACAAGGGAACATAGTTCTTCAAGAACTGTGCCAGGACCAGCAAAATCATGAATTTCAGGGAATTGGTTTCCCCCCATCATTTCTGGTGCTTCCTTTCCCAACTTTCCCAACTTGTGCATCTAGACACAATGTCTTTATTTTATTGCTTTGTATGTGGTGCTGAGGATTGAACCCAGGGCCTCACGCATGCGAGGCAAGCGCTCTACCACTGAGCTACAAACCCAGCCCCAAATAATCAATACTTAAACCTCATCATATCCTAATTATTTCATTATACTTCCTCTTATCCATGCACCTAAAGTCACTTATGTCTAGTGAATCTTCATGGGTGAGGATACTACTCAGCTATGATGGGAGCATTTACACCAGAGAATTTGGCAAACCTATAAGGACTTTATTTACTGGAACTTCTCCCACCAAGCCAGTTGTTAAGCATTTGTCAGCATACCACTGTTATGCTGCCCCCCACCCCTGGCAAGCTCAGGAATTGGGCTCATGGTCAGCTACAATCACCAATATCCAAGTTCATGGTAGAGAGATGCAGAACTTCCCCAGAGCTCTGCCTATGCCTTCCTCAAGTCACTTTGCCTAGGTAATTTCTGACACCCTCAAGTACTTCTGCTGTCTCTCTTCCCTGCCAGAGACATGTGCACTGCCTGCTACCACCACTCTAATATACCAACATTCTCTGCTTCCAATGAATTCTGTTAACACTACTGCAAGTTGGGGTGGTGGAGGGCACATCGGTTCTCAAGTGTTAAGAGGAAAGAAGCAGAGCAAATGGAGTGCTTTGAATATGAGGTTGCTGTTAATGCTATTTCTTTTTTTTTTTTTTTAGTTGTGGGTGGACAGAATATCTTTATTTTATTTTTATGTGGTGCTGAGGATCGAACCCAGTGCCTCACGCATGCTAGGCGAGCACGCTACCACTGCGCCATAACCCCAGCCCCAATGCTATTTCTTTATCACCATTTAGTCCTATGAGTTGAGAGATGAGTGATTCTTCTCAGTTCTCCACCCTAGACATTATCTTGGCAGGCGCAAATTGAACGAGTTGGGAGGACTGAGCAAGTAGAAGTAAACTTTTAGCTTTGACCTATGGTTGTCAAGACATTTGGCTTTTTTATTTTTCTCAGAGTGAATAGGTCAAAGGGTATCATCCCTAAAAGAATTCACATCATTTTGAGCTTTACAATGCCAAATCACATTATTAGGCACAATTTTTATAACAACACCATGAGATAGGCACAACACATGGATTGTTAATCCCATTATGAAGAAAAGTGGCCCAAAATTCAGAAGCAGCCTAATTGACCATTGCCCACTAGGCTCATTCACAAAACAGCTGGACTAGGTTCCACAGTGCCTACCTTCCATAGCTAGAAAGCATGCTATGCTGGTTATTTCATCCTGAAGTCCACCAAGTCACCCCAGGTTCTGTTCCCTTCCTCCTCCTCCTGCAGGACTCTCTTGCATCTGATTCCCCAGCACAAAACTATTTAGAGTTTTGTACTGGCCATGTGCACTATTTATTTACTAGAAAGTAAGATTAGAGCTTGGCCTTCAATGTCCTTAACAGATGACAGCAGAATACAAAGAAGACAACAAGGTCATTGGATCACAAGGCCACATTTAACTGATCCAGGGGGAAAGCTGCAAATCGTGAGGAAGCTCTGCTTGTAAAGAACATGGAGTTCTTAAAATGTGACTCCACATACCATAAACTCAAACAATTTTATGAGATGTTGGCTTATTAGTTTCTGACTAAAAGACTGAATGACATTAAGTCTTACGAATTTACTGGCACATTGGGCAAAAACTGTGATAGGGAGAAGGAAAGTGGCCAGCTCTTGGGAGACAGCTGCTCAGCCAGTCCTTGAACTGGGGAAAGAAACTACTTATTATACCCTTGTAATGGAAGTGGCCCATTTTTGTTTTATAAGCAATGACTGGAAAACTGGTACAAACTATTAACAGTGGTTATTTGAGAGGAAATGAAATTTTTTTTTAAAGTCTCACTATCAACAGTTTTCAGTAAGTAATCACTTTTTTTTTTTCAGTCTTCCTTATACATTCAGAAACACAATAATCCCTCCTTAAATTTATAAGGCATGTCAACCTCTACGAAGTGTTCTTGTCCATTTCTTCAACTGAGTCATGTAAACACCCTATAAAAGAATCCTATCTCTAAATAAATTGAGGCAAAATCTCCCCCCAAAGACTAAAGAAATGTAGAGAGAGAATATTTTAAGAAGGCAGGGATTGCTATGCAAGCCATTTTCCCCTGTCCTCTCTCATCTCAAATTGCTGTGCTCTCCTACAATCCTCTTAATCTTATTTCTGACCCTCATTTCTACCCCAAAGTTGAGTTCTGGAGGTACTGTGCTTGTTCTTTCGTATTTATTTACATGCCTGCCTCACGGGTAAAATCAATGGCAAACGGCTACTTTGAAAAATAAAATGAAAATCATTTCCCATGAGTAAGATCAATGCTCTCTTTTAACCTGTCTTCTTTATTTGAAGTCAGCTCTAGTTAGTCCATAGGTCTTGTTAAAGTAAATATGGAACAAATTCTTTGTGCAAATAAGTCAAATACCACTAAGAACTATTTTGAATAGTTAATAATTCCTTGGGCCACTGACAGACTTGGACCCTGGGGAAAGGCAATTTATAAATTAGACCCCCATGATTTGAAAAAGTGACAAATTTTTTCTCCCAACTCATTGGAATTATTGGGTAGTAAACAGGCTAGCTTGTCATTAGTTTTAACAGCCCCATTTCTGTATTCTCTCTCAAAGATATCACAGCTTAGGTATTAGAACCAAGAATATTCTTATTCAACCCAAATATAACATCAAGATGATTTGGGGGAGAGATGGCTGGCATGGAGAAAAATTAGAAGTCAACATGTTTGGGGAAAAGAGAGGAAAGAGGAGGAGAGAGAGGGAGGTGGAAAGAGAAGCAGCTGAGAGGAAGGATGGGAGAAGGAAGAGAAAGAGAGAAAAAAGTGTCAGCACTCACAGGGTACAAAAAAACAAACAAACAAAAAAACACCTATACCAATAAGAATCTTTAGCTGTTCCCATGGCTGGAAAACAGAATAAATGACCCAGAGCAGACTCAACTGTCCATAAGAATTTAAGATTTAACAAATATGAAACTTTAAATTGGAAGGGCAGATGGAACATCAATGAATAGTATGAGGATAATTTGCTAACTTTCGTTTTAGTTTGGGGTTTTTTTTTTTTTTGCTGTGCTGGGGATCAAACCCAGGACCTCAAATATACTAGGCAAGCACTCTACCACACAGCTATACTCCCAGCATTGTTTGGAAACATTTTGATAAATTCAGAAATATTAAAAATTTAAATGTTTTAATTTTAACATTTGTAAAAATGTCGTAAGTGCTGGCGTTGTAGCTCAGTGGTAGAGTGCTTGCCTTGCACGTGTGAGGCACTGGGTTTAATCCTCAGCACCACATAAAAATAAAGATATTTGTGTCCATCTACAACTAAAAGAAAAAATGTTTTAAAAAATGAATAAAAGAAAATAAAAGTATTATGTTCATCTACAACATAATAAATTTTTTTTAAAGTCAGAAAATTGCAAATAAATTTTTTATAACATTGAGGTTAATTGAATCTTTCTAAGAACAATACCAAAAGTATAAGTCACAAAGAAAAAGACTGATAAATTTGACTTTATAAAAATTTTGAAAATTTATACATCAAAAACACCGATAATACAAAACCCTGATCAAATGTATATATTTTACATGTTTTCCCACACCATAGCTCAACTTTTCATTTTATTAATTATTTTGAGAGCAGAAAATTATGATGAAATTTAATTTGTTTATGTTTAGTAATTTTTGTGTCCTACGAAAATTTTATCTACACCTAAAGTTACAGAGATATATCTCTAATGTTTTCTTCCAGAATTTCAAAGTTCCAGCTTTTATGTTTAAGTCTCTGACTCCTTTTAATTTAATCTTTGCGGTGGTTGAAATACAGGTTGAGGAACATTTTTCTTCCATGCAGATATATAGGTGTTCCCACACCATTTGTTGAAAAGACTCGTTCCCTTATTAAATTTTACAAAGATCAACTGTTCATGTATTTATGGGTATATTTCTAGACTCTTTTGTCGGATTTATTTTTTCACTAAAACCACATTGACTTGACTATTATAGCTTTATTCTCTTTTTTTTGGTGGCGGGGATTGAACCCAGGGCCTTGTGCATGTGAGGCAAGTACTCTGCCAACTGAGCTATATCCCCAACCCTTATTCTCCCCAACCCTTATTCTAAGTCTTGAAATCAGCACAAGTCATCCTGCTTTGTTCTTCTTTTTACAAAATGTTCAACATTTCTAGGTGCTTTCTGCTTCAATATAAATTTTAGAGTCAACTTGTTAATTTCTATAAAAAGCCTGAAAGATTTGATTGGGGTTGGTCAAATCTATTTGGGAGGAAACTGACATGTTACCAATACTAAATCTAATAAATAAACATGTCATACTCCTTCACTAAAGCATATCTTTCAATTTCTCTCAGCGGTATTTTGCTGTTTTTGCACATATACGCTTGGATATGTTTTATTTAAAATTATCCCTAAGAAGTTTAGGATTTGATGATAGTGCAAATAATTGAAATTTCATGTTCCAATGTTTTGTTACTGACATATAAAAATACAATTGGCCCTTGGATATTGGTCTTGTATCCTAAAACCTTGCTAAATTCAGTTATTAGTTCTAGGAAAGTTTATTTATTTTATGGGAGTATACTCCCTAGAATTGCTTACATGTGATTATATTATCCTCAAATAAAAATCTCTTAACTCAAAAATTAGACAACCCAATAAGTATGAACAAAATATTTGAAACAATAACAAAAGAAGATATATAAATAATTCAATAAAACAATATTTACAGTTATCAGGGAAACAAGTAAACAACAAGATACTCAAAAACATCTATTAGAATGGCTAAAATTAAGCAGACTATGATACTAAATGTACTAAAGGTTAAAAAACATTTGGAGCAACTGAAACTCTCATCAACTTTGGTGGGAGTGGAAAATGAGTTTGCTAGTGTCTTGTAAAGTTAAACACCATATGATCTAGAAATTCTGCTTCTAGATAGTTTACTCAAAAGAAATGAAAACATATGTCCACAAAAAGATTTGTCTTCAGATGTCCATATCAGCCTTACTCATAATAAATTGAAACTGGATAAAACTCCTATGTTCACCAAAATGTAAATAGATAAGCAAATTGTGGTATAATCACATCATAGAATACTACACGAGAAATAGGAACAAACTTCTGCTACACACAACAGTATGAATAAACTTAAAAATCATTATATTTTGTAAAATAAGTCCATATTATATGACTCCATGAATAGGAAGTTCTAGAATAAGAACAAACTCATCAATCTGCAAATCTGATCTGTATAAAATGGCACAAGAAAACTTTTTGGTCTGACAGAAATATTCTATCATTATTATAGTCATAGTCACTTGGGTTCAGTGAGTTGTATACTTGAAGTGTATGTATTTTGCTGCATATATATTACGCTGCAATTATAGTTTTTAAATCATAATAAACATTCAAATAAAATGCCAGAATATTTGCCACCTCTAAGGTAGATAAGTTTGAGAGGTCTTTATTATACAAAGAACACTAAAAAAATCAATAAGAAGGCGATATACACACCAATAGGAAATTGTAAAATTACCCCAAGGAGTAATTCACAAAAGAAGAAATATAAATGGATAGATAATAAATACAAAAATGACTACAACTCTTTTTTTAAAAAAACACTTATTTTTAGTTGTGGATGGTCACAATACCTTTATTTTATTTATTTATATGTGGTACTGAGAATCAAACCCAGTGTCTCACACATGCTAGGCAAGTGCTCTACCACTGAGCCACAATGCCAGCCTCCCAACTCTTTAGAAATAAAAAATAAGAACAAGAATAACAACAATATAACTTGTTATCTATCAAGTTGATTTTTAAAAAAACTTAAATACTTGGGTTTGGTCAAGCCAAGGAGAAAAAGATACTTCCAGATCTTTAGTGGAAATGTAAGCTGGTATAATCTTTCTGGAAAAGAAAATTGTCAACATATTTACAAGGTCCTTCTGCTTTAATAGAATGCCAAAAAGTCAGGCCTATGTGCAGCTATGACTGTTTTCCCACCTCAAATCACCTCTGGTGATTTATGCCTCTATCATGTGCTTCTGCCCCAGGAAGCAAAGTATAATCTTAACCTTAAATATAACCATTATGTGTTTCTGTTCCAGGAAGTAAATTTAACCTTACTTGGAATAGCCAGACTAACACTGTGAAGGCCCCAAATCTCCAAAGCAACTATCATCTGAGTGTCTGAATGTACACCCATTAAGAAACCAGAGAAGACTCGTCACTCATATCCTGGGTGGGCATTGGCCTACAGCCCATGAGACTACAGAACTTTCCACAGTGTTGATTCATATGCAGCCCTGCCATGGTAAATGGTGCTCTCCTGCTAGCATGGCTGGAGAGTAGATGGCCTACCCATTTTCCAGGCTTGGCTCAATAACTATGGCAGGAGGGATGGAGTAATCTGACTGACCAGCTGGATTATATCCTTTTCTCTATGGTAGGAGACAGCATATTTGATCAAGATCACTTTAGACCATATAGAACAGGAAGGGAGGACCCCAAGGGAAAATATGGCACGTTAAGAAGATAGAGATATTACTGTAAGCACAGGCATTCTCTTACCTCACCACTGAGACTCTCCAACTTCTTCTTGGAGTCCTTGGGGATATTTTTCTGTGTTACCTAATGAGTATACACCATCAAGTAAGTAAACTCAAGTTTCCTGTGTTATTTGTCATCCTTTAGGCTGGAAGAGATGGCACCTTTTTCTCAGCTGCAGTGGAATTGGTCTTCCCTGCTATGGTCACAGGTGATGTGGAGAGAGGCCACACTTAAAGGAAAAGATGGAATCCCAGAAGTAATCTATTTCAACCTAGGAATAGTAGGTCGAAATGTACAAAATGGGTCTTCAGTGGGGTAATCAAAGGTATTCCATCCAGGAACTCCTCCAGGCTCCATCCCCAGGCGCCCAGAGCCAGAGAATCAAGCAGATGCCCTTCTCCAGTTTATATGAATTTCTCCCTCTAACTTCCCACTACACTTTGCCATCAGTCCACTAGTGACCTCCTAATTGCCCTTGCATAGTTTCAAAGGAATTCATTATGTCTCCTTAAATAGCAGGAAAACCACAAGTTAAATCTGACCTCCTTCCTTGAGCCTTCTTGATTACTTCAGTCCAGGATGATCTCCCTCCCTCGTTATCCCTACCATTCAGACTGGCAGTAATCACATTCTTGTCTGCGGCAGCTCTTTTTCTGTTGCCTTGAATTACCATACATTTTTAGCATCGAGTTTACTCTTTTGTGTATTCATACCTTTTTCCCCAATGGGTCTGTCTTAACATTTCTTTATATCCCCAGCTATATGTAGTCCATAGTGCTAGGCAATCTATTCTAGTGCTCAGAACCTAGGCTTCAGAGTCGGGTACTTGATTGTGAATTTCAGCTCTGCCACTTACTAGCTGTGTGATCTGCCACAATTTCCTCAGCCTCTATCTTCTTTTTCTTTTTTTTTTTTTTTTTTGAGCTCTTTATTTTTTTATTTTATTTTTTACACAAATGGAGCACAACTTTTCATCTCTCTGCTTTTACATGATGTAGAGTCACACCATTCATGCAATCATACCAGTAACATAGGGTAATAATGTCCGTCTCATTCTTCCATCTTTCCCCACACACATACACCCTCCCTTTCCTCCCCTCCCCTCTGCTCAATCCAAAGTTCCTCCATTCTTCCCTTTCCCCCTCCCATTATGGATCAGCATCCACTTATCAGAGAAAACGTTTGGTCTTTGGGTTTTGGGGATTGGCTTACTTTGCTTAGCATGATATTCTCCAACTCCGTCCATTTACCTGTCCTCTGTCTTCTTTATGAAGAAAGATATCTACGTCACTGGGCCATTAGGAGGATTGAGACAAAGGTGTGGTATGTGTTTAGCAGGTGCCTGACCGGATGTAAATACTTAGCAAATGTCAGTTTTGAATATAAAAGTATTTATAAATACCTGCTTATTGAATGGCTCTAATCAAGAAGCTGTATTAGGTAAACAGAGGGACCTGGAAGCAGTGTGAATTCCAGGATGACCTGAAAGGCGAAGTGGAAATCTGAAGACAGCATGCAGTGAACTCCATGGGACAGGCCAAGCAGAGTTCTAGCTAAGAGGCAGCAATGTGGGGAAGAAAGGGCACAGCTAGGCTTTTGAACACAAATAAGTTACTCAAATATTATTAAAGCACTCAACAAATATTTCTTGAGCACCTATTATATGCCAGGAAAAAAAGAAATTTCTTTTCTTGGAAATAAGAGAATAATAACTAGGGTGTGACCTCTCCTCCTTAGCCATCAAGCTATTATACACAGTCTAAGGCTCAGTGACTTCTGCCCTGAAACATTGTGCTTGTCTCTTGAGTAGTCTACATGCCCACCCTGCTCTTTTCCTTATTAGTCTGCACTAAGCAGAACTGGTTAAATGAGTTTTCTAAAATACCTAAATACTTCATTTTCTTTCTGAAAATCTATTAGTGTCTTCCCACTGATGGGGTTGTCTGTTCCTCCTGGAACCATATACTCCAGAGTCTCGTACTTGAAAGTATATTTAGGACACCAACTTCCCTGGAAGTCTACCTAGCAAATACCTTCTCATTCTTTAAGAACCAACTCAAATATCAGCTCTGCTGATATTCAGCAGAGCCCACCCAGAAATACAGAAACCACTTTCTTTAAATAGAGTGAATTTCACACAGGCATTGGTTTTATAGGCACTAGGAAAACTGAGCCACCAACCAAGGAATAGTGGGGTAGCTGGTAACTTCCTGAAACTGGAGGGGTCATCAAAGGATGTTACCAGAGCCCAGGAGCCATGGTCACTCTGCTGAGCTGGAGGGCAGCTGCTTTGAAGTATTAAAGATGTCAACTGGGGGCTGGGGCTGTGGCTCAGCAGTAGAGCACTTGCCTCGCATGTGTGAGGCCCTGGGTTCGATCCTCAGCACCACATACAAAGCAATAAAATAAAGACATTGTGTCCATCCACAACTAAAAAAATATTAAAAAAATAAAAAATAAAAAAAATAAAGATGCCAACTGCAGAGGAATAGGAGAGCTACCCTGACTCTCCTTTCTGGTTCGCATGTCTGTTGTCAGTGTTCCCCACAGACTCAGTCAAAGGCCAGCTGTCCCTTAGCCTGCAGGGACCCCTAGCATCCCACATCCAATCCCTAGCCCTCCCACTCATTTCTCTACTTCTCCCCTCCCCCACCCTGGAAAATGAATGAGTCGAGGGGGACCGAGGGATGGAACTGCCTCACCTGCCTCCCTAAGGCAAAGAGATTCCCTCTCTTCTCTGCTCTGGTCCTTTTTTCATAGTAGTGATTCAGCTGGGCTGCAATATCTATTTTCCTTACTAGATTGTGGAGTTCCACAATGGCCTTATTCATTGGTATCCTCAGCAACCAGCAAAATTCACAGTACTAATAGGCTTTTAATCGTCTATACACAGCAATTGAAAGGAAACTGTTGGGGTCAACTCCAGCTGGCTCTTTTTTTTTTTTTTAAACCTACCTACCCTGACTGTCTGAACTCTGCTTAGCACTGAAGAATGAACAAGAAGCCTGCGGTCCATTCACCTCTCCCAGTCTGCAACCTGTAGCCTTATAATTAAATACTCCCAACAACCAATCACAATAGTTATAATTCCCATAGTATTATCAATATATCAGCCTTCTACCTTCCCATAGCTACATGAGAATTATCCTTGGAAATTCCCTCAGATCTCAAAATATCTTCAGTTTCTACCACCCAAGATGCTTCTAGGCCACCTCTCCCTGCTGTTAATCAGTGTGTGCTCAGGATAAACAAGCCAATTTTAAAATCAGCTTAAGCAAAACATAATTAGGAAGATAAATTATCTGCCCCCCCTCAATTGCATAATGAATGCCCAAGCTGAAAGTTATTTTTATTATCCACCATTTTTATTATCTGTGTAACATTTTCCCTTCCATCACTGCAGATGATGGTGGGCTCACAGCAGAAGGAAATACCACCAAACTTGACTTCTGACTTTGTCTAAACAATGGTTGTCATTGACAGAAATAATTTTTTTTATCTTGAATATAAAACACCAGCCTGCTGCTAAAGCAAATAGGCAAAGACTTAGAGTCACACACGCAGTATTCAACTTTTGATTCTGATTTATTGCTGGCCCATCATGGACAAGTTAGGTAACCTTGGAGAAATCAGTTTCTTCACATGCACAATGAAGATGACAGTGCCTGTGTCAGTGATAGTGAGAGCCAATACCTGCTTACTTTGTTGTTGTGAGCACTTGATATGAATTAATTCCTTTAATCTTTACCATGACCTCATAAATTATGTGCTATTATTATTTGCATCTGAAAAAACAGGCAGAGAGAGAGAAAGTTGTTCAAAGGTATATATTAAAATTGGGCATGATCGTATACACTGAAATCAGGAAGCAATGGTCTGAAATACAGTACGTGCTCAACTAGTTTTTTCTTTTACAAGTTCCTCCACCATACAAATATTAGCTAGTCTTCATAGAAACTAGTATTTTTATTAAAGCTGCCTGGGCAAAAGGCCTGGATCCTTCAGCCCTGCTCCACCCTCCCTGTACTTTGTGTTTCAGCGTCACCCTATATGCAATGTTAGATTAGCAGCAGCTGTCAATCAATGGCCATTGAACCAGACTAGCCTGCAGTTACATTTTGTTGCATTGCATAATGTCTACATTTTGAAAAATTAGTTGACAATATCAAAAATTAGTAGATCTTGATCTTTCTCTGTCACACACACACACACACACACACACACTCTTCAGGCTTCTCTTGAAAATGAGCCCTTCTAGGCTTTATAGCAACAAATTCAAACTTTTGTTCAAATTACCCATAACCAAAGATGTAATACAAATTATAACACACAAAACCTGTGTGTACCAGAGAGGGCAAGAGAGGAAGAAGGGAGGGCAGGAGAAAGGAGGAACAGAAGGAGGGAAAGAAGAGGAAGAGGAAGGAAGGAAAATATGAATGCCTCTACAATTTAGAGAAAAAGAACATTTTATTTGTAAATGGATTCCAGATTTTAAGTTTTTCCCTTGTATTTAGGAATAATTTGTTGCACTTAGAATAAATAAATATGCACAGCCTAAGAAATAATCTTAAAATTTTTCACCTACTACCAATCAACGTATAAAACCATGTTCTCTGAATTTAGTAGCCATCACACTTGGCTACTGTTGAAGACTTAAAAATGTGACTAGTCTAAATAGAGATGTGTTGTGAGTGAAACAAACAAACCCAATTCTGAAAACTCAGAACCAAGAAAAGAATGTAAAGTATCTCGGTAAATGTATATTGATTACCTGATGCAGGATCATATTTTACATCTATTGGGTTGAGTATATGATTGAAATAAATTTACCAATGGAGAAAGAAAATCAAGAAGGCAGGCATGGGGAAGTTCTGAGGAACAAAATACACCAAATTATGTCATGTCCATGTACAAACAGATAACAGCGAATTCCACTTACATGCTTAATTGTAATGCACTAATTAAAATAATAGTAAATGATCATAGAATGGAGACCAATAAAGCAAGTGAATCTGGGGAGGGAGAGTGGGGGGCGGGGGAGGTACTGGGGAATGAGTTTGATCAAGTTATGTTATATGCATGTATGAATATGGCATAATGAATCCACTGTTATGTATAATTATAAGGCACTGATAAAAAAATCAATTTAATATTTACTTCTAAAAGAAATGAGCCCTTCTGGCTACATGGGATCTCATTTCCACAGGACAACATTCACCTCAAATTGAGCAGAGGCCACCTTCTATTACAAGGAGCAAATATGCACCAATTTGCCCTTGTCCCCATTCCTCATGCAGACATGAGACTACGACTTTCAGACTCACTGATCACCAAGTTCTCTCTCCCTTGAATCAGAGTTCAAGATTCCCTGACAACTTGACAGAATTCTCCAGAGGAAGAATCTACTTTAAGCCACCATAGATTTTTGCAGAATGTAACTGTCACATCATGTGACCAATTCATCACAGTTTAACTTTTCAGACTGAAAGTCCTATATCCCAGGAAATTCTTATGTCCTAGGCAAACCAGATTGGTCTCCCTATGTGTTACATCACAAGATCACCCCCTAAGGTGGCCTCTCCAGTTTGGGAAATGACGATACCTCAATACATCCAGTGATCCTAAGTCTCATTGGGTGGCTCCTGCAGCACAAATAGAGGATGCCTAGCATCCCCCAGGTGGAGGTATGTGAGGAGGTGGGGTAGACCACCACAAGTGGAGAGCCTAGATCTGGTTACTAGTTATGTGAACATTTCTCCTGATGGGGCTCTGTATGGCCTCAGAAAAGTGGTCATTCAGTCCCTGGGACTCATTCAACAAATATTTAGTAAATGCCTTCCATGTGCCAGGCATCATCCTAGGCACAGTAATGAATAGGTAAGAATGCCCCTGTCCTTGGAAAACTCAAATCTCGAAGAGGAAAGAGATATGAAGGGCTGGAGTTGTGGCTAAGTGGTAGAGTGCTCGCCTAGCACATGTGAGGCCCTGGGTTCGATCCTCAGCACCACATAAAAATAAAATGAAATAAAGGTATTATGTCCAACTACAACTAAAAATATATATATTTTTAAAAAAGAAAGATATAAAACCTGTTAACAGTATCTTCTCTAGCTGGGGATGTAGCTCTGTGGTGGAGTACTTAGCTAGTGTGTCCAAGGCCCTGGATTTAATCTCCAGCACTTTAAAGAAAAAAAAAAAAACCTTACAAAATTTTAGGTGGAACAATTTCATAAAGAACACACAGACTGTGTGAGGAAAGGAATCTACAAGGCCATCAGCAATTTGGGTGGACGCCAAGAAGTACAAGAAATGAGTCAAGATTTCACCTGGCCTCCCATGTCAAACACTGTGAAACATTTAACTTTGAGGTTTTCTGACTCAAGGGGTATACTTAGCAATTTAATTTTTCAATTATGAAATATTTCTTCCTTGGTGAAAAACAGCTTTATGGCTACAATCCATACCAATGTCAAGTCTGGTTTTTTCACAAGTGAATTGAAATTTATCAACTCAAATTCACCCAAACAATAGCACAAGGTTGAGAAAAGAGGGAGGCCAAGCTTATTAATAAATCTGACATATTATTAAACAAAGTGCAGCCAGAGACAGGGCCTTTGCTTAAACCCAAAGCAGAAAGTAAGCAAATAGATTTCCAATATTTCCTCCCAGCTACCCCAAAAGCTGTAGATTGACCCAGGGAAAGAAACTGCCATATTATAACAAGCTTAGTAAGGACATCTTAACAGTGTGTCACTCATTTCATTCATTGCACAAATAGGTATTGAGAACTACTATGTGCAGAGACCCTGACCCATAAATATAGATGATACTTGGGATTCCAGCATATTTATCTATATTTAAATAACCTTATTTTATTCTATGATTATAAAATAATAATTGTAATTTATATATGCATGTATACATGTGTGTGTGCTCCCCCCTCCCCTTCTTGCTGGGCATCTAACCCAAGGCCTTATGTATGCAAGGCAAGCGCACAGACACTCAGCTCCACCCCCAGCCCTCATAAATTTTAAGTTTTAAAAAGTCATGAAAGCCTTCCTTTCAGCCAGTTTCTTTCAAGTCTCAGCACTGCTGACAAGCGGCTGGATAATTCTCACGCCGGGGCCGCCGTATGCATTGCAGGAAGACAACAGCACGGTGGTCTCCACCCAGTAATGCAGGGAGCTCCACAAACCCTTTCACCTCTCAATTGGCTACCATCAGAAATCCCACCAGGTGTTACAAATGTTCTCTTAAATTGGGGCTCCGAAGTGCAGGCTCGGAGCTTTTTTCACTCCGCATACCAACAGGAGACCCCTTCTTGGAGAGGCCAGGTATCTCTCTTCCCCTGGGGCCAGAAACGCAGCCCTCCAAAGGCGGGGGTGTTCTAGGTCTGGGGGTGGTGCGGGAGGAGCAGGCTCAGCTCCAGCTGGAGATCAGGAGCCTCCAGGGTTTATGGCGTGCGTGCGTCAGGGCTGTCCTCCTGGCTGTGCCCCAGACCTGCATTCCTACCAATGAGCTTTGCTAACAAGGCTGGAGAAAGCCTCCTCCGTGCAGGCTCACCCACCCACCTGTGAGTTCAGCCGTGTGAGGCTCCTCTAAACCAGGTGGATTAAAACTGTACTCTGTTCATCTTGAGCATTGCTACAGCACGTCTCCAAAGCTGGGGGCAGGAAACGCCCGCCTCTGACCGCTCCCTGCCATGAGGACTTTACAAAGAATCTATTGTGTACAACCTAATCTAAGAGAGAACCAATGCACCTGGAGGGGAATGGTTATTAGGGAACAAACACTATATGTATAGGAGTAAACATTTTCAGTTGATAAAAATGCCAGTGGAACCCAGGTCAGGCACAGCATTTGTGGATACCTGTAACCTGGGTCCTGGCTGCTTGGAACAAAAGAAAAATTTGTTTTGTGTGTTCCCAATCAAGCACTCAGATTCAGGGGTTCCCAATCACAGAAAAGAGAATTGGGAGAAAAGGAAGAGCAAGAGGATCCAGGTTCTGTTCAAATGTATTGATAAATATTGAGTCCTCATGGTGTGCCCAGAACTTCGCTCTAGCAGAAAACTTGGCTTTAGTTGGAACCTTTCAAGGTTCACAAATTGGAAAGCTTCCA
>CM053405.1:54171928-54299945 GCA_028644305.1 Xerus rutilus | reverse complement strand
AATTGGAGTACGATGTATTCCATGTTTGTATAAATATGTCAAAAGATTCTAGCCGGGTGCGGTGGCTCAAGCCTGTAATCCCAGCACTTAGGGAGGCTGAGACAGAAGAATCACGAGTTCAAAGCCAGCCTCAGCAACGGCGAGGTGCTAAGCAACTCAGTGAGACCCTGTCTCTACATAAAACACAAAAATAGGGCTGGGGATGTGGCTCAGTGATCGAGTGCCCCTGAGTTCAATCTCCAGTACCAAAAAAAAAAAAAAAAAGATTCTCTACTGTCTTGTAAGAACAAAAATTTTTAAAACTATAACTATCTAAATCTCAACATAACAAATTACCGTCTTACACATACTGCATAGCCAGAGTTGATTCAGTGGCCCCCAGAGTTGAGATGGACTTGGATACCCTAGAGACCCATGAAGCAGGTAGGACAGATGCCTTAGGCAGCAGGCCTTGGCAATTCAACTCCATCAAGTGCTGTTTAAAGGCTATTCGAACCCTTGGGGCTGTTAAGGTCAAGTAAGCATCAGAAAATGTATATTCACTGCTTCTAAATTACAAATTTGAAATACATGTATTAAACCTACCTTGTTTCTAGTATTTTTTAGATACTTTTATTGTAGTTAATGGTCATTTTCTTGATTTGGTAGACTCAGTGTAGCACATTAAAGCATCCATTACTTTTGTGTTCCTGTTAGATTCTCAAATGTTACCTTTGCTGTGATTTTTACATTTCATTATTATAAAATTATGTCTCAACAAGGGAGTAGTGGTACACACCTGTAAAACCCAGCGACTCAAGAGGTCAAGACAGGAGGATCAAAAGTTCAAGGCCAGACTTGGCAACATAGTAAGGCCCTGTCTGAAA
This sequence comes from Xerus rutilus, assembly GCA_028644305.1. Taxonomy (NCBI): domain Eukaryota; kingdom Metazoa; phylum Chordata; class Mammalia; order Rodentia; family Sciuridae; genus Xerus; species Xerus rutilus. The sequence goes on along the minus strand of CM053405.1, from coordinate 54,299,079 downwards.
AGAAAAAAGTAAAGATCTGGGAATATAGCTCAGTTTTAGAGCTCACCTGGGTTCAACCTCCAGTACCACACACACATATACACACTATCATCATCATCATCAACATCATCATGTCAAAAGCAAGGAGAGAATTTCCAGCAATATAATGAACTAGGATGATACAGAAGAATTCCCTTTCAGCTACTGTTACAGAGAAAGGCTAAGCAGAAAAAGTTTTACGAGTTGTGTGTGTGTATGTATATATATATATGGAGAAAGAGAGAGAGAGGAAGGAATTCCCAAAGGCACTCTTGAGGAATAAGTAAGGGCTAATACCACTCTAGCCTCTGCCAGATTTGGACTAGCTATGGGCCCTAGGGGCTTCTCCTAACACCCTTATAAGCCAATAAGATGTTGTCTCTGATGTAAGCAAGGAAAGCAACCAGAATTGAGCACTTTGCAAAATCTGAGTTCCTAAGGCAAAAACAGGATCAGACAAGCTCCTGTGTTCTCAGGCTGTAGGTGAAAATGTCAGACAAAAAACTTGAACCCCAGTCCATGCTGTGTATGCCATGAGCTCTGATTTTTCACTGTAAGGTTAAAATATTAAGCTGAGAAAACACATTAAAGCTGACTGAGGGCTGCTGATAGAAGAAAACTTGGAAACACAGTGAAAGGAGAGTCTCACAGCCCAGGACATACAGATCTTCACCAGAGGAAAATCCCAAACTCCAAACCACAGGAGGAAACCACTTTGAGAGTCAGATCATGAAATTAACAGGAAAATTAATGCCCCAAGAGATAGAGAAACAGATCAATCAAAACATATTTTGAAATACATTTTTAAAAACATCTTTTTTGTAAAGTAGAAAAGCATGGGAAAAGAAAAGGCAGCAACATGTGGTGGTAGGCACCTGTAGGCCCAGCTACTTGGAAGGTTGAGGCAGGAGGATGGCTGGATCCCAGGAGTTCAAAACCAGCCAAGGCAACAGGGCAAGACAACATCTTAAAAAAAAACAAAAAAAAACAACAAAGGACTGGGGTTGTGGCTCAGTGGTAGAGTGCTCGCCTAGCACATGTGAGGCACCACGTTAAAAACATAAGTAAAATAAAGGTATTCTGTCCATCTACAACCAAAAAATTATTTTTTAAAAAAACCTAAGAAAACAGATGTATTTCCAAAAGGGTCAAAAGATATTTTCCATAAATGAAAAAGCTATTTTAACTCAAAACAAAATAGATAGACTTTGTGGCAAATTAAAACAAGGAAACAAAGAAATGACTCAGGGGCTGGGAGTTGTAGCTCAGTGGTAGAGCACTTGCCTCGCATGCGTGAGGCACTGGGTTCGATCCATCAGCACCACATAGAAAAATAAAGATATCTGTGTCCATTGACAATTAAAAAATAAAAAACAAAAAAAATTTTTTAAAAAAGAAATGACTCAGAATGTAGCACTGAGATTAAAAATGAGGGGGGAAAAAGAGTCACAAGTAACAGGATAGCCGGTAAGAGTTATGGAGGGATGAGTTGAAAATGAGAAAGAAGTGATATTTGAAGTGATAACAACTGAGAATCTTTTCAGAATTGAAGAGACAAAAATTTTTAGATCAACAACATACCACATTGATATCTAATACCAGGTAACAAACTACCCCAGAATTTCATGAATTAAAACAATTTCCATCTCTTTAGCCCACAGTTTTGTGGGTCAGCAACTTAGTCCTGGTGGGTTCACTCATGCATTTATGGCCAGCTGGCAGATGTGGTCAGTGCACAGTGGCCTTGCTCACATCAACCCACTGAGAGCCAAAGGGGGAAAAGAAGGAGCCTGAGTCCATGAGGGCTCCCTGCAGAGAGCACGCTCTGTTTCACTTGGCAACTACCATGGCTCAAGCAAGTTAGCCTCACAGTGACGGAAGGCCTCTGTGTTCTGGCTTAATGTGTTGCAGCTGGGTTTTCAAATGTCTTATTGTGTAGCATGTTGTGCCCTTTTATACAGATTGTGACAGATGTTGGCTAACTAGGAACAACTTGGTTCCAAGAGGGAAATTAGAGTCATTTTAATAAATGGCTTGACATTTCTTTGCTGCTGTTACATGCCTGGGGCAACTAATTGTTAGTTTTACTCATGACCACTTCATCCTCCAGATTCAGCTCCAAGTATCTAAGTTTAAAAAAAAAAATCACTTTGGTCAATGTTAAAATTTGTGCTGCCAGGATTGTAATACTAAGACTTCTTCTTTGCTTGTTTGAATTATGGTTACGTTTAAAAGACTCCACAATAAAGAATTTTCTTTATCTTTACACTGTATATTAGATTGAGGAATGCAGAAAGTAGGAAAGAGCAGTCTGGATTGTAGGAAATAAAAGCAGGCAAGAAAAAATGAAAGTACAGCTGGGCGCGGGGACGCAAGCCTGTAATCCCAGCACTTAGGGAGGCTGAGACAGGAGAATCGCAAGTTCAAAGCCAGCCTCAGCAACAGCAAGGTGCTAAGCAACTCAGTGAGACCCTGTCTCTACATAAAACACAAAATAGGGCTGGGGATGTGGCTCAGTGGTCGAGTGCCCCTGAGTTCAATCCCCAGTACCAAAGAGAAGAAGGAGGAGGAGGAGGAGAAGATATCAAGATGAGCTCCTATCACAGTTTTCTTTTGCCCACTAGACAGTCTCTAAACCAAAGGAAGAGGAGGAGGAGAAGGAAGAGGAGGAGGAGGAGGAGGAGGAGGAGGAAGAGGAGGAGGAGGAGGACAAGGTATCAAGATGAGCTCCTATCACAGTTTTCTTTTGCCCACTAGACAGTCTCTAAACCAAAGGAGGAGGAGGAGGAGAAGGAAGAGGAGGAGGAGAAGGAGGAGGAGGAGGAGGGGGAGGAGGAAGAGGGGAAGAAGGAGGAGGGGGAGGAAGAGGAGGAGGAGAAATGAAAATATGGATCAGCAAGAAGGAGAAAATGAGTCTTTGCTAAATAGCTACCTAAAACATGAGTTCTTCCCAAAGAGTAAGTGGGAGCTAGGAATCATTTGTTTTCTATAAACTTCACATAGAGTTTTTGATAAACAAACTGATAGGAAATAAGGACGTTTTGCTAATAATCACAGCAGACTTTACAATGAGAACAGCCCATTCACCTCTGTTCTGGAAATACCGCAATCTGGAAAGGACTTTCAAACAGATAATCCTTGCACAGTTGTTCTGTTAAAAATAACAAGTTACAGCCGAGCACGGTGGCGCACGCCTATAATCCCAGCACTTTGAGAGGCTGAGACAGGAGAATCGCGAGTTCAAAGCCAGCCTCAGCAACAGCAAGGTGCTAAGCAACTCAGTGAGACTCTGTCTCTACATAAAACACAAAATAGGGCTGGGGATGTGGCTCAGTGGTCAAGTACCCTTGAGTTGATAGAAAAGTTGAAAGATTAAGTTGAGAAAGTCTCCTAGATAATAAAACTAAAAGACAAAGATATGGGAAGAAGATGTTTAAAAATTGCAAACTTGATCCTGGTGATCCAACATCCAACTCCTAGGAGATCCAGAGAGAGAAATGAGCAAAGATTTTCAAATAAGAAATCAAATCTCCTTGGAGAGTCTTGAGTCCCTCAATTGGAGGAGTCCCCAAGTGTCAAGCACAATGAATGAAAACCACTTGGAGTTATATTATATCAATTAGCTATCACCTCTCAAAAAATGCTGTTATATTTTTATCATTTTGGATCCTCTGAGAAGATATCAAGATGAGCTCCTATCACAGTTTTCTTTTGCCCACTAGACAGTCTCTAAACCAAAGCCTTTATTTTTTGTTTTTCTTATGTCTATATCACACAATTAGATGTCAATATCTTATAGCAAAAATTATTGCCCCAAAATGCTACATAGCAAACATCTAAAAATTCAGTGAATTAAAATAGCAAGAATATAGTTACCATTGATCTGCGAGTGGGTTGAGTGTTGGCAGATCGAGGCTGGGCTCAGCCTGGGCAGCTCTGCTGATTCAGGTCAAGTTTGGCCAGGACTGACTGGCTTGGTTCCACGTGTTATCCCTCTTCCTCCTTGGACCAGGGGGCTAGCCACCAGTGTGTTCTGCTGCTTCTCTTGGCACAAGCATAAGAGAACAATTCCAGCCAGGCACGAAGGTCCATGCCTGTAATCGCAGCAACTCAGGAAGCTGAGGCAAGAGGATTGCAAGTTCAAGGCCAAACTTGGCATCTTCCTTGGCATCTTAGTGAGATCCTCAGCCTCAGAAAGACCCAATTGCAAATTTTTTTTAAAAAAATGAGGACTGGGGATCAGAAGAGGAGAGTGTGTGTGCGGGAGAGAGAGAGAGAGAGAGAGAGAGAGAGGGAGAGAGAACAAGCCCAGCCACACAAGTGCTTTTAAGACTCTGCTTGCTGCATATCTGCTAATATCCTATTGGCCAAAGTAAGTCACATGGTCAAGCTTAGAATCAGAAGCAGAAAAGTCACCCACCTCAAGTAAGTGGGAAGGGAAAGGAGAAGAGTAAATAAAAGTGAGAGGGGAAAGGAGGAGAGCAAATATTTTTTAGCAATAATCTAATCTAGCACATATTTTACTGTGGAATTTTAGATCACCTCCAAAGAGGAAAAGTTACCAGGTACAAAGGAGTAGGAACAAAGATGGCAGAAGCTCTCATGAGCAATATCAGAAGCTATGAGACAACGAAATGCCTTCCAAATTCTAAGTGAAGTGATTTTATACTTAGAATTTTATGGCTGTTCAAACTATCAGTCAGTTAAAAGGCTAAAATAAAGACATCTGAGACATGCAGAGTCTCAGTTAATTTACCTCCCATATACCTTTCCTCAGGAAGCTACTGCAGAATAAGATCATTCAAATAGATAGACTGAACCAGGAAAGAAGATGATAGAAAATAGGAAATCCAACATAAGAGAGAGATGAAGGAATTTTCCAGAATGACAGTACATGGAAGTTCCATCTTGTTGCCTATAAAGCTGCAAGAACAGTTTGGACAGAGATGGAGGAGGGCTCCATGTTGTGTGAGGAATTTAACTGTGTGAAAAAATACATAAAATGCTCTTGTAGAAAGTGGGAAAACTCTAAAATCAGCATACTACAGTGATGCAGCAACATCAATGTTTATAGCAGCTCAATTCACAACAGCTAAGCTATGGAACCAGCCAAGATGTTCTTCAACAGATGAATGAGTAAAGAAACTCATTCACGGTATATATACACCATGGAATATTACTCAGCCATTAAGAAGAATGGCTTTATGATATTTGCTGGTAAATGGAAGGATCTGGAGACTATCATGCTAAGTTAAATAAGCCAATTCCCAAAATACCAAAGGTCAAATGGTCTCTCTGCTAACACACAACAATAGGAGGAGGGGGTAGAAGTCCAGTGGATTAGACAAAGGTGAATAAAGGAAAGGGAGGGGAGATGAGAATAGGAAAGACAGTAGAATGAATCTGATAGAACTTTCCTAAGTACATGTATGAATATACCATAGTGAATTTCAATATTTTGTACATCCATAAGACCGGGATCCTAATTAGAATAACATATATTCCATGTTTGTATAAATATGTAAAAATAGACTCTACTGGCATGTATAACTAAAAAGAATGAATAAAAAAATTTTAAAAACATAGTGGGAAAACTTAAGCATAGGTACAATGAAAATTTAAACAAATGTAAAATTAGCACAATTATTAACTTCAAAAAATTATAAGGTGTTTACTAAAGGAAATATAATCATAGTCTACTATTTTGTTCTGCTATAATCAGTATTTCATGTTATGATGGTTTTAGAAATTGAGAGAATGGGAAGACAGAGAAATCTGTTTCTACCGTCATAGAAAGTTACTAGATAATATCTGAGGTCAACAGATAATCAAGAGAAAGAGATATAATACATATTATTTAGCAATATGGAAGAAATGTATCAGTTCTAGAAAGTGGAGTTAGAAAATATGAGGACTGGAACATGGAGTTGTTACCTGATTCTTTTGCCAAAATATGGGCCTATATTGCTCTGATAAATTTTAAAGGTTTGTGTAAGGATTATACCATAAATATACATAATAACTTGGGAAGATTATTTTCATCTGTTTTATCACTTACCAAATAAACATTTATGCTACATTCTAGGTATTAAAATAACTATTAAGCTGAGCACAGAAGCACATGCTTATAGTCCCAGCTATTTAGGAGGCTAACGCAGGAGGACTGCTTCATCAAGCCTAGGAGTTTGAAGCCAGCTTGGGCAACACAGTAAGACCAAAAACAAAGCAAAACAACAACAAAAAGCCGAGCATGGTGGCACACACCTGTAATCCCAGCAGCTGGGGAGGCTGAAACAGGAGGATTGCGAGTTCAAAGCCAGCCTCAGCAATGCAAGGTGCTAAGCAACTCGGTGAGACCCTGTCGGTAAATAAAACACAAAAGAGGGCTGGGGATGTGGCTTAGTGGTGGAGTATCCCTGAGTTCAATTCCCAGTACCAAAAAACAAAAACCAAAAAAACAAAAGAAAGACAAAAAAACACCAAACTATCCATATTGAACAGTACTTAGTGATTATGAAACAGATTTGCATGTATTTATTCTTATGATTTAATTGTCACAACTCTTATGAGGCTGATAAATCTTAAGTTTCAGGACTCCTTGCTGAGCAGACTCCTAACTCCAGTAAGGGGTCCTAACAATATATTCACACAAATATTTTTGTAAATGATGCCAAAAAAAATGTCCTTTTATTGAGACCATTCCAACTTCTAGTGTATCAGAGTTAATTTATTACCTCCTTGGTAGCCATGAGCATCGCTTTTCCTTGGGTAGTCACAGGCATTATTTCTCAATAAATGCACATTTGTACCTGATTCATATTCACGTGTTTGTATTCTTTTGTCTAAAGAGAGTGCCTCAAAATAGTAGAAACCTCCACAAAATCTTCATTTATCCTGGGTAGTTATTACCTATGCTGTTTTACAAATGGATGGATGAGGCTGAACGGCTTTGCCTGAGTTTTCCGTCTAGCCCATCTCTAGATGGCAGAAGAGTTAAATGCCATTGGTTCCTTTCCTGAGAAAATTTGTTTTAAAACGTGGGTGGAAAGGAGCAAGCCTGAGCTATCTGGGTCACGTGGTGTTCTGGGGAACAGCTAGTGGCAAAAGAATCAAAGGGAAAGGTCACCTTAGAGAAATGACAATGACTCATCATTTTCTCTTGGGCTGCCTCTGCAGAGTGGTAGGGGAGCATTAGACTAAAACGCCTCCTGTGAAAACACAAGCAGCAAGGTGGGGTAGGACAGGAGGTCACCTTTTTCCAAGTGTTTCTCACTGTCACCTGATCTCTAGGAACAGCCCGAAGCCAGTTTAAGTTAGGGGCCAGGGAATCATAGACTCAGAGTGCTAAGAGACGCTTACGGTGTTTCAGGCCAACGTCTCCAGAAGTGGAGTCCAATGTCGTGAGGCCACACTCCAGGGAGCAGTGAGGGACACAGCTGGAGTCAGGCTTTGGTCTGCGTGGCAGTTGTACAACTTTGAGCAAGCTATTTAATCTCTGTGCCTCAGTTTCTCTGACTATAAAAGAGGGATGGCAACATGAGTCCAGATTCCCTTACCTGGAATCAGAATCCAAAAAATGAAAACTACTTCAAAATAATAGCAGCAAAATCTATCTTAACTCATTTCAGGGTATTTATTCTATCTAATGTAAAAATCCACAGAATTTACCACATAAATACATTTGATTATAGAGTACAGTCCTGTGGGAATGTTTTCTAATATAATGTATGCATGCGCCATATAAGTTTTCAAAATCCAGAAAATTAAGGATTTTGAAACATGTCTGGTCCTAAGGTTTTTAAATAAAAAACCTATGAATCTGAAGTGCCTACCCTATAAGGTTGCTGTGAGGATTAAATTAGTAATATAGAAAAGGTGCCCCCAAACCACCCTAGATGTGTTTACTATTATGGGGACCCACATTATCTAAAAACACCTTAGAAGTGTATTTATGAGGGCTGGGATTGTAGCTCAGCGGTAGAGCGCTTGCCTCACATGCGTGAGGCCCTGGGTTCGATCCTCGGCACCACATACAAAGCAATGAAATAAAGACATTGTGTCCATCTACAGCTAAAAAAAATATTTAAAAAAAAAAGAAGTGTATTTATGAGAGATGTTATCTGGTATTTATCTGACATCTAGGGAGGGGATGCACTTTCTTATGAGTCAATCCAGTTTAAATATTAGGTATTTCTAAACTTACATCATAAGCTGAAATTTGCCTCTTGCTGAGTTTCCCACACTGGTCTCAGTTATATTTTAATACAACTTTTGCAGACAGCTACTCTGTCTCCCCTGAGGCTTTTCTCCATGGCTGATTGTTCATCATACATTGCTCAGACCAACCTGTTAGCTTTTCTCCGGATGCACTCCAGTTTGCCAATATATCCTTCCAAATGCAGTGCCCAAAATTAAACTCAGAGGTCCATAAGGGTTCTGATCACCATAGAATACAGTCCATATTTTTTTCTGTGCTCCAGACTGTGAAAAACAACTGTGTCTCAGTGTGAAAACAGAAGAGAGATAGGAGGAGATTTGGAAAACACAATCAAGGCCATTGAGGAGTTTCATTAGAAAAACATACTAAAAAAATCAATTTCAAAGCAATTTTTTTCTGGTTTTCCTGAACTAAGATGGAAAACAGTGAGCAGCCTGGAGAAATGCAAAAGTCAAACAATGTAGAAGGTCGGTGACGTTATACCAATTCATTTACTGTGAAATACTATAGTCAGTAATGCTGGAGCCAGTGTGAAGGTCACGGACTGTATCCCACAGTCCAAGAAAAATGAATAATATTCCGGCAGAAGGAGAAGAAGAACAAAGTTAAATAAAACTCTGACAAGTATCAGCACCAATTTACAGCAAATAACTGAGAAACAGGAGGACATGGCTCCCTCCAGTGGGCACAGTTAGACCCTGCCTCATGCCTGGCCCTGACCTTGACTCCTTCTGGTTAAAGGGAACCTGAGCAAATAAACCCACCAGAGAGGTAAAAATCCATTTACAAGGTGGATGATGTGCTCACTCATTCAAGCTGCGACAAGAATGATGAGAAAAATGTTCTTCTCTTATAACAACCACCTTGGCTACCTGCAATGTATGCCTAGAATTCCGGATTCCTTTGGTCTCTTAATACAGGTCCCCTAAGGACTGGTTGATGGGAACACAGGGATTTATTATTTTATTCTTTCTACTTTGTGTATGTTTAAAATTTTACATAATAAAACATCTCTAAAAATCCCCAAGTAATTAGAACTTTCTAAAACTAGAGAATACTCATGATAACAGTCTAATAATTACATCTATCCTCATACCGAAGAGATTTTTAAAATCTGAAGGTACTGCCAGTAATGAACTAGTTGGGGAAATATTGGAAAATTGTTATCAGGATATAATAGATCATAAAATAGATTTAAGATCTAATAACTAAAATGGAATAAACAGTTCAAATAGTTTCATAATATGTTGTTCAAAAGTACCTGTAAATAAAATCACCATCAGGCTAATGTCTGATGAAGGCCAAGGATGTTAAATTTGGAACTCATTAGCTTGGTTTCTCCTTTAATCCACTGAGACATGGATTTACAATCATGGTCCTGAGACTCAAACCAAATCCAGTTTCAGAATCACACAGGTAAAAGAGGATATTGATTCGGCAAGTAGACTTTGATGCCATTCTGGTCGAATGCATCTAGGAATTAACGTCCAATTTACACGTGTTCAAGTAAATGCTCAGCAGCGAACTGGCAATATTTTGTATGTAACACCCAGCTACAGGAACAGCCTCCATAGTATCAGAATCTTGAGTACTACTTTGCATGCTGTTGGCCCAGACATTCGTTCCAGCCACAGGCATTCATGTAGTCATTAGGCCAGCTTCACGTGGTAGTGCCTCAGTCCAGACACTGGACCTCCAGATTTTGCTCTAGGGCTTTCTCTGACACCAATATCTATGACGCTGTGGAAAGCTCATTGGCAGTCATGTGTGAATAATCCACAAATATTGGGCAGTTACCACTTCTAAGCTCCCTGGATGGGATGTTGCAGGTGGACAGAAATAAGGACCCCATTTGTGTGTGTGTGTGTGTGTGTGTGTGTGTGTGTTGTGCTGGAGATGGAACCCAGGGCCTTGTGCATGCTAGGCAAGCACTCTACCAACTGAGCTATGTCCCCAACCCATTTTTGGTAGTAAGTGCAGATGCAGTAGCAACACAATTAAGGCTCTTACCTGTGGAGAACTGGGATGAGGGACAGGTGGAAGAAGCAGCTCTGGGTCACATGGTAGCTGTGGTACTTGAACAATATGAAAGCGATGATAACCACAGTATAAGAAATGGGGAATTCATTGGCTTTTGTTAACTACTTTAGAAGTCTTGAGAAAAGAAAATGACAGTCAGGTGAGCCATCTTCAACTCAAGAACAGTGTGATCCTTAGAAGGATTTCAGGGCAATGTTGAAAGAAACTTGATCTTATGCAGGTGCAAGGAATACTATCTTGAATATTAAACTAGAGATTTAGTCATCAGGTGACAGCCATAAAAAAGACAGAATGCAAATCCCCAACAGGTCTCTTATTTCAACCATAGGGACCTGGTAGGAAAAGTTTAAGATCTGGCATAGGGTAGAAAAGTCTGAGAATATTGAGTCACTCGATTTATTTTAATCCTCTAGGAGAACAAAATCAGACTTCTGCCCTTTGCTAGAGGAGATCGACCTCATCCTGCCATGAGACCCTGGCAATGCCTCACCTGAATCTTGCCCTCCAAAGTGATGCTTGTTTTTCTCAAGGTCCTCTCCTATCTCTACTCACTGACTCCAGAATGAAAATTAGAGTTGGAATTTGGCTCGAGCAGGTGGGGAAATGCACCCCTTGCTCCAATAGGAAATAGTTTATTGAAGAAACTGAGGGTCTTGGCAAACGCATACAGGCAGGAATCTCTATAGACTTGTAGGAGTGGATCTTACGGATGATGGACCAGAAGAGAAATAGAAAAACTGGATAACAGAGAATTTACTGGCATGGGGCCCTTTTCCTTGCTTTAAACTCAAGGTCCTGGAAAGACTACCTGGAGCAACCTACTGCCAAGGATGGTTTCTTAAGTGTTGGACAAATCAATGATCAGAAATAAATAAGTCCAGATACTGAAGCCTGGCATAGCACTGAGGGAGGGGCCAGAAAACTCAAGGACATGGAAATATTAGAGTAGATTTTATTTTTTTCTTTTGACTATTCATTTATAACTGCCTCAGAAAATATTCATCAGGAACTCATAGGGGCAATTATAATTTAAATTTCTATAAGCGTTTATGTTTTTAAAAGATTATACGAGGAGGCTGGGGTTATAGCTCAGTGGTAGAGCGCTTGCCTAGCATGTGTGAGGCACTGGGTCGGATTCTCAGCACCACATATAAATAAATAAAATAAAAGTCCATCAACAACTTAAAACATTTTTTAAAAAAAGATTATAGTGGGGCTGGGATGGTAGCTCAGTGGTGGAGCACTTGCCTAGCACATGTGAGGCACTGGGTTCCATCCTCAGTACCACACAAAATAAATAAATAAAATAAAGGTTTTGTGTCCATCTACAACTAAAAATATTTTTAAAAAAGATTATAGGAATCACATAGATGCCATTTTACAGAACTGAATTCCATCAAGTACTTTGATCTTTAACATTATCACCAAATGATCTATACTTGCAAATAATGCATAATTTATTCTTGAACAATGGTGACTAATTTTTAAGAACGTTTTTATTGTGGTAAAAGAGAGCATAAAATTTTATCCATTTTAAGTGTACAATTCAATGTCATTAAGTATGATCAAGTTGTCATTCAGCCATCAGCACCCTCTACCTCCAGAGATTTGTCATCATCCCAGATTGAAACTCTGTGCCCATTAAGCAGTAACTCCCCATTCTCCTCTTCCTCCAGTTCCTGGCAACCTTTATTTTGCTTTCTGTCTTTATGAACTTTGCATTAGTGAAATCATACAATATTGTTCCTTTAGTGTTTGGTTTATTTCACTTAGCATAATGTTTTCAAGGTTCATTCATGCTAAGGCATGTATTGGAATTTCATTTTTTAAAAAATGAATAATAGTCTATTGTATATGTATACCATATTTTGTTCATCCAATCATCTGTTTTGACAATTGGGTTGTTTCTGCATTTTGGCTTTTGCAAATATTGCTTCTATAGACATTGATGTACAAGCACCATTTGGGTCCCTACTTTAATTCTTTAGGTTATATATTTAGAGGTGCAATTTCTGGATCACATGGTAATTCTGTGTCTAACTTTTTGAGGAAACATCAAATTGTTACCATAGCAGCTGCACAATTTTACATTCCCATGAGCAAGGCGCAAAGTTTCCAACTTTTTTACATCCTTGCCAAAACTAGTTATTTCTCTTTTTTAGAAAATCATAGCATCCTAACAGATGTGAAGAATTTAGAAAATTTCTATTACTCTCTCAAACATTTTTCTTCTCCTTTTTCTTCTGATAGGTCAACTGCACACATATTGATGATTCAATATTATTCTACAACTTACTGATGCTGTTTTCTCAATCTTTTTTCTTTGTATTTCAATTAAGGAAGTTTTAATTTTTCTTTCTTTTTTCCTTTATCTTCTTTTCTTTTATTTTTGTTTATTTATTTAGGCAATACTGGGGATTGGGCCTACAACATTCTACTAAGCCACACTCCCAGCCCTTTTTATTTTTTATTTAGAGACAGGGTCTCACTAAATTGTCCAGGCTGGCCTTGAACTTGCAATCTTGCTGCCTCTGTCTTGCAAGTTTCTGGAGTTACAGGCACGCACCATATTCCTGAGTACTTTGGTGTTCAGACAAGACTCAAGGGGATTGCTATAAAGGGTCTTGAGTTGTTTTTGTTTACTCTCCTCTCAAATATGCTGCCTTACACATCATAGGTACCTCGCTTTTCTCAAACAATGGCCTTTCTTGGTGAAAGGTAACTTGGTGATAACTTGGTGAGAATTTCTACACTGTATGTAATTTGCTCTCCTTGAAACACTGCCTTGGAGCTACCCACAGGCAGACAGACTGTGCCATGGTATGTGTCCCTTTTGTTTTCCTTATCACAGGGTTACCATCTTGTTTGCTTCTTGTCTAATGTCTGAAAATAATTATATCCTACATTCCATTCTGTTTTCTACTTGTTTACATTCAAAATATAATTCAAGACTGGCTTACTCTCTCATGACTAAAAGCATACATTCTTGAAAAGGCCTTTTCTTGTAATCTCAGAAACAACATCCTGTTGGTTTTGACACCGTCCTGCAGAATGTTGTGTATATGTGCTAAAACTACAGCTGTTATATGGTGCTATAACCCCAATGTCTAGCAATATCGGTCCAGGAAACATGAAGTAGAAATAGTATTGACTCGTCTCACTATTACTTCTCACGATCCATTTAACAATGTGTTTCCCATCCCCACAGGCTAAGATTCTGCTGAATTAATTGTCCTACTTTCCGGTAACAGAACATGTTCACTAGGGGAAATGGTAGACGTTCCACTCAAATTAAGGTTCTGATTACCATCTGTAAACTTTGAGCAGCTCATGGTTTCAGACTGGTAAGCAAAGAAAGATGTTACCATACTGAAAAGAGTAACTGACTCTGATTATCATAAAGAGCTGAGGCTACTGTCTATAATGGGTGCAGGGATGCCTGTGTCTGGAACACAGGAGATTCCCTGGAGCATCTATTGATATTCCTATGACCAGTGGTGGAGCATGAACAATTGTAGCAATCATAGTATTCAATCTTGCGCCATTAAGTCTGATACCACCTGTAGAATTTTCAGATGCCCCTTATTTGATTAAGGGAGTTCCTTCTATCCAAAGATTGCTAAGAATTTTTGTCTTGGATGGGTGTTGAATCTTGACAAATGTTTTTGACATAGGGAATTACAGAACTCTGCTTGATATGTAACTACCGAAGGGAATTGGCTGAATGGGAGATAGAGTCAGAAGGACATAGAGAAGGTGATATTGTCTGAAATACTTGGGTGCTTTATGTCCCAGTGAAAAGGGTCAGCTAGAGGCCATCTGGCAGTCCCTGCTATCTCCATGATTCAAAGGCAATATTGGGCAGCCCTCAAAACTACTGATTCATCTCCATCCATGGTTGACAACTGAGACTCATTCTCCAATGTGCAGAGCAGCATCTTAGAATTACTCTAAAAGGCCACAACTTGTATTGATTTCTGCTACCTTGCTGTCCTGTGACAAATAGCAATTATGACATAACCAACATGAAATTGGGATGCAGATTACCCACTGTTCTCTGGCAGTCCTTGTAATTAGCTATTAAGCTTCAGTTGCCAAGCCCCCAATGCAAATCTATTCAGAGAACAATTAATTAAACTTGACTTTCTCATTAGAAACCCATAATTTCCCTAACCTTTCATTCAGGCCATAGATTCCACGTGATGAATATCACCTTATAATTTGTCGTATCACCTACATATCTTTTGTCCTATAGCTTACTTAAAAGAGCTTCTGATTTGGAAGAAGGATGTTTAAAGGACAAATCACCTGTCATCTAATAATTAAAGATATTGTGATAACAAAGGCACTAAAATGTGTTTTACGAATTCATTTCTATTTTATCACCATTTTCAAATTCTCACTTCCTTGGCCATCCTTCTATCTGCATGGTGCTCAAACTTCAGGATGCATTGTATCAACTGGTAAACTTGACTGAGGGCAGATTCTGAGTCCTTAGATTTGTTTCAGTAGTTCTGGAAGTCCTCTATGTGATTCTGATGTAGGTGATCCACGAACACCTTTGGCAAACTCTGATCTCTGATAATGGACATGCCTCTGCCAGTAATAGGACAGCATCAGATGTGGATCTGTCCCTGCTACCTCAGCTCACACAGAGGTGAGTTTGAGCTGAGCATCCAGGAGAAGTCTCCAGGCCACCTTATCATTGGTGAACCAACAGTGGAGTCTACCCTCTACCTGAAAAAAAAGGTAGAAGATCATATTCTGTGATGGGACTGAGCACAAGTAAAATAGCTGAGGACAAGACTCACTAGTTTGCCTTTTTAAAATGTCCTTCCTGTTCCATTGATCAAAGTCTCCAGAGCCTTCGTTAACACAAACAACAACAACAATGGGAATACTAATCTCTTACATTTCATGCAATAAGAGACTTCACTGAATTTCAGAACCAGAATAAATCATTGAGATTGCCTCATTCACCCCTGAGAAGTGAGAAGTAGATGATATGGTGACAGAGAAGTCTTGATTCTCAGTCCAGGATCTTCAGTCTAGAATTTTACAAAATTGTCTCACGGCTATTCATCATTAATTCATCTGTCTTATTTGTGTCCCTGCCTCAGAACAAAACCCAAAATGTTCCCCAGAAAACAAATAATCACAAGCAACCACACTCTTAGACTCAAAGGCAGATAACTGCTTGGAGCTGGCCCTGCACAGGCTCCACCCACTGAGCCAGAAGCTTCACCCATGACCTGTGGAGCACCTCCTCTTTCTCTATGCTAAAATTATTGTTGCAAATAACCAGAATCTAAGATGAATAATAATAATCACCAGAAAAGAAATGCTGAGCCTGGGAGTGACACATACCTGTGACACCAGCTACTCTGGAGGCTGAGGCAGGAGGATTACACGTTCAAGGCCAGCCTCTGCAATCTAGTAAAACCCTGTTTCAAAATAAAAATAAAAGAAGGACTGGGGACAAAACTCCATGGTAGAGTACCTCTGGGTTAAGTCCCCAGCACACATACACACACAAATGCTGACAATAAAAGCTCTCTTTTATTGAATGTTGCATACATGTATGTTAATAAAACAAAAAGTTAAAAAATGAAGATACTACAGTATAAACATGCAAAAGTAATGAGTGATCATTTTCAGTCCATTAATTTTTAAAACCCTAGATCTACATATTGGTCTGCTGTAGAAATGAACAATATTACAATTAAATAACAAGAATAGCAATTAAAGTGAATAAACTTTCAAGAATATGACTCAAATCAGTAAAATATTTCATGAATGAAAATTTGCCCTTACCAAACAAAAATATCACACCTCACAGTTTTACTATTTTGAATTATAAACACAAACAAAACTCCCTGGTCCTGTAGTTGACAGAATTAAAATTTTCTTCCTTCATTTTTGCAACCATTGTGCTATAATCATTTATTTGGTCTCCACAGTATAAAGGCAGGAATATGGGAACTCCAGGGGTTGGAGTCACAAACTATACCTGAAGCAAGCTGCAGTGATTTCAATCTATTACAAATTTCTTATCCAAAGAAAGCAGCTGGGTTAGTATGGGAAGTACTAGGGAGAGGGGACAGGAAGCAGAACAACAACTATATAACTGGGAATTCTCTTAATGAACTTCCATGCATAATACACTTACTAAAGGGTAATTGAAAAAAACATATACATTGAAGTTTACATATATAAACTAACTAAACTCAACAGTAACTTTAGCAATTGTTTGGAACTTAGACCAACCAAAGATACCAATCCTCCTATCATTGACTTTGTTTAAAATGGGGAGAGCATGGTAATATTTAAAAGCAGACTATATTATAGGACATCTATGAAGAATCTACAGGTAATTATCACATTTAATGGTGAAAGATGGAACACTTCTTAAGGTGGCGAACGGGCAAGGATACCCTCTCTCATCAGTTCCATTCAATATTAAACTGGAAGTTCTAACCACTGCAAAAATGGCATGAAAAGGAAAGAAAAGGCATAGATATTGGACAGGAATATAATAAAAGAATCTTTTTTTCACAGATAACATTGTGTTAGAAAATCCAAAGGAATCTACAAAAAGAAAAAAAACTACCAGAACTAATAAGTTGAATTTAGAAAGGTCATAGGATACAAGGTCAATATATAAACTCAATCGTATTACTATATACCAGTAATGAACACTTAGAAAATAAAATTCAAAACACAATTCCATTTAAAATGCCATAAAAACCACGACATACTTTGGGGTAAATTTAACACATTTTTGTAAGACCTATACACTGAAAACTATAAAACATTGCTTAAAATTAAATAAGACCTAAATAGAGACATATATCATGTTCTTGAATCTGAAGATTCAATATTGTTAAGATGGCAATTCTCCCCAAATTGATTCAAAGATTGAACACAATCCCCATCAAAATTACAACAGATTTTTTTAGAACTTGACAAGCTGATTCTAAACTTTATAAGGAAATGAAAAAACCTAATATAACCCTAACCATTTTAAGACGTTGTATAAAACTATAGTTTTATATAAAACAGTGTGAGTTTGAGACTAGCCTGGGCAAGATAATGAGATCCCAATTCAAAAAAAAAAAAAAGAGAGAGAGAGATAGAGAGAGACAATGTGAGATAACTTCAAAGTGATAGTCAAGAAGATTAATAAAATAGACTATCCAGAAATTTATGTGTGTGTGTGTGTATACACACATATGTATACACACACACATACACATTTTGGCTCATGTGTGTGTGTGTGTGTGTGTGTGTGTGTGGTAAAGTGATTGTCAAAAAAGGTGTCAAGACATTTCAATAGGGAAAAATGATACTTCAATAAATGATCCTGGTACAATTGACTATCTATGTAAAAAATTTAAGTATTGGGCTGGGGTTGTAGCTCAGTGGTAGAGTGCTTGCCTAGCACATGTGAGGCACTGGGTTCAATCCTCAGCACCACATAAAAATAAATACATAAAATAAAGGTTTTGTGTCCATGTACAACTAAAAAATGTTTTTTTTTTTAAAATGTAAGTATTGACTCTTATCTCACAGCATATTCAATAATTAATTAAAAATGTATAACAAACAACATTTAAAAGTGATACTATAAAACTCCTAGAAGAAAACCTAGGAAAAAGTATTCGCAACTTTGGTATAAACAAATATTTCATACATGGGGAATAAGACTCACAACTTTTTTTTTCTTTTTCTTTTTCTTTTTTTTGGGGGGTACTGGAGATTGAACTCAGCGGCACTTGACCACTGAGCCACATCCCCAGCCCTATTTTGTGTTGTTTTATGTAGAGATAGGGTCTCACTGAGTTGCTTAGCTCCTCGCTGTTGCTGAGGCTGGCTTTGAACTCGTGATTCTCCTGTCTCAGCCTCCCTAAGTGCTGGGATTACAGGCTTGCGCCACCGCGCCCAGCTACAACTTTTTTTTCTTTACTGGGGGTTTAACCCAGGGAGACTCTACCACTGAGCTACATCGACAGCTCTTTTTATTTTTATTTTGAGACAGGGTCTCACTAGTTGCGCAGGTGGGTCTCAAACTTGCAGTCCTCCTACTTTAGCCTCTCAAGTCCCCAGAATTAGGGGTAGGTGAAAACTAGAAAAGACATGATTTGTAAATTTGGCTTTTACAAGATTAACACTTTTGTTCACCCAAAAACACTATTAGGAAGATGAAAATCAAGACAGAAAAATATTTGTAATACATATATCTGACAAATAACTTATATGTAAAAAACTAATATAATTCAACCATGAAGAGAGAAATCAAACAGAGACAAAATATATGAAAATATTCCACAAAGAAAGATATATGAATGATGAATAAGCACTTGTTATGTCCTTAAAACATCAGTAAGGAAAATGCAAGTGGGGATTAGAAAGATGCAAGTTAAAACAAAAAATGAAGCACTACTTCACACCTTTTGCGGTTTGGACATGAGGTGTCTCCCCAAAGCTCCTGTGTTAATGCAGGAATACTCAGAGGTGAACTGATTAGATTATGAGGGCTGTAATCTAACTGGTGCGTGCTAGTTTGAAGAGACCAATGGGGTGGTAACTGTAGGCAGGTGGGGCCTGGCTGAAGGAGGTGGGTCACTGGGGGATCCCCTGGAAGGGTTTATCTTCCCTGCAGCCCCTTCCCCACCTCCTCTGCTTTCCAGTTGCTATGAAGGAGGGGGTTTCCTCTACCACACCCTTCTGCCAGGATGCTCCATCTCACCTCCGGCCCAGAGCAATGAAGTAGGCCAACCATGGACTGAACCTCTGAAACTATAAGCCAAAATAAACTTTTCCTCCTCTTAAGTTGTACTTGTCAGGTATTTTATAGGAACAAAATGTTACTGGTTTTTTGGAAAACGTTCTGGCAGTTTCTTATAAATTTAAACTTGTAATTACCATATGATCCATCAATCCCATTTCAGGTATTTCATCAAAAAGAAGTGAAAACTTGGGCTGGGGTGGTGGCTCAGTGGTAGAGCGCTTGCCTGGCACATGTAAGGCAATGGGGTTTGATCTTCAGCATCACACAAAAATAAATAAATAAATAAAACAGGTATTGTGTTCATCTACAACTAAAACAATAAAAAGAAGTGAAAAGGGGCTGGGGTTGTGGCGCAGTGGTAGCGTGCTTGCCTAGCACGCGTGAGGCACTGGGTTCGATCCTCAGCACCACATAAAAATAAAATAAAGATATTCTGTCCACCTGCAACTAAAAAATAAATATTAAAAAATAAAAATAAAAAAAAAGAAGTGAAAATTTGTACCCAAAGATTTGTGTACAAATGTCCATAGTAGTTCTTTAGTATATACATAATATGCCCCAAACCAGAAACCACTCAAATGTCTGTCAAGGGAATGGACAAATTGTGGCATATCTACAGAATGGAATACAATAGTGATAAAAAGGAAGTCTCCACTGATCCATGAAACAATGTGTGCCTATGATAAATGAAAGAAGCCTGACACATTCCATTTGTAAAAAATTCCAGTAAATGCAAACTTTTCTATAGTGATAGAAAGCACATCGGTGCTTGCTAAGGGACAGGGAGAAGAGGAAATTAGTTGAACAGAATATAAGGCAATTCAAGGTTATGGAAATGTTCTGTGTCTCAATTGAGAGAGTGTTTTCATGTACTATACACAGTTTTAAAAACACATCAAACTTGAGCTGGGATTGTGGCTCAGTAGCAGAGTACTTGCCTCACACATGTGAGGCACTGGGTTCAATCCTCAGCACCACATAAAAATAAGTGAACAAAATAAAGATATTGTGTCCATCAATAACTAAAAAATTTTAAAAATAAACAAAAACAAAACACATCAAACTATACATTTAAAGTGGAAGCGTATCAGCCGGGCACAGTGGCATACGCCTATAATCCCAGCACTTTTGGAGGCTGAGATAGGAGAATTACAAGTTCAAAGCCAGCCTCAGCAACGGCGAGGCGCTAAACAACTCAGTGAGACCCTGTCTCTATATAAAACACAAAATAGGCCTGGGGATGCAGCTCAGTGGTTGAGTGCTTCTGAGTTCAATCCCCAGTACCAAAAAAAAAAAAAAAAAGGAAGCCTATCTATAATGTACCACAAAAAGCCTCACTATAAACGAAACTATAATCAAGTTCTTGAATTCTCAACTAGCTTCCTGTCTTAGTCGTTTCCTGCTGCTACAACAAATACCATGGCTATTGTTTAGGTGTGTTTTAATTGTTCGATTATGTTCAGTAAAGGTCCATTGCCATTGGTCCATGAGGTGATGCTGATGGAACCTCTGGGGCATGGGGCCTAGTGGAAGGTCCTTAAGTCACTGGGGGCATGCCCTCAGAAGGCTGCTCTCCTGGGACTCCTTGATAGCTCTCTCCAGAGGGTTGCTATAAGAGGTCAGCCCCGCCCATTCTCTCTCTGCTCCTTGTTGGACAGGTAACTGCTTGCTCCCACCATTACCATCTACTATGTGCCATGAGGGGCAGCCTTCACCAAGCCCTTGCTAACACATTTGGACTTGGAACCATCAAACCTGTGAGCTAAATAAATCTCCTTTTCTTCCTAAGTAGCCTCTGGTATTTCATTATATTGGAGAAAGCTGTCTAATATGGCTACAAACTGAGTAATTTATAAAGAATAGAAATGTATTTCTCACAGTTCTGGAGGCTGACAAGTCTAAGAACAAAGGCCCAGCACACTCACTATCTGGTGACAGCTGTTCTTTGCTTCAAGATGGTGCCTTGTTGCCCTGTGCTCCAGAAAGGATGAATGCTGTATTCTTCCATGGTGGAAAACAGAAAAGCAAAAAGGACCAAAGACCATGTGAGGGCTCTTTCATAAAGATGTTGATGTCATTCCCCAGGGAGAAGCCCGAAGATCTAATCACCTTTAAAGAACCCACCTCCTTCTAATACTATTGCTTTGGGGACTAAGATGAATTATGATGATGATGATGATGAATTTTGGAGGGTACAGACAAAAACCATGGCACTGCTCATTGTCAAGCACAGTATAAAGGAAACCCCAATATGCTGAGGATGTGCTTTGTCTCCCAAGCAGTCGTGTGGTTTCTCACCATGGTAAAGAGGGCCGGTCCCACATGAACCTCTCACATGAGGCAGGTTTAAGGGACTCCCCCAACCCTTGGATTCCACTTAGCTTTTGGAGGGGAATGAAGGGTACTTTCTTCCTAGTAGAGATCTGTCCTCAGCCACCAGGGTTCCAAAGGGATAAACCAGAGAAGAAAGGTAAGGGAATAGAATAGACTCTTGTCAAGCTTTGTAACTCAGGAATGCTAAGCATTATTTGTTGATGGCTCTTTCCATGGCAAATACTGTGGTAGGAGTTTCTGTGTGTTATCTTATTAAATTCTTATAATAACCCAAAGTACAACCCTCGTTTTCAGTTTTACAGAGAAAAAAGCAAAAGGAATAGAGAGGCCAAGAGGCTGTCCAACTTTCAGAGCCAGTGCATAGCAGAATGGACCCTCTGAAACTTGATGTCAAAGCCTGTGTTCTCAACTGCTGTTCTCTGCTTTTGCTCCTGATTGCTTGTATCCATCTGTCCCCTCAGCCCCTTCTCCAAGCGCATACTATCAGCATTGGGCTTCTGCTCAAAACAGAGTGGACCAAGTTCCAGAACATGGAACTGGAGCTCTGCTCTAGCTACATAAACAGGCCTCAAATTTATCATCCTATTAAGTAATTTTCACTATGCTTTAAATACAAACATAACTTCAGGAGATATACAGCATTTCTGCATTTCCCATGTATTATAAATATGTAATTTATGGAGAAAATGAGAACTATGTGTCATATTCAAATGGAAAACAATTTGAAGAAAGGGGAAAAATATCCCCTCATAATGAATCATGGAGAAAAATAACTACACTATATCATACTAGTAAATAGGATTATAAAAATAGCTTCTGTTTGGAGGTATAAATTAAATGTTCATGTAGCCTTATATTTCAAGTTCTTTTCATTAAGCATTTTCATTTTCACAGCCTGATACATTTCCCTATATATGACCAAGATCAAATAATTTTAATGTCAATTTGAAAGCTTTTAAGATGAACACACTTAACACTCTTCGAAAAAGAAGTGTTCTCTGAAAACGAATATCATAGCATAGGGGTTATTGTCAATAAAGAACAAGGTCACTGAGGTGGGCCCGTGGCTGCTATTTCTTGGGCTTGCCCAGAGCACATCTCAGAGTAGGCGGACACTCATTTTTCCTTACCCACCATGCCTGTTTTCCAGCAGCCCTCTTTGCTGGGAAAGCTGCCCAGCGCTCTGATTATGTGGTCAAGTGAGGACTGGCATCTTGATTACCAAAAGAGAAAAACAGCCAAGCTGGGGCTTTTTCAAGTCCTTACTAAGATTTTCCAAACTTGAACTAAAGAAAGAAGCACAGCTGGGCACATGCGAGCCCAGGAACCACTGGCAGCTTGTCTCTGGCTGGGTGGGGAAAGTAAGTCTGAGAGAAAGAGCTCTGACGCTCTAGGCGGGCTGTTCCCCGTACCCACGCCCAGGTGACTTCCAGAGGTTTGTTTTATGTGGGACAAGATACCTTTTCAAGGGACCTTGGGTCTGCATCTGTTCTCAAACCCACACCTAAGTCACAGAATGAAAGAATTCTCAGCAGCCATTCATAAACAATTCACCAATTACCATGCCTTCCAGCTCCTACTCCACCTCACGTCCTCTGCAGGCATTTTATGCAATTCATTTCATTTAATCCTCACAACAACCCTATGGAGGTAGGTACTATTTTTATCTCCATTTTACACATGAAAAACAAAACCAAACAAAATTTGAGACTCTGAGATGTTAAGTAACTTGCCCACTAAGCTTTTTATCATCACTCTGAGGGAAATGAACTTACTCTGACATAGATTTGAACTGTTCTTTTGTAGAAACAAACAACAAAAACAAATCTAAACAAAAAGCCTGATGCAACTAGAATTTTAGAAAGTGTACACCTTGGTGGCATTAGGTATGTCCATACAGTTGTGCAACCATTACCACCGTCAACCTCCAGAATTCTTTCATCTTCCCAAACTCTGCAACTCTGTACACATTTTTCTATAAGTTTGACTTCTCTTGGCATCTCATGGAAGCGGTATAGCGCATGCCTTTTTTTTGTTTGTTTGTTTCCGGGCATCAAATTCAGGGACTAGTGCATGCTAATATACACTTCACCACTGGGCTTCATCCCCAGTCTTGCTTCTAATGTTGACTTTTCAATCCTTCCAAGTATACTGAGACCTTATTGCCCAGTATTATATAAGACTTTAGGCAGGTGGGGGAGACATATAAAATATGAGATCTGATCATTGCCTGTTATGGTTTAGATATTATTAGGTGTCCCCCAAAAGCTCATGTGTGAAACAATACAAGGTTTAGAGGTGAAATGATTGAGTTATAAGAGCCTTAACACAATCACAATCCCTAAAAGGGATTAACTGGGTAGTAACTGTAGGCAAGTAGGGTGTGTCTGGAGTATGTGGGTCCTTGGGGATGTGCCATTGGGGTATATGTTTTGTCCTTGATGAGAGGAGTTCTCTCTTCTTCCTGATGCCATATTCCCAGATGCTTTCCTCCACCACACACTTCTACCATGATATTCTGCCTCACCTGGAGCCCCAAGGAATGGAGTTGGCCATCTATGATTAAGACCTCTGAAACCATGAGGCTCAAAATCAACTTTCCCTCCTCTAATAGTTCTTCTCAGGTCTTTTGGTCACAGCAATGAAATAACCGACTAAAACATGCTACTGAGATCATTACAGTGGAGCTATGAAGGCAGGACTAGATTCTAGGAAACAATGTACTAGGAGTTTGATACTGAGAGGACAAGAGAAATTTACAAAGGAGAGACCCTTATAAGATGGTGTAGCCTAAGAAGTCTTCAAGGACTCAAAGAGCTAGTAGGAGGTCTGGTTGCTCAGAGAAAGAGTTTGAATTGATTAAATCACAAATCCAGGCGGGCAGACTGGGTCAACAAGGATAACCAAAACCAAAATGCAAATGCATTCTGATAGTTTCTCAGAGAACACAGCAATAAACTCTGCATCTGTAAATCAGACTTCTGTTTGTCCCCCAAAGCCACACATGCACAGGTAATAATTTACTCTTCTTCCATTGCAAAATAGACACACCATAAAATAATTTAATGCTGGGGGAGGTTGTTGTTCTTTATAATCATCTTAGAAAATAGAAGCCGGGCGCGGTGGCTCAAGCCTGTAATCCCAGCACTTAGGGAGGCTGAGACAGGAGAATCGCAAGTTCAGAGCCAACCTCAGCAACCGTGAAGCACTAAGCAACTCAATGAGACCCTGTCTCTACATAAAACACAAAATAGGGCTGGGGATGTGGCTCAGTGGTCGAGTGCCCCTGAGTTCAATCCCCGGTACCAAAAAAAAGAAAGAAAGAAAATAGATACAGCAGCTCTTTGGTCAGTCTTTTTCCATTGGCAAAAGGACTTCATAAAAACTTCTGAAACTTGTGTGGAATGTCTGATCACTAGGGTCAGGTCACATCAACCCAGACTACAGTTGGAGAGATGAACTCCTGAAATCATAGCAGGATAAGCCTGTAGATGTCCACTCCAGCCAGTCACACCAGTCCTTTAAACAAAAAATAGGACTCCCCTAACCTCACTCTGTCAGCTCTTTGAACAAGTGTGCCAATGTAGCAGAGTTCTCTGGGGCCAGGCTGTTTGTGCAAGGTCACCTCCCTGTGTCCTGTCTGCTCTGCTCTCTTCTGCTCGTCCAAGCATAAGCTTCACCTAGGGACTCTGGTGGGTGAGTAAGAACAGTAGTCATACCACTGTCACTTATATTGCTTTGCTTTTTCTGTTCTCTTTCTCCTCTTATCCTGCTATGGTTTGGATATGGTTTCAATGTGTCCCCCCCAAGTTTCCCCAGATGCCTTATATTTCTTCTGGAAGTTTGGTCCCCAGTATGGTTGAGAGGTGGAGCTTGGTAAAAGGTGGTTAGGTCATGGGCTGCCACTCATGGAAGGGATTAATACAAGTTGCTCCCAAAGGAATAGATTATTATAAGGGAGTCTGGCGCCTCCTCTGACTCTCTTCCATATGTGGCACTCGCCACTATCACAGGTGCTCCCATCATTGTGATGCCATCTACCAAAACTGAGCAGATGATGGTACCATGCTCTTGAACCTCCAGAACTGTGAGCTAAATAAACCTATTTCTTTATAATATACCTAGTCTTGGGCATTTTGTTAGGCAATGAAAAATAGTCTAAAGCATCCACCCCTTCTCCTTGAGATGTAGCAATATTACAAAAAGTTGTACCTGACATTAGGGGGAAAATATTTCTTAGTGTGTCCCACAGCAGGCAGGTTTTGTAACTGTCCAGTCATCTGCATGTGTGTTGAAAGAAAATGCAAATGTGGAACTAAGTGAAGCAGCTAGAAAGAGCACCAGGGGCCTTTCTGAGGCATCTTAGAATCATAGGAGAGAAAGAATGTGAGGTGGCAGAGGGTGGTTTTTGCCTGCATTGCCTCCTAGCTTCCCCTAGCCTTAGGGAGGGAGTAGTTTATGGTGCCTAGATGCATAAACCACAATATAGGAAGGTGGACTAATAGATTCTGAAAAGGAATTGAAAATTCTGGGACAAATCTGAGCCATTTCTTCCTAATAACTCTGATAAATATAAAATAATTTCTAACACCTTTTGACGACTCTCAGAGGAATACAGTCATTTCTTTCTGCTACCAAAAGAATGTGATCCAAGTACCCAGCTCAGTATTTCATGTCTTTGAGGCAACTCCGCAAATATCTTTCTCAAACTGAGGAGCATGGCCCCACTGACACCTTGATTTTGACTTCTAACCTCTATACCTATGGAAGAATAAATATTTGAGGTTTTAAGTCCCTCAGTTTGTATAGTTGGCAGCCCTAAGAAACTACTAGAGTAGATATTCTGTATTGGACTCAGCCTGCCTGGCAGCTAAAGCAAGAAAACAAGTCTGTTACATAATCCTCAGTGGGATTAAAAGGTTCCATTATTCAAGGAATGCAGAGCTTTCCTTGACACTGAGACATCAGAGAAAGGTCTCCTGTAGACCCTACAGAGAAAACTCTGCAGGATGCAGTAGAAAACTGTGTTAAGTGCCATCATGACACTACATCTGATAATTAATTTTATGCAACTATTTCCTACAAGGTGCCTCACCAAAAGCAGATGGCATGACACCATGGGAGGGCTTAGTAAAAGCACAACTAGGAAACAGATGAAAGAGGGGACATTTCTATCAATTTATAGAAATAAAAAGAATTTGAAGGAATACTATGGACAACTATATACCGACTATATACCATTAGATAATGCAAAGGAAATGATGTTTATTTATTGTTAAATAAATGATGACAGTTAGGAGAACTGCCACTACTAAGAGAAGAAAAAGTGTTTTCCCTGCTGAAACTTTAACAAGGAATGTGAAATGAAGAACAATGATTAGATATTTGAGACACATTTTATAATTTAAACTTAAATTTACAACTATAAGGAAGAGATTTCTGATACTATAAGTCTAAACATTTAATAAAACAGGAAAAACAAGTCTTTTTTCTCTGAACTTTCAAAATAAATGAAAAACACATCTGGTTAGGATAGAGAATGTGTAATGCCAGGAGTCCAAATTCTACCATTTCCCTGGTGTTGCTTAAATGCTGCCACACTGAAAAATATGTAGCTGTTCTCAATTTGGTATGGCATTTGAATGTAATCCCAGCTTCTTGGGAGGCTGAGGCAGGAGGCTTGCAAGTTCAAGGCTGGCCTCTCAACTTAGTGAGACTCTCAAAATAAAAGTAAAAAGGGCTGGAAAAGGGGTAAAGCTCAGTGGTAGAACATCACTGTGTTCAATCTCTGCATTTAAAAAAAATAAAGTCACTTACTGAAAACTCTTCTGTAAACTAGTGAAAAAAAATATTGTATCTCATTACATGGTCAGTTGAAAGACAAATGGATTTTTAAGGCATTCAAAACATTAAAGGCTTGGCTGAGGACGTACCTCGCTTGCCTAACATGCAAAAGGGCCCTGAGTTCAACTCCTGGCATTGAAAATAAAATAAAGTCTCTTGTTAAAAGGATTGCCAGATACAACAAACTTAAAAAGTTGTTCATATAGTAAAACATGAATTAAAGAAAGTTTTAACCTGATTCATTTATTCTAGTTATTTTTCTTTTAATCAGATGTCCACAGCCATAAGTCACCTTTCAGTCGGATAAAAATTTGTAACCTAATAATTAACGTTTACATTGCAAAATTCTCTCTTTAAAAGACATCCAACTAGTTTTTTCTTCTGAAATCATTCTTGGAATGATAAGGAGAAATTCTATTAAATACACTTTGCAACTCTAGTTTCTAGAAAGAATTAAGTTAAAAAAATTAATCGAGGGTCTGGGGATGTAGCTCAGTCACAGATGACTCGCTTAGCATGTGTCTTGGGTTAGATCCATAGCACCAAAACGACAAAACAAACACAAACAACAAAAACTTGAACCAAAGCAGGTAGAGTGAATTGTATTATTGCGCTCAGTAATTTCTTATTCTGTTTTAAGCGAATTATACATCTCTCTGCTCATTGTCACCTAACTTGCAAGTCTTCCTTATAGGTGTATAAAAGCATGCTTTCAGGGCTGGGGCTGTAGCTCAGTGGTAAAGCACTTGCTTAGCATACGTGAGGCACTGGGTTCCATCCTCAGCACCACATAGAAATAATAAGTGAATAAAATGAAGATCCATCAACAACTAAAAAAATATTTTTTAAAAAAGTATGCTTTCTTGTCCTTTGGCAGCAAGCTTGATCATGTTGTTATGGGACAGACGAGGCTGGACACCGAGAAATTAGCAGGAATTGGCTGCAGCCATGTTTAGAAAGGGGATTTTTGTCATAGTCCATCAATCTCTTTGAACCTCAAGTTTAGAAATGTAAGGAACATCAGCCACAGGCATGATTAGAAATGGCTGGACGCAATTGATAAGGAACATCATCATCTAGAGACAGACAGAGCAACGCTTGAGTGCGATAAAATATCACTCAGACATGACCAGTGACCACCAATTTGGAACTGTATTTAAACTGTAGTGGCACCCCCTCCTCCACAAAAAATCTTAATTAAGCTTCTCCAGAAATCTGCACCATAATTGATCTCAGGACTATTAGCAAAAGAGTCTCTATCAAAGAGTTTGATGTAAAGTTCCTATTTCCTGTTGCTCTGTCTTGCTTGGCCATCGGCCTAAAAGAGATCAGCACTCTAGGTGCTGAACGCCCCCTTGCTCGTTTTTCAAAAATATTTTTGGACTATCTAGTGTAGTAACAATATAATGGTTTTTTAAAAAATAATTTTTTTTAAGTGGGAAGCTGGTTTGTAAATGCAAAGTGTAACAAGAAGAACAGATCCTTTAACAAAGCCTCTGGCCTTGGGCCTGAGCTTCACAGAGATGTTTACATTTTAGAAATAAGAGAAGATGTTACTAATTGGGCTCCATGGTAACAGCAGCAGGGAAGGAAAAAAAGGGGAGAAGAAGCTCTCCCCTTCTCAGGTGCTGTCCTTGAAGTGTTAACTTGCCCAAAACAGTAAAAGAAAAAGTTGCTTTTGTGTGAACTCCTGCAGACTGTGTACTTCTGAGCCCCTCCCCTTATACACTGGGTAGAAAGTTCTGAAACTGCCTGAACTTGGAGTTCAGGGGAATTAATTGATTACAGTGAAAGCTGTGCCCTCTGAAATGGCTAAGAGAAGTCACGTGACATCAGAAGCACTTTGGGGCTCGTGGTTGTGATGTGTTTGCTGTGTTTAATTAATGTGAATTGAGTTAACTATTTGATGATTGGTGTGATCGAATATATGCTTGCATTCAAAGACAACCTGCCTCCCTCCTCTGAGTAATAATTAAAACGCTCGCACAAGAAAGTTTCGAACTTTATACCCAGTGTGTAGGGGGAAGGGCTCAGAGGCTCACAATCTGCAGAAGTCCACACAAAAGCAGCTTTTTTCCACTGTTCTGGGCATTGAACCCAGACCTGGATGCAAAAATGCAAACACCTCTGTGGAGACCTTGGGTTCGTCTTTCTTATCACATCCTGCTTCTGCAACACACCTCCTGCCTGAAAACTCTGTGCAGAAATTCTTGCTGATAGTCTGAGAACAGTTATGGTGAGGGTCTCGAGAAATTTAAGATTTTCTGTGGAGCAGGGGGTGCCATTACAATGTGACTTGCTTTAGTCAATAAAATGCAAGCAGAATTCAGGCCTCCACAATGTTTTAAGAGCAGCCTGTGCCAGTTGTGTACAAGAGCTGATATTTACATCCAGGAACTTAGCAAGGCTCTAGTTAAACAACTGGCAGATGGAAATTGGCCATGGTGGGAGTATTCACACCATTGAAACAGCAAACATTGCCAATCAGGACTTTCCCCTCTCCCCAAAAGTTAGTTTACCAGCACTCCAGTGAGCATGTTTCAAAAAGTTAATCTTTAGCCTGGGTCCTGGAGTAAAGAAAACTGGTAGAGTACAGCGAAACCTGCATGTAACTGATGTAATTTTCTTAAGAAATGGACCTTTGTTATTATAAATCACAGAGTTGTAGGGGCTGCTTGTACCTGAGCATAACCTAGGTAAAACTGGTACACCATGCTAGTGGTGGATGCCAGTGAGCTCTGCCTTCAACTGTCCAGACCTCGTTTGCGGGCATTTCTTCTAACAACTTGTGACTTCACAGCCCAGAACCTGAAAGGATGAAAAGTGCGCTCAGAGCTCAGGACAGGGAATCCAGGTCTTGGAAGGTTAACGCAAAGACATAAAATAGCCGTCACATTTTAAACTTCACTAAGCTATTGCACCACTTAAAAACCCTGACAAACACAAGTCTATCCCTCGTGGGCCTGGATGATATAAGAGTAACTCCCCCAGCGCTTTCTCTTAAAGGCCACCACTAGTCTCCATCCTCCTTCTCACTCCCAGACGCTTGAATTGAGCGCTGTGTCTTTAAGGGGGAAGCGGAGGTTTCCGTTCGGGACAAAATGTCTGCGAGCCTGGAGGGGATGGGCGATCAGCATTTGCGGCCCGCGGGGGACTCCCGCCAGTGTCGCGGGCCACACGGTGAGTAAGGGCAGGACATTTCGCGGCGCCGCGCCGCGGGGCCAGCGGCCAGAGAGTGGCAGGCCGCCGAGGGAAGGACCGGGGCCGCGCGGGGCTGCGGCGACGTGAGCCCAAAGCCCAGCTCGCGTCGCGGCCGCCCGCCAGGGATCGCGGGGACCGCAGGTACGCCGGTTGGCCGGAGACTCCCAGCCCGCGCACTAACGGGCCGCACTGAGCTGGGTGCTGGGCGTGCCCTCGCTATTGTTGTCATCGCAGAAGATGCCCTGGATGTGGGGTTCTACGTAAAGGGCCTGCTTGCCCTGTTTCAGCACCTCTTTTTTTCACCTTCCTTACAGACTCCCTTCAACAAACTTTTTCGGAACATCGAGAACCATCGCCACTTTCGTGCTCTTTATAAAAGTTTTGCTTTATGGCAGTTAGACTTTTAACTGCGCCAAGGGCTGGGCGCCCTGCAGTGAGCTTTCTCTAATTGGGACTTTTGTTAATGTAGCCCACCTGTGGAGAGAGAACCCCAAAGCCAGCCAGATGCTCAAACCAGAATCCCCACCCCCACCCCTTCTGCTGCGGTCTCCAAACAAAAGGATTTCCTGATCTTTTTGGAGTATATTGGAGCAGTTAGCTGTAAATACTTTGCTGTAAATACTGTAAATACAATAACCAAAAGTGCAGAGCTTTACCAACCAGCGTTTTTCCTCTCCTAGAAAGAAAAAAAATTAAGTATTTGCAACCAGTTGAACTTCCAAATAGCCCAAATTACAAAGATAAGGTGTTCAAGAGCAGCTGTTGCAGAATAGCTAAATAAGCTGACATAATTAGAGATATTCTTTGCTATCCTTTTACTAATATTAGTAGTTTTTCTGGCCAAAAAAGAGTTCAAAGCAACCAACAACAGAAAGCATGCAATATATAAAAAATGGCAAGAGCCCAAACTGGCTAATTCTCAGTTTTAAAATCTTTGAGTTACAAAGGCCTTGAAAGTAGGGCACCTTTAAATCACTCTAATTCCTATTAAATTCTGCATTTCTACAAGGTAAAATGAATGGCCACCTTTCCTTTTAGAACCATATGTATGAAATAAAGTAATGCAGATCTAAAATAAAGGTCCACTTTAGAGCAGAATGTTTTAACAATTTTCATTTTAAAAAATGCATTAATAGAATGCTCCACTGCCTTTTAGCTAATGGTAGAAATATCTAAGAATTTGGCTTATGACATGTAGGGCACATCTCTGATTCACCAGATAATTAGCCATGGGTCCAGTAAATTTTTTACAATCCATAAATAGCCTTTTTCTAAATATTTTCACACTTAACTCTTTATTCCCCAACCCAGGTATCCACATTTTACAGTTTGGAGTCATTTATACTTGCTTTGTGAAGCCATAAAGCCTCAAGATTGCAGACTACTTTTTCTAATTGTCTAGATTTGTTTACAGATAGATGAATACATGGCCATGAACCTAATAGGTCAACAGAGATGGACAGATAACAGTGAATGAACTGTGGTTTCCTGACATTTCAGTTGTCAAAGCTTATTTCTTTTACTTATTATGTGCTGCTTTGGTTTGTCACTGGTGGAGGGAATAAATGAAAGGCTTAGTGCTTCCACACAATCTGTATGAATTTCACATTAGTGTGTATTTCTCACCTAATCCAGGGCTCAACCAACATATATTTGTTTTTCTCCCTGACTAATCCAACTAAAGTGATTAGCTGTGACTGCAGAAGGACAAATAGAACTGTAATTCAGTTGTTCTTTTGAGAACATTACTTGGTTCTTTGGTCTTTATCCTGCTTAATATTTTTATGGGCATAAGCAGAAATATATAAAATAAAATTAACTTTCATAAGATAGTTTATAGGATGACTACATGTACTAAAGTAACATGGGTCTGAAATAAATGTCTACTTAAGAGAAGAATGATTCACAATTTACATTTTTTAAAAATGCACTAATAAGGGCTAGGGATGTGTGTAGCTAGCTCAGTGGTAGAAGACCCTGGGTTCAATCCCCAGAACTAAGAAACAAACAAACAAAAACCTTGAGAGTCTCTGCCTTTTAGCTAATGGCAGAAATATCTAAGTTTGACTTATAATAATATTTATGTAATATTTACAAAATTTGAGCTCTTCTATCACTCTTTATTGGTACTCAAGGAGATCATAGTGAGGTTCTCAGTTTTAACCTGATAGGTTATTAGAAAAGGACTTCTTCAGGATTAGACTCAAATGCAGAGATATTAGTGTGAGTTTTTTGTCTTCCACAGCCTTAGACATCATATCTTCCAGATAATGGATACTCAAATGAAATTCAGCCATAGGAGTGTTTATGCAGCATGGTACCAATAATAATGCCCTCTCCCTTTCCAGAAAATATCTAAAGTCTACATTTGTTTTGTCTGGGATACCCCTCCCCCCAAAATTGGACACAAAAATGTCCATTGTTAATTAATTTCATGCTGGCAGTACTTTTATGTAGCTTCAAGATATTTTATTCTTTAATTATACACTAAAGAATTGGGAATTTTATTGGCATCAAGCACTAATGGTAATAACGGTAATGGGTTTTGTTGGTAATGGGTTTGGGTGGTAGATAACAGTGTATTTTATACCCAGTGGAGGAGGGCAGAGAAGAGATGCTGAGCACTATCAAGGTTAGTGTTAGGGACAACAAGCCCTCGGCACCAAGGAGGGCTTGTCTTCCCCTTCTGCTTTGTGAACATGGTATGATAGAATTTACCCTAATGAGTGAACGCTGATCTGATCTTTACCAGGATATCAGAATTATTGTTGGAAACATTTCTTTCCCCACCAGGTGGTGAGCTTCCTGAAGGCAGAGAGTATGTGGTGTTCTTGAAATGCTCAGCAGCAGGCACGCGCGTGTGACGCTGAGCAGGTGCACAGTGAGCATTTGAACAGAGTTGGGTGGAATGAATGAATGTAAGCAAAGCAGTAACATCTGCTGGCACCTTAATAGTTGTTTTAAAAATGTTTAAGGAAACACTAAGGAAGCTCTCATCTTCCTTTTTCTTGTTAGCTAATCACACAATAAATGCCCATGTTTTGTTATTGAGTACTTGGAAAGGGACAAGTGCATATCACAGGCCTCAGCTAACCAAACCCTTCCCATTATCTCCTTTGGCCTAAATGATGGGCAACTTATATTATAGGAAGGTCAGTTTAGAAATAAAAATAGATTTGGAGAAGGGGCCTTGAATTTGTTATTCTTTTTTATTTGCTTTTTGTATTAAGAAGTCCTGAGGGAATTCTTCCAATTTAGACTATTACTGTATTGAACAATAGAATGTCCAACAGAAAAACAGATTTTAGCCAATAAAATCATTGAGATTTTAAAATCATGTGAGCATGTCTAAACAGTAAACACTGGAAGCTTCTTTGTTGTTCATGCCTTAAATTTATATAACACTGAGGAGTCCAGCAGTGAGATCATTTGCATTATCTGATTTTAGTCACTTATTTAGTGGCAGATTATCTTTTCATTTCCCTTGACATGTGGGGAGATTGAGACTCAATTAGTTGCAGCTACAAAACATAGGGCCAAGTTAATTTTATTGAGAACAGCAGCATCCCAGAGTGTCCACCCTGTGCCAGGGCAATGAATGAGGTGAGCTTCTCTCTCTCCTTATGTTCTGTACCTTCTGTAGATACAGAATCTCCTTCTGCTTAGGCAGGGCACCAGGAACCACTGACACTAAGCAACCCCATACACTGGGTTTCCTCTGACAGTACTCTATGCATACAGATCTTCCAAGGGGCCCAACAATGGGCTTCCCAATGAGATTGTCCCCTCTAGCTTCCATAGGTAAGAGTGGCCTAGCCCTGTGTTATGGTTTAGATATGAGGTGTCCCCCAAAAGCTCAAGTGTGAGACAATACTGGAACATTTAAAAGTGAAATGATTGGGTTATGAGAGTCTTAACTTAATCACTGCATTAGTCCACTAATAGAGATTAACTGGGTGGTAGCTCTAGGCTGGTAGTGTGTGACTGGAGGACATGGGTCACTGGGGGCATGCCTTTGGGGTATATATTTTGTACCTGCCAAGTGGAGTCTCTCTTTGCTTCCTGGTAGCTACGTCTTGAACCGCTTTCCTCTACCAGACTCTTCCACCATAATTTTCAGCCACATCTTGGGCCCAGAGCAATGGAGCCAGCTGTCTATGGACTGAGACCTCTGAAGCCATGAGCCCCAAGTAAACTTTTCCTTCTCTAAAATTGTTATTGTTGGGTATTTTTTGTCAGAGTGGCAAAACAGCTAACTAAAACACCCTGCCTGAGCTCATATGCCTGAGGGGCCAAGCATTGTTTTATAGTTACTTTTTATTTATATATAGATCCTGCCACATACACATATACTCTGCCTAGAAATATGTATATGATCATACACATCAGTACCTTTTTTCCTTTGCTTTTGTGTCTCCCTCTTACGTTTTTCCCTCCTTTCATATCAACTACCACCATATCAAAACAGGGTCTCCTTCCTTATTTTTCTTCATATATATGTATACAGTTGCAAGTCCCCAACTTGCATTGACTTGACTTAGGATTTTTTTGACTTTACAATGGTGTGAAAGTCATATGCATTCTGTAAATCATACTTTGAACTCTGGTCTTTTTCTGGGATGGCAATGTGCAGTGCAGTGCTCATGATGCTGGGCAGCAGCATGGAGCTGCAGCTCCCCATCAGCCATGTGATCACAAAGGATAACAACTGACACTCTACAGTGTACCGCGTTGCTAAACTAGGATGTTCAGAAGGCTTCTGGTGCATTAAATGCACTTTCTGCTAACAATATTTTCAACTTATGATATATTTATTGGGATATAACCCCATCACAAGTTGAAGAGTATATGTTTATAATTTCTATACAGATGTATTATTATGTATTTATTACTATGTATTATTTAATAATAATGAGATCATTTTATATACACTTTTCTACATCTTGCATTTCTCTCAACATCTCATCTCTAGGACATCTGGCAGAGCTTCCATCCTTTTAAATGGGTACATAATATTCCCTGGTATGACCAGATGTATGTGCTCAGCCACTATGATGTTAGGTATTTCCATGTTTTCAGTTTTTTGCCATTCTAAATAATGTTTCAATAAACATCCTAACACATAAGACTTTGTATACTGGTGCTTTTAGTTTTACAGAATAGATGATACATCTGTTTTTAATTAATATCGAAATTATCAGATTGCATTCCCAAAAGCTGTCACATCTTCACTAATAATGTGTGAGTATGCCCTTTCCTCAGTTTCCCTTCTAGCTTTGGCTGTTAAACCTCTTTTGTTAGAATGATGGATGTAAAAATGATACCTTACTATTACTCTTAAACCATCTCCCTGAATATGAGTTGTGTGTTTTTACAAATTTCCTGGCCATTTGAGTTCATTCTTTGGTCATTTGCCTACTTGTATTTCTTGCCCATTTTTCTATTTCATGGCATGCTTTGTTCGTGTCAGTTTGTAAAAGCTCTTTGCATGTTCTGTTGTGACTCAAGAGTTCCCAGACACTCTCTTCCAAGTTAAATGGCTCAAAGTGGGGCTTCTACTCTGCACCATAGGATCAGTTGAAATGACCTCAGGGGTCTTCTAGAGCTGGGCAGGCTGTTACAACTGTGTTCATCAACTATGGGTCACACTTTGGATACTGAGTCTGAACAGAACAACATATTGAGCCAGAATGCAGCCCAGTGTGGAGGACTGAGAAGGTGAGGCAGTCCCATACCATACTGCTTTCTACCGGTTAAGACCTCCAACAGCGAAGGGTTGCCCAGGCAGAGGATGTCCCTCTGCCAACCTCGGAGGGGCAGCACTGTGCTGGCCGACATTTGTGGTACTGCTTGTCCCAGGCTCAGATAAGTCTTTCCACTAAGTCCAAAGAGTCAAGACAGTAAAATCAGTGCTTCTCATCCTTTGCCCATCTTAACTCTTTTATAACAGATGGCATTAGCACAGGTGACACTCCTCTGGGTATCCCAGAATTTTCAAGAAACCAAGAGACATCTTGCACAGAGGTAAAAAGCATGATAGAAATGGATCATCTCTGGTACTGTTAGGGGAAATATCAGCAAAGATGACTCTCAGACTTTGGCATAGGTAAGAGAATCTGCAGGTTGCATAGTTTCTAGCCCCTAGCTCAAGGAGGCATATCAAAATGCAAAACAGTAGTCTTGATGTTAGTGAAAAAGTTTAAATTTTTTTTAACTTATGAAATAAACCATAGAAATTGCCACAACACTACCTCCACTTTTGTGTATGTGCATTAATTTAAAAAAAAAAAGAACTATGGAAGGATCATACACAATGTAAATAGAATTCTAAAAAGAAAAAAAGCATAGAAAATTTGAGGGTTAAGAAAAATGTTTCTAATACTAAAATCTTGTTCTACTTACTAACCATAATGTTACAGACCCATAATATTTACTAACCATAAAAACATCACCCTTGAAGATGTCTATACTCTCATCCCACCTACTCTTACTTTTGGAACTTTAGCAATTTAATAAATCTCTTGAGGGAAATATAGGATTTTATTTCTGAAAAACTTGTACTTATCATGAATAACCACATTTAAATTAATGCCATGTATCATAAGATGCATAGCTGTTTTTTATGCTAGAAGAGGTCCAATATTTGTCTTTTATAATGAGTCTTGATAGATTCATTATCTTTTTTTTTAATGTGAGATATCTGCTAAATGGCAATGAGTGAACTTGCTTGGTGAGCAAAAGAATGAATTAGGCTTAAAAAATCATAATGCGTCTCTGACAAGACTGTTAGTAATTGAATTAAGAGTTTTACACCAACTGCTACTGTTATAGCGGCTTATCTTTCCTGTTCTCAGGGCTTATCTGTTATAGCGGCTTATCTTTCCTGTTCTCATCTTTGTCTTCAGTCATTCCTAATTGTGTTTAACTAGAAAGATTCTAGACCTTTATTATCTCCATTGCTGCTGATTCAGACCTGATAGTGTACGCAGGGACTGGACAGTTCACTGATCCAGGTTCTCCCACCTTAACTTTGACACTAAGATAAGTTGTCAGAAGAGCTTAAGGGATCTGTCATATGTCCTCTTATTGTTTTTAAATTTTCAAAGTAAGATTGTCCAGAATCATACATTTGGGTCTTCAAGAACTTATTCCTAAAGAGCAAGCTTCACCTTTCTGGGGGGTATGTTATGTAATAGTGAGTTGCTTTCCTAATATAAAAGACTGCAGTGATAGTTATGTTACATTTGAATCCTTTTAATACAGATAATTTGTTAGACGAAACAACAACACACTGTTCTTTTTCTCCCTTAGGTACAAGTATTGTGCAAAGCTTCAGATCTTGCAAATATACAGAGGGACCATTTAGTTAGGATGAGAAATGAATATAACTAATTTTAGCTGAGCATACTTGTGATCCCAGCAACTCCAGAGGCTGAGGCCATATTGCAAGTTCCAGGCCAGCCTCGACAATTTAAAAAATAAAAAATAAAATAAAAAAATAAAAAATAAGAAGGGCTGAAGCTGTAGCTCAGTGATAGAGCACCACTTTCAACTGCCAATACCGAGAAGGAAAAAGAAATGCTCTTTACCGCTTGCACTTCCACCGCTTAAGTTTAGAAACAAAATTTTCATTCCCAAAATTTATTTTCTGCTTGTTTCTAAAGTTTACCCTGCAACACTCTGAGAATAATACATAAGAGAACCTCACCTTTTTTCTGAAAAGGAAAAATAGTGTATGTTGGTTTTAACTAGTCTTAAAACTACAACTTATTTAAGCTAGTATTTTTCTGTTCAAGAAGCTTAGCTTCCCACAATTAGCATAAATACATGGGACTTGGGGACCCACTGGATTTCAGAGAGAATTCCTAAGGCTAGACAATTGTAACGTTTTTGTGATGCATCAGCACTTAATTAATATTAAGGAGAAAGAAACCCAACTATTGGATTTGCATGTGTAATGAAAGGGAAGCAAGGTTTCTTCGTTGGCTAACTACAATCATAGTTTTGTGTGTAGATGATGATAATTCCTTTTCTTCCCCCTCTGGATGCAGACACTGCAGAAGGACTGAGGAGTGAGGAGCTGGCTGTGACCGTGGGAGACAGCAGCAGGCAGGACGACGCGGAAGCACCCGCCTGCCCGGGTCCGGGACTGTCCCCGGCGCCTGCGGGCCTGCTGGGGGCGCCATACTCTGAGGCCTGGGGGTACTTCCATCTGGCCCCAGCACGTACAGGGCACCCGTTAGGCCACTGGGCCACCTGCCGGCTCTGCGGAGAACAGGTGGGACGCGGCCCAGGCGTCCAGGCGAAAACCTCTGCGCTGTGGAGGCACCTGAAGAGCGCGCACCTGCGGGAGCTGGAAAACAGTGACGCCCGGCGCTTGCCGCCTGCTCCACCCTGCCCGCTGCCGCTGCCCAACCCTGCCGCGGCCGCAGAGGGCGACTGGGCACACTTGTTAGAGGAGATGCGTGCTCTGGCAGTGCGCTGCAGCAGGCGTGAGCGCGAACTAGAGCGACGCGAGGCCGCGGTGGAGTTGGGCGAACGCGCCCTGGAGCGTAGGCGCAGGGAGCTGCAGGAGGAGGAGCGCGCTGCGCTCCGAGCCCGCCGCGAGCTGCAGGCTGAGCAAGAAGCTCTGCACGCGCGGCTAGGGCTGCGGGAGGTGAGACATTGCGAGGGCTCCCTGCACTGGGCCGCAGCGTCGCCCCCGCCTTTCAAAGAGGAAGCCGAGGAAGGAAGGGACGGTTGCGGCGTCAGGAAGGTCCTGCTGTAGAGGTTCTTGGCCACATCCACCAGCGCGTGGCGGCACTCCTGCAAGTGGGCCACAGACCAGTGCTCTCGGCATCCCCTGGACACAGAATAAAGTGTCACTGCCACCAAATGTGGGGCCTTCCACGCGATTCGTATGCCAGAGTAGAACCAAAATCATTTCTTCTCTGGGTGCCTGGGAAAGAGCCCCTTTGGCTTCTTGTGCTGTCAGCCTTTGTTGGGCAGAGGAATGGAGTTGCATAGCAGAGGAAAACAGCCCTAGGAACTCCAATGCCGCGCCACTTAGGACTGGTGACTAAAAGGACAGAAGCTTCCTTACACACTTAGGACTTATCATATTATGTGCCTATACACCACGCCAGCCCAAGGAGGAGGCGTGGAAATGAGGATAAAGGTTTTTACCCACAGAAGAGTTATACTCACCTAATGCAT
This sequence comes from Xerus rutilus, assembly GCA_028644305.1. Classification (NCBI taxonomy): domain Eukaryota; kingdom Metazoa; phylum Chordata; class Mammalia; order Rodentia; family Sciuridae; genus Xerus; species Xerus rutilus. Next base: position 54,259,438 of record CM053405.1, on the reverse strand, counting down.
GTTTGCCTAACAACAAGTTCTGGAAAAAATTATCTTTAGATTCCATGAATGATCTCTACATTTATCATCTCCAGAACTTCTCATCAGGGCAATCTTGGACAGCCCAGTTTTATTCCCCTTCCTCCACCTGTTCAACCAATGCCAGGTACATCCTGTTTCACCTAGTCATATCCAAACCCATTGGCAAGTATAGTACTTTCCCCGCTTCCTGCCACCATACTAGCAAGACATCTTGTCACTAGGAAGAGCAAGCAGTTCCTTCCCCACATCTTCAAGGTCCTCACTTCTGGACCAAAACAAAGCATCCTTCCATGTAAGGCTACATCTTCCTGCCATGTTTTCATACCCTTCCTTTTCCACACGGGTGTTTGCTGCTTTAGCATTCCTCTTCATGAGTCTTACTTAGTTCCTTCTCTTTCCTGAGTATCTTCCCCAGCTATGTTCAGTTTTTCTATGCTGAAAAGACAGCCCAAAAGAGCCAAGTAATCCTTGCTGCCTATAATTCCTCCCCATTTATTACTTCCTCACTGCAGGTCAGCTTTCCATGCAACATTCCACTCTTTCTAAGCTACTACAATCTTCCAAAGACCAAATATAGTTTATTTTAATCTCTTCCCTTTTTGAAATCCCTCCTTTGGTAGGTGGAACCTGCTTCTCCTCCAAAGAATTCCTTTTCCTGGTGTGAGCTGGTTCCCCAAATAGTTTTTCTTCAGGCATACTCTGTACTCATTTTTTTATATTGAAAAGCTCCATCAGGGCAAGGTTAGTAAAATGGTTAACCCATATACATACCTTCTACCTACACTGAACAATTGTTAATATTTTGCCTTATTGACATTTTCTTCTTTCTGCCCTATGCATGTGTAATGATGTTCCACCCAAAAGGATTTCAGTATATATCTCCCAAGAATGAAACCACAATTAGTTAACTTTTGTATAGCCTCTAATACAAGTCCTGAAACAAGATGCCCCAATTGTATGACGAATGATTTTTTGTTTTCTTTTTAAAAACAAGGTCCAAAGTCCATACTTTACTACTGGTTTTATCTCTTACATCTCATAGTTTAGAACAGTCCCCTGATAATTCTTCCCCCCATGACACACTTTTTGAAGCTTCCATCTATATTCTGGATTTGTCTGATTATTTTCCAGGGTAATTCCTATACTTCTTGCTCATCTCATACAGCTACAGTGAACTGTGCCAGCAACTCCTACCCCCAGGCTCAAATGTTCTCCCTGGGTCTAACCCTTCACGCCCAGCCCCCTTATCATGTCGCTTGCCCACAAATGGAAGGTGGAGACCTATTCAACTGCATCCTGTCTTTCACGAGATAACAAATATTTTCTAGGCACTTAAAGTATATCAGGCACATAACACATTCTCTACATGTATTATCTCACTTTATTCTTACAGCAGCCCTATGGGGGAGATATTGACTATGTTTTACAAATAAGGAAAGGGAGGTAAAGGGGTTAAGTAGCTTGTGCAAGATCACAGCTGGTAAGCAGGGATGGGATCTGAATGCAATAGCCAGGTGTAGTGATGCACGCCTGTAATCCCAGTGGCTTGGGAGGCTGAGACAGGAGGATTGTGAGTTTAAAACTAGCCTCAGTAAAAGCGAGATGCTAAGCAACTCAGTGACAACCTGTCTCTAAATAAAATAAAAAATAGGGCTGGGGATGTGGCACAGTGGTTCAGTGCCCCGAGTTCAATCCAAAAAAAAAAAAAAAAAAGCAATGCTCCTAGCTACTGTACTGCTTCCAGAAAGCTCCACATCCCTCTTAGTCACCCAGACAGATACCCATTTCCTTTCTAACTCCATTTTTTAGTTACTAAAATTAACTGGAATTATTAACATTTACTGAGCATTTACCATGTTTCATGTTTCACAGCTGGGCTAAATGCCTTAAAAGAATAATTCTGCAACACAGCAATCCTGTGCATACACCCATTTTGTAGATGAGATAGGCTCAGAGGACTTAATGTCTTCACAATCATATAATGGCTAAAAAACAGAATAGGATTTGAACTTCAGTCTCATTGAATCCTAGGCACCTGCTCTACTAAGTCTATGCAAAATACTGCACCTGACTGCCTTGGGTGGTCATGGCTCACAGCTCATTTATCAGTCATCCGAGATTCATCTTACCATCCTTGTCTTCTCACACCCGCCACTATCTTAACACCCTGGCCAAAAAATTGTCCAAAGTTAATGTTGATTACATCACTTCTCCTGCTAAAAAGTCAAGATCACACATCATTTATTTACTTATATTAAACTTTGTGGCCTTGCATTCTCTTCTCCCACCCAACCCTGTGCCAGTCTTACCTATTCCCTCCCCTACATGTACTGTATGTTCCAACCAAACTGGACACTGTTCCTGACATATCCTGATCTTGGCACCTCTGTGCTTCAGTCTCTTCCCTCTAAACCCTTTCAATCTGAGAATGAAAAATCCCACCCAAAAACAGGAGTAGAGCTTAGAGGTATAGCCCTTGCCAAGCATGTACAAGGCCCAGGTTTCAATCCCCAGCACCACAATAAAATAAAAATTGCCCCCATTTTCCACAAAACTTGCTTTGATCTCTCCTTATTTAGAGGCATTTTCTCACTTCCTTGGACTGCTAGCATTTTGTGTCACAACTCTTCATTTAGCACAGGGCTGTGCAGGTTCTTGTCTTACTAACCCTGCCAGACCCTGAGCCCTTGGGGTAGTTGTTCTCATTCTTCTACTCCTACAGTGCCTTGCAAATAACAGATACTCAATAAATATTTGAGGTATAGAGTTCACTTTAAGACTTTTACAAGTTAGTTTTCCTATAATCAGTAATGTAATTCTTCTCTTGTCTTTCATTCTCTAAGTATAAGTCCTAACAAAAAAATAGCCTAAAAAGAAGTAACAAGCATTTCCTGAAGCTCTTTAGTCAATAAAGATTTTAAAAGTTCCAGTTATTAGGCTGTTTGGTTTGAATCCAAGAAACTATTTTTACATATATTTTTTTCAGGAAGACTTTTTGTAAAACTTTTTTTTTTCATTATATAATTAATACAAATATGATGCCACAACCTATGAATAACAGCAGGAAAAAAATCCTTAAAAGGATTTTAATGTCCTGTCATTTCTTTTGTCTTTTCAAAGTTTTGTATTACTCTAATAACAGGATAAGTTATTTCTCTTACATATTATAATTTAACAACTTCTTGTGAATTTATAAGTTTGGTTGTAAGAGCTGATCTAAAAGCAAAAAAGACTTATGTAAGCTGGGCGCAGGGGCGCAAGCCTGTAATCCCAGCACTTTGGGAGGCTGAGACAGGAGAATCGCGAGTTCAAAGCCAGCCTCAGCAACGGCGAGGCACTAAACAACTCAGTGAAACTCTGTCTCTACATAAAACACAAAACAGGGCTGGGGATGTGGCTCAGTGGTCAAGTACCCCTGAGTTCAATCTCCAGTACCAAAAAAAAAAAAAAAAAGACTTATGTAAATGTTACTCTTCAATTTCACCACTTTTCAGAACCATTAAAAAAAAAGTGCAGATTCATTTTTGGCTGAATGGCATGTTCAGGGGACAGGCAAGAACAAGCATCCTGAACACTGACTGCCTGGTGCTGGCGATGGGAAGTAAGGGGCCTGATTTTTACTCTGCTCTACATACTTCTGCACTGCTATAACTTTTTATATCAATCATGAATTACTTTTAAAATAAAAAATTACTTATATTTTATAAATAACAAATCCTTTCCCTCAGCATTAAGCTTCTGCAGTTAAACAAAACTTTTACTATAATAGTATTGGATATAATCTCCCATTTCTAGAAAAGCCTAGAGAAAAATGTGGTCTTGTCACTCCATCATTTGACAGATCAGGATCTGAGAGAGTAATCTGTCCACTCTTAGAATACAGTAGTGGTGGCTGACTCCAGGTTCCTCAATAGATATTATACCTCTATAGCCTTGAGGACTCCTCCTTGCTCATCTGGCAAAGCATGAACCAAGCAGCTGAGCTGGCACCCTGCTAGCAGCTAAGAAGTGAGATTTGAGAATGCAGAAGTAGGTTCTGAGAATTGGATCAACCTCTCTAGCTGTGGCAGGCTGCTCACAAAGAGCTTTCACTAATAACTGGTGATGGTGATACCCCTCGTGTATATCAACAGAGTTGCCCTGGTTTACATGACGGGGCACCATCCTGTACTTTTTTTGGTACTGGGAACTGAAGCTAGGGGCGCTTGACCACTTGAGCCGCATCCCCAAGTCCATATATATACAAATATATATATTTGTGACAGGGTCTTGCTAAGTTGCTGACACTGGCTTTGATTTCATGATCCTCCTGCCTCTCAGCCTCTGGGGTTACAGGTGTGTGCCATAAGCCTGGTTCACCCTGTACTTTTGAGAGGGGTACATGCAGTGGCAAGGTTGGTGGCTGGAACTCAATTCCTAGTGTTATAAAGTGCCTGTTGATTCTTCAGGTTTAACCCTAGCAAGGAGAAGTGGGTGAGGGAAACCAGGATAATGACAACTAAACTTGAAATGACTAGGGCCCTTTAAGAAACTAAGTTGTCCACGGAGGTTAGAGAAGGGTTTGATCTGGGTTAGGCTGATTTTCTACTTCAAATAACTGTCTGTATCCTTCAAATCTCAAGAGATTAACAAATAATGCATTTTAAAAATTCTGAATTGCCTTGGACTCATTAAAGAGGTCTGGCTTCTTCCCTCCTTGTTTGTGACAGTATAGGAGATTAAACCCAAGAGGGTCCTCCCACTGAGCTACACTCCCAGCCCTTTTTGTTTTTAGACAGAGTCTTATTAAGTTGCCCAGGCTGCCTTTAAATTTGTGATCCTCCTGCCTCAGCCTCCAGAGTTGCTGGGATTACAGATTGTGACATTGTGTCTAGCCAAGGAATTCTATTTCAAAAGGTCTAACCTTACCTTTCAACAACCTAAATGTGCTTCTTTGCCTGGAAAATGGATGAGGTGATCATTAAGGTCCTCTTTGGCTCTAATATGCTATGATTACAGGAAATACTTTAAAACATTAATGGATATTTTAGTGAATCAGCTGATTAGATTAAATGGATTTTCTTGTTAACTGCAGATTTAGTGGAAAACATTGAAAGTCACACACATATTCTTTGCTAAAAATTATTATTAAAAGCAATAACAATATTAAGGTACTAATTCCTTCAGATTCACTACCAAGACTGAACCTATGTGTAGCAATCATCAGCCCACTCTCCATAATCTACCCTTTTTGTCCTCATAACACCCTGCAGGCAAAGCAGAAAGAATTGTTCATGGTTTACAAATGACACCCCAAACTTCCAAAAGATTAAGTGGCTTGCAGAAGACCACACAGCTAGTAACAGATTAGGGTCTGAAGCTCAGTCCATGGATCCATTCACATCTGTAGCTAAACAGCTGCGCTTCCTTCCAGGCCTCTCTTCATCTAGCCCATCTCTTTGGCAGTACTGGCAGCTCTGGATCTTGGTCTGTGTGTTTTGTTAACACTTGGGTTTATGTTGGCTATTGCCTCCCACAAGCTCTGGTATCAGAGGCAGCTCGACAGCTTTCCCAGAAGTGAAGTTGGCCTTTGTATTAGTTTCCTATTGATGCTATATTACACATCTTAGTGACTTTTAAAACACCACAAAATTAGTTTTACAGTTCTGTAGGTCAGAAGTCCCAAATAGATCTCAAAGTGTTGGCAGGCCTGTGTTCTTTCCTGGAGGCTCTAGGAGAGAATTTGGTTTTTGCCTTTTGCAGTTAAGGACTGTCCATATTCTTTGGCTTGTGGCCCCCTTCCCTTCCCAAGGGTAGCATGGGCCAGTCAAGTCTCTCATAATACATTTCTCAATTAAAGGACTCCCTTTATGTTAAGCTCAGCTGGTTAGCAACCTAATTCTATCTACAACTTTAACTCCTATCCCCAATGTAACATATTGATAGGTTCTAAGGACTGGGACACAGATATCCTTCCTTGTAGGGAGTACATTATTCTGCCTACTACAGCATTATTTGGTGGGCTAAGGCAGATGTGAAGAAGGGATGTGCCTGATGGGTGAACCCCTCTTTCACAGAAAATTAACACTACAGTGGGGGCTCCTAATCTATACCTACTTGTACTAATCTCTCTGCCCAGAGCAAGGAAGACTTGGACTTTTCTAGGACAGATACTTAGAAGGTGAGTGTTCAGAATACCCCCAGGAGAATTCACAGATCTCTACAGTTCTGAATACATTTGTGAATTTGTACACTGACTATGGCCTAAATGACTAAGAAGGCTGGTTAGTGTGAGGAGTTACAACTCTTTGGAGTTAGATGTGATTTAACATCTAAAATTCCAGCCTAGGGATATAGCTCAGCAGTAGAACACTTGCATAGCACGCTTGAGACCTTGGGTTTGATCACCAGCACCACAAAAAAATGTTGACTTTTTAAAAAAAATCTAAGCTTCCTACCACCTAGGTTAGGTGTTTTGACAACCATCCTAACCCTCTGAAACTCAGTTTCCTCATCTATAAAATGAGGATAATACACCCCTTCCAGGGTTGATGTAAGAAGAAAGATATTCTTTAGGAAAATTCTGATATATGGTTTGAACTCAATGACTGTAATTTCTAATTCTCTTATTTACCAAACAGGATCTCAAAACCAATCCTCAGGGGCTCAGAAAGGGCAGGTTCCTTGGGAGGGTTCCTGAGAACAGTTTTATACAAACCACAAAGGTTTGCCAGGTCATTCTCCTCCCCAGCAGAACTACTTTTCCATCAAAACAAAATTTTCATTCTGGATTTGCTAATGAGCTGCTCCAGTCAACACTCAATATGGCTTATAATTACTAAGTAATCTAACATATCATACAAGTGAATATGTAACAATCTATCTGAGATAGTTTTTCCTTCGAAGTAATCACTCTAGAAGATTATACAGTTACTCAGAAAGTGCTTCCATGCTTAAAATTTTTCTGGAACTCATCTTTTTTTCAGAGTGTATAGTACAGTCTCTAGCACATTCTTTAAAACATTCTTAAGTTAGTAAATACTCATATTTCCAGGATAAATTTTAAAAAACTGTTGCCGATTATTCACAGCCCAGATTAACATTTCTGGCTAATAAGGTGAGGTTATAATAAAGCAATGATAATTATTTTTGTATGGCTAATAAATTGGTCTTGATAGCATTGTATATTAAGGTTAAGTAAAGGTAGCATGGTCATGGTAAAGATTAAAGCCCATTTTAGCTGGTTTATAATGTGAATGAATTCAGGTAGCAGTGGGAGTCATTATATATTTAAATGGTATTAAATGGTTTTTTAAATGAAAATCTTAATTATGACATTCTCTGAAATCTGATTTCATAGGATTAAAATGAGGTTTTAAAGAAAAACATTAAATGATAATGAGAGCTTTATTCTTTCAGTATATATTCTCATGGGCTTTTGGTCAAGATAAGTAATGATCAGATGAATGAGCTGGCAACCTTACTGCCCTCTGAAGTCTGCTAGTAATTGGAAGCTAAGTAATATGTTGTCACATGTTTAAGTACATTTAATAATATTCTACCAACTTCTCCTTGTCTTCTGCTTGCTGGGCAATGAAATACCATAGCATTTTAACACAGATGAAGACAGCTAGCTTTTTGATGAAAGAATTCCTGAAAAGTCATTCCTCCTCAGCAGACAGAGACATTATTTGCCTCCATTAATGCAAGCTTTCCCAACTGTGTCTGCTCTTCAACCTCCAGGGATTTTCTTTTGATTTATGCGTTTTTCACCAACACCAACTTCCAGTGACTTGATTAATGGTTTTTATTGTGTTTTACTGTGTTTTCTTGATACTTCAGTAATCTACTGCTCAGATTTAGAACTGTAAACCCAAATGTCTGCACAGTCAATTACTATTATTCTCAAGCAACTAGAGGGAATAGAGACTTGGTAAGGTTTTACTATTGACTACAGTCCCAAACTCTCAAAAACCTAACTAAAATCCCCATCAAAATACCAATGGCATTCTTCAGAGAACCAGAAAATACAATCCTAAAATTCACATGGAAACCATAAAAGACCTCAAAGAACCAAGGCAATTCTCAGCAAAATGAGCAATGCCAGAGGCATCACAAATACACTACAGAGACATAATTACAAAAACAACCTGATTTGGTATAAAAACAGACATGAAGAACAATGGAAAACAATAGATGACCCATAAATAAATCCATGCACCTATAGTCATCTCATTATTGATAAAGATACCAAAAGCACATATTGGAGATAAGACGCCCTCTGCAAAAACTTGTGCTGGACCATATGATCTAGCTATACCACTTCTCAGTATTTACCCTGAAGACTTAAAGGCATCTTACTACAGTGATACATGCATGCCCATGTTTATAGCAGCACAATTCACAATAACCCATGGAACCAGCCTAGGTGTCTATCAACAGAAGAATAGATAAAGAAAAGGTGGTATATATACACTATGGAGTTTTATTTGGCCATAAAGAAAAAATGAAATTATGGCATCTGCAGGAAAATGGATGGAACTAGAGACCATCATGTTAAGCAAAATAAGTCAAAATCAGAAGTTTAAAGGTCTTAAGCTTTCTCTCATATGCAGAAAATAGAGAGAAAAAAGGAAAACAAAGATGGAGATGGATCTCCTAACAATCAAAGGAGATCAGCAGAGGAAAAGCACCAAGGGGTGGGAGGCAGGGAGGGAGTGGGGGAATGCTGGGGAGTGATATTGGCCAAATTATATGGTTATATTGTGTACATGTATGAATATGTAACAACAAATTCCATCAATATGTACAACTATAATGTACCAATACAAAATAAGGGAAAATGGTGCTGGAAAAACTAGATTATTACACTTAGAAGATTGAAATTAGATTTCTCTCTCTCACCCCATAAAACACAAAAAAACTTAGATGAAAGATCTTAATGTAAGACTTGAAACTTTGAAACTGTTAGAGAAAAACACAGGGGAGACATTCCAAGATATTGGCACTGGCAACAATTTCCTGAATAAGACTCTGATAGCTCAGGAAATAAAAGCAAAAGTTGAAAAACAGAAATATATCAAGTTAAAAAGCTTTTGTGTAAATAAAATAATCAACAAAGAGAGAATCTATAGAGAGAAATCTTGGAGAATATCTTTGCCAATTGTTCATCTGACAAAGGACTAATATCCAGAATATATAAAGAACTCAAAAAAATTAACAGAAGAGCAAGTAATCTAATCGATAAATGGGCAAATGACCTGAACAGATATTTCTCTAAAAAATAAAAGAAATGTTCAATGAAAGAATGTTTAACATCTTTAGCCATTGGGGAAATCAAAATTTCACCAAGATTCCAACTTACCCAAATCAGAATGACTATTATGGAAAAACCAAAAAACGAACATGTTGGCAAGGATATGGAGAAAAAGGAAGGATTATCCACTACTGGTAGGAATGTAAAATACAGACCCTAGAAATCATATGGAGATTCCTCAAAAAACTAAAAGTAGGGAGCTACAGGTGACGGCACACACCTATATCCCAGCAACTCAGGAGGCTAAGCCAAGAGAATTGCACATTTGAGCCCAGCCTCACAAACTCAGAACTTGTCTCAAAGTAAAAATTTTAATATGAATATGTAACAACAAATCCCACTATTATTTAGAATTATAATGAACCAATTAAAATGAGAAAAAAACTTTAAAGGTGTGAGGATGTAGTTCAGTGGGAAAATATCTTAGGTTTAATCCCTAGTACCCCTATCCCACAAAACCTAAAACTAGAACTACCATACCACTCCTGGATGTATACCTGAAGGAAATAAAGAGAAACCAGCATACTCATGTTTACTGAAGCACTACTCACAATAGCCAAGATATGGAATCAGCCTAGGTGCCCATCAGTAGATAAATAGATAAGCCAGGCACGGTGGCACAAGCCTGTAATCCCAGCACTTTGGGAGGCTGAGACAGGAGAATCGTGAGTTCAAAGCCAGCCTCAGCAATGGTGAGGCGCTAAGCAACTCAGTGAGACCCTGTCTCTACATAAAACACAAAATAGGGGTGAGGATGTGGCTCAGTGGTCGAGTGCCCCTGAGTTCAATCCCAGTACCAAAAAAAAAAAGATAAACTTGTTCGCTTTTGTGTGTTATTTTTTAAAAATGTATTTTCATAGTTTTACAGTTTTCCCATATGTTCATTCTCCAGGCCCAATTCTGGGTTTCCCTGAGAAGTCTTGAGTCTAATTAATTAACTGCTGATTTATTCTCATAAAGAAAACAAGGTCTTTGGGCAAAAAATAATTTTTATGTCTATGTTAACCAAAAAAAATAAAAAAAGATGAATCGGACATTATTACCCTATGTGCATATATGATTACATGACCTGTGTAACTCTACATCATGTACAACCAGATGAATAAGAAGTTATAGTCCATTTATGTGTCAAAATACATTGTCATATATAACTAATTAGAATAAATATATATATATTAAAAAAAAGATCGAGGGTTTTATCAGGTAAACTGTACTAAAGACTTTGAGATGGATGTGTAGGCCATGAACTCACAATCAACATCCTGATTATGATAGCCTAGAAGTCATGGGTATATTGATGATAAATTAAACTGGACACACATGAGAGAGCAAAAAGTACCTGGGGTTGAGCCTTGAAGACTACTCCACTTATAGGTGAATTCTTACCTACTAAAAATGTATGTGTAGACACAGTTAAACTTATAATTACACTGGCTTACTTTTTTTTCCCTTAATACTGGGGATTGCATCCAGGACCAGGGGTACTTAATCACTGAGCCATATCCCCTGTCCTTTTTCTTTTTAGATAGGGTCTCACTAAGTTGTTAAGGCTGGCCTGAAACTTGAAATCCTCCTTCCTCAGCTGCCTCAGTCACTGGGATTACAGGAATCTGCCTCTGTACCAAACTGGCTTACCCTTAAAAGTTCAAATTTAGCTGGGCACAGTGGTGCATACCTGTAATCCCAGTAATTTGGAGGCTGAGGCAGGAGGATTTTAAGTTCAAAGCCAGCCTAAGGAGTTCAGTGAGACCCTGTCTCAAACTCAAAAAAATAAAAAGAATTGGGGATACAGTTCAGTGGCAAAATACTCTGGGTTCAACCCCCACTACTGGGAAAAAAATTTTTTTTTTTTAAGTTTAAATTTAGAACTGAGTGCAGTGGCATGCACCTGTCGTCTCAGCTACTTGGGAGGCTAAAGCAGGAGGATTACTTGAGCCCAGAGTTCAAGAAGGCCAGTCCAAGTGACAGCAAGACCCTGTCTTAAAAGGAAAAAATGAACCAACCAACCAACCAACCACAAAAAGTAAAGTTCAAATGCAGAAATAAGAAGTGACAGCCTGTTCACTTACTGGGCCATTAATATTAAAAATTTAATATGTATCCCAACATTTTAAAAATAAAAAATAATACTACACTACAAAAAAAATCAGAAAATAGATTATTATTCTTCATTGGGGTATAGAATGTTCTATCTTATTCATTTGAATGGCTACAAAATATTACATAGTAAGGATGCATCACAATTTAACCAACCCCTTGGTCTCTACTAATGGATAGTTAGAATATCTGGTAGACATTTACCTGCCCATTCAATATCTACTTCTCCCCCTTCAGCTTTGCTCATTGAATCCCAACTTTTTCTAATGTCAACATGCTCAGTCCCAAATGATGGTTCATAATCGGCTTAAGCCAACTGTGACCATCTTGTTACTTGCTTTTAGAGTATCCCTTCTATGGGTAGTCCTGCTCTGTGCTTCTGTGTGGAAGGTTAAGGACCCTAAAAAGTCAATGGTGACATTTCTGAGTATAATTTTGCTTTCCTGATAAAGAAGAACTAGCACTGAATATTGATCTTTCCCTGTTCTTCCTGTTTGAGACATGACTACAATGGCTAGAGAGCCAGAAGTCATTCTACAATTACAAGGCCAGAAGTTAACACTGAAACAAATAAAGCAGGAGGCATAAACTTTGCCTTACGGAATCCAAATATAAATTCTACTTTCAATTCTGAAAAATTGATATGTTTTAAATCAAAGAATCAGAGAAGAGATATCAGTGAGGCCCTACATTTCTACACACTTAGAACATGACTTAGGGAAAATACTTTCAACTGTTCCTGAGAACATCTTTAGGGATTGTGCCCCAGTGTATTTTATCTGTCTTGCAACTTTGTACAATGAACTTTGTATACAAGCTCCGAAACCTCCTTCCCTTGTTTGAGATTTTTATTTTCTTGTGCCTGCTCTTTGAAAATATCCCAAATTAATAAATACATGAACGAGAAGGCTTCTGATTTGAATGAAATTGCTTTTCATAAATTCACACCTAGAATAAAAATGAAACATTGGAAGTAAAAACCATTTCAAAAGCAGAAAAATGTTCCTCTTTCTTAGGATAAGAGTACTTCTTCTACAGTTTAATATCAGAAAACAGCTTCTGTTAATTGAATATGAACAGTTTCTTTAGTTATCATGTTCTGGCAAAAATATGACATGTTAGATTTCTTAAAATTCAGTAACCTGTAGCTGTATTTAAAATGAATACATAAAAACTATTTTTTTTTAATTTTTTTTTTTTAGTTGTTGATTGACTTTTATTTATTCACTTTTTATACGCAGTGCTGAGGATTGAACCCAGTGCCTCCCACATGCGAGGCAGGCGCTCTACCACTGAGCCACAATCCCAGCCCACATAAAAGCTATTTTTATTTTATTTTATTTTTTTTATTTATTTTTTTAATATTTATTTAGTTGTTGATGGACACAATGTCTTTATTTTATTGCTTTGTATGTGGTGCTGAGGATCGAACTCAGGGCCTCACGCATGCGAGGCAAGCACTCTACAGCTGAGCTACAATCCCAGTCCAAAAGCTATTTTTAAATTAATGAATTTATACCATATGATCTTTAAAATTTTATACATAAAACAATTTTATTATCCAAGTTTATATATAACTCATATGCTCCTAGCTAGAAGCTCATGTTTGTATGACTTTTACAGTTTACAAAATTCTTATATGTATACTTTCTCATTTGCTATTCAACATAGACATGTGAGATAAATATCATTCTTATTTTACAGATGAAAAGAGACCCAGACATTATTCAGTATATTAATTACTATGCAATGTAGCCCTGAGACTTTGGCTCTTCAAAGGGATTTAATAATGCAAATACTACATATATTTCAATTTTATCACCATTTTCAAGTTTTCCATTTTCTTAGCAAAAAAAAACCAAAAACAATTTACCCCCTCCCCACAACTATGAAAAATGTTTTCCCAAATGTAAAAACAAAAAAGGGAAACATTATACACAGTTGTACTCTAATGAAATCCTCCAGAAGCAAAATCTATTTTGAAGGCCCTATATTGTTGCCTGTTCAGGATGCCAGCAGCAGAACCACATTTAGATCAATAGGTATTTTTTTTTTTGTTTTAGAAAACAATGCAGGGCACTCTTGCTACCTTCAAGTCTAATGTGCATACATGTCAAACTGTGTAGGTGGTCAGGAAGGATATGGAGTACTTTATCCAAAATTAGGAATTACAAGATGTAATTATTACAGCCTAAGCCTCTAGGGACTTGACTATTTGGTCATGTCTCTGTAGTCATAATTTATTTTTCTTTCACCATCACCCTTTCTCCCTAAGTACCCCTGTGTACCATGCAAATTGGCCATTCTGAAAGGCTGCCTTTCTTTCTGAATTATCTTCTGTAGTATATAGCTTTTATTTTCTGAGTTTTCTTTTCCTTATTTCTAGATCTTAAAGACATTTATTCATGGTAGATGACAGATACTGTCATGGTAGATATTCACTCCTCTAAAAGGGTCAATGCCAGTGTTAAAGGATAGTGATAACTGGTAGAGCAGTGACACCTGTACTCCAATGACTGCACTGCAGTTCTCTAACACTGGAGACTATCCTTTTGTTATTTCTCTATCAATTTAAAGAGGAAAATTCTGGTTGGTTGCAAATTCAAAGTAGATCAACATGTTTAAATCACTGTCTCAATGAACTGGTCTTTTAAATGTTAAAATGATTTTTATTGCATTCAAGGACATTTTCAATAATATCTTGAGTTTGAGTCTGTGGCTAGGTAATCCATTTGCACTAGAAATCAGATTTCTCTGATACAATTCCATTGCCCGCAATGGTATTTATCAAAACTACAAATGCTAGCACACTGAATTATGTCAATACTGTACTCAGTTGTTCATATCTAAATATTTCATCAGCTAAGAAACAAACCAAATGTAAATGCTGAATATATAGTACAAATCAACAGATTCTTCACAGAAGAAAACTTTTAAAAGACTAATTTTCTACAACATGACACCTGTTCCTTAGTTCTTCAATAATGTTACTTCAGCTTTTTCAAGGATATTACCGTGTTTTCTGGCCATTTTTTATCTAAGTTCTAAAGAGCATAAACAAAGATGCACATAATCAGAATTGTTTTCATAAACTTTTGATGTTTCTTTCCTTTGCTGGATGTCTTGTAATAATGAATGAATGGAGACAAGGACAAATGTACATTTAAGATATTAGAGGTTACATGTATTTTCCTTACATGGCTAGTTGCTTATATGGATGTAGTAAATTACAGGATAGAATAAAGTTTGATAAGCTCATCCATGCCCTGTGAACTTTAGTCCATCACTGCATAACTTGATTCAGTCACTATTTATTGGTTTAAAAAATGGTTTTTAAAAATTGCAAACCATACTTTATTACACATTTCTGAATCAGGAGAGGGTATTTTGTGATACAGTTTCCTTGTGTCACTGACTTTTGGGGGAGAAAGTTTTTGCAATAAAATAAGAGTTTCCAAACTCTTTAAAAAACAACAACAAAAATACCTTCAATTTTGCTCTATGACTGACCTTCACTCTACAGTCCCTTTTACCCAAGGCATGGTCCCTGGTGCATCTTTTGGAGGTTTAGTTTCTGGGAAGTTTTCAGCAAACCTCTCTCGTGCTTTGTCCCAGTTTTTTTTACTCTTGGTTTGGAGAAGATGAACCTCTTCAATTGAGGATGGTTTGCCTGTCCCCAAGCCTGCATGTGTTCGCCGAAGCTGAAGCTGGATCTGTTATCAAAAATTGAGCAGAGGACTTATTTTACCATTTAAACATTAAAATCTGCAGTGTCCAACTTGTTATTCTAACTATAATTCCTTCATTTATTAAAGACTAACACACAAAAAAAATTTAAAACCCTGTCAAATGCATCAAATACATGGAGAAATAAGTATACCATTATTCATGAAACATCTACATTGTCTTGCTTATCACAAAGTACAGCCAACTTTTGATAAAATGGAATGCTCCTTAAATAGCAAACTGTCAAACTTCATCTTGATGTTGTAGAATATATCATTCCCTTTTGACCAAAAGTAAAACCCATTTGAACCTCCTGTCCCTATCCTAACCTGATTAAGTGAACAAGAAGGTTAAACATTAAGAATAATAAAGATGGGCTATGGATATAATAGTTCAGCAGTAGAATGCTTGTCTTGCATTCTAGAAGACCTGGGTTTGATCCTCAGCACTGAGTATCTGATAAAAGGTACCATGCTTATGGACTTTATTTTCAGATATCCTAGGAAAACAGTTAACATTCATTTTACATAAGAAAATTGAAGTTCCTTGCCCAGAGCTATATAGCTCATTAATGATGGAGCACACACATATTCTAATCTAGGTCTGACTACAAAACTATATTCTACCCTACCTATTGAAATTTGGTATGACATTCGCAGTGACCCATCTATTTCTTTAGGTGTCAGTTAATTATCATGAATGTTTTATAGTCAGGTTACTTTATAAGGTTTTTTTTGTGAAAGTCACCTGGAACCTCCTATCATCCAAGGGACTACAGAATGAAACTAAGCGTGTTTTACAAAGAGTATTCTCTATACTGCAGGTTCCATGCTCTAATTCTTGAACCTAATAGATTTCCCAGCTAACACAGAATCTGCTTGTCAATTGTTTTTTCAATATACAATACCAGGCATGGTAAGGAGGTCATTAACAAGAAGTGAATGAGTTAGACGTGTAGCTCAATAGTAGAGTGTTTGCATATCATGTACAAAGTTCTGTGTTCAATCCCTAACATTGCAAAACAAGGAAAAAACTATACAACTAAAGGATACAGAAGAACCCTTGTCTCAGGGTTATAGTCTAGTATAGATATAGGGGAAAAATTCTAAATGAGACTTTCCCAAGACATAAAATGCCAAACAAGGGCTGGGATTTTGGCTCAGTGGTAGTGTGCTTGTCTTGCATGTATGAGGCACTGGGTTCGATCCTCAGCACCACATAAAAATAAATAAATAAAGATATTAAAAAAAAAAAAAAGCCAAACAAAAACTCATATTCAGTAATCTGAATGCCACAAAGGTAGTAATCTGTTTTGGCTTGCTACTATATTCCCAGTACTTAAGGCAATGCCTGTCACATTGATCGTGCACATTAAATGTCTCCTAAAAGAATAAATGAATCGCCAGCACTTAGGGAGGCTGAGACAGGAGAATCATGAGTTCAAAGCCAGCCTCAGCAATGGCGAGGCGCTAAGCAACTCAGTGAGACCCTGCCTCTACATAAAACACAAAATGGGGCTGGGAATGTGGCTCGTGGTCTAGTGCCCCTGAGTTCAATCCCCAGTACCAAAAAAAAAAAGAATAAATGAATCAAATAAAATGTAATTCTTACCGGAGTTTTCATTCCTCCACCATCCTTTCCCAGGCCCTCTCCTTTTTTCCAGCCCATCTTCTCCAACATCTTCCGACCTTTATTGCTATCAGTAATTTCACTTTAAGGAAAATTAAAAGGACAACTGATGTATAAAAGACCCTTTAAGCCACATTTAGAATAAATTCACAAATTAAAAATACTTGATAAAGCAACTTTAGAAAACTGCTCGACAATTAAAGACATAAACTCTAGTCCTACACAAACTACATCACAGAAAAGCAAGTACATGTGCACCAAATGACATGTACAAGAATGTTCTTCCAGCACATTTTATAGCAATGAATGGGAAACAATTCAGATGTCCATTAATGATAAAATGGACAAATAAACTTAGGTAAATAAAACAGAATATTATACAAATGAAAATAAACTATAACAAAACTGTGGAACAATGAGAATACAGGTACAAAATAAATGCTAAATTGTTCATTTATTTAAAATTTTAAAATAGGTAGTTAAAAGGACTGTAGTTACCTTTGGGGATGAAAGCAGGATAGTGACTACCAGGAACAAGGAGCAAAAGGAATGTAGGCTTCCAGGGTAACTGAAAAGCTTCTTTTTCTTATCCAGGAAATATGTACTACGTAATGTGTTAGACTTATGATATACCACTAGGCTGGACATTTACCATTTGCATACTTATATGTGCATATGTTATACACTAACAAAAAATAAATTAAGGTGAAATAAAATCTCTCATTAACTATTGGCATTTTGTGCTGTAACTTTATATTCTGCTAAATTAAGGTGTTTTAATTTTACATTCTCCAATATCTTATTAGTTCTACAAAATATGCTAATTCAGCTGTTCATTTTTTATTCCTGCTTTCTAATTTAATTCTAATGTAATCTTGATATTCTTCAGCAATTATGTGAAAAATATTCAGCTTCAAAAATGCTTAGTATATCAATGTTTATAGCAGCTCAATTCACAATAGCTAAACTGTGGAACCAACCTAGATGCCCTTCCATAGATGAATGGATAAAGAAACTGTGGTATATATATATACACAATGGAATATTACTCAGCAATAAAAGACAATAAAATTATGGCATTTGCAGGTAAATGGATGGAGTTGGAGAATATCATGCTAAGTAAAGTAAGCCAATCCCAAAAAAACAAATGCCGAATGTTCTCTTTGATAAGTGATCAGCATCCATAAGTGCGGAAGGACATAGGAAGAATGAAAGAACTTTGGTCACAGGAGTGGGAGAGGGGGAGGGGGCATGAGGACAGTAAAGATGGTGGAATATGATGGACATCATAGCCCTAGCTTTATGTATGACTGCATGTATGTTGTGATTCTACATCACATACACAGAGAAATGAAAAAAAAATGCTTAGTGTATCTAAATTATAACACTATGTTATATCAAATCTGACTCAAAGAGTTGTAAGATGCACCAATGCACCACTGCACCACTGTTTTATGTACCATTAAGAAAAAACTTGGAGCTGGGCACGGTGGCACATGCCTGTAATCCCAGCACTTTGGGAGGCTGAGACAGGGAATCATGAGTTCAAGCCAGCCTCAGCAATGGCAAGGCACTAAGCAACTCAGTGAGACCCTGTCTCTATATAAAACACAAAATAGGTCTGGGGATGTGGCTCAGTGGTTGAGTGCCCCTGAGTTCAATCCCCAATCCCCGGTACCAAAAAAAAAAAAAAAAAAACACAAAATAGGGCTGGGGATGTGGTTCAGTGGTTGAGTGGCCCTGAGTTCAATTCCCAGTACCAAAAAAAAAAAAAGAAAGAAAGAAAAAACTTGCTATTTGTAGCAGCACAATTCAATAGCCAAACTATGGAACCAGCCTAGGTGTCCAGCAATGGATGAAGATAAAGAAAATGCAGTATGTATACACAGTGGAATTTTATTCAGTCATAAAAGAAAATAAAATCATGTCATGTGCAGGAAAATGGATGGAATTTGAGAACATTACGTTAAGTGAATTAAGCCAAACTTGGGAGGTTAAGGGTTGTATGTTTTCTCTCATATGTGGAAGCTAGAGAGAATAAAGGAAAGAAAGGTGGGGAAATCTCATAAAATCAAACTAGGATCCATAGAAAAGAGGAAAGAGACCAGGGGAAGGGATGAGGGAAGGAAAAGAGGAAATACTGGGGAATGATACTGGACAAATTAGAGTTATATTGTACACATGTATGAATATGTAACAACAAATCCCACCATTACTATACTACATTAATAAAATAATGTGGAAAAAACCCTGTTATTTGTAATTATAAAATTAGCACAAGTAGTATATCTTTGTATTAATGAAATATTTAGTCAAAATTTTATAAAATTACCACTTCTACATGAAAGGTTTAAAATTTTGACTCAACTTAGAATGGAAAAATGTACCTAACATGATTAAATGCAGAAATAGAGTCACAACACAGACCTAAAAATCACATTTTTCACATTTACCAAAGCTATTTTTTTTGGGGGGGGGGATACAATACAGGATTATTGTTATGTGTGAGATTAAGAAGGGGACAGCACAGTGGAAGCCCTCATGAATGCAAGGCCCTCCACTTGTCCAGGGGACCACAATTGGGGGTATATTTGACCCCACAGCCATCAGGAATGAGCCGCTTCTCAGCCACCATGTCTTCAAATTCGTCAGCATTAAACTTGGTAAAGTCCCACTTCTTTGAGATGTGGATCTTCTGGCAGCCAGGGAACTTGAACTTGGCCCTGAATAGGGCCTCATACATGTTCCTTGTTCTGCAGCTTGGTGCGAATGGACATGATGACTTGGCTAATGTGAATCCTGGCCACTGTGCCCTGGGGTTTCCCAAAGGCACCCCGCATACCTATTTGGAGCCTGTCAGCCCTAGCACAAGACAACATCTTGTTGATACAGATAACATGGAAAGAGTGGAGCCACATATGAAAGCCATCTTTGCCACAACTTTTACCACGTACTTGTTGGCACAAATTCAGGCATCCTCCAAAGCTTCAGAAGATAGCTGCTCATATTCATCAGACACCATGTGGCTACAGAGTGGGAACTCATCCACTTTTGCCTTTTTCCACCCAGGGTCAAAGATGCAGATTTTGGCATCTGGGACACCCGGGTAGAAACAAGACTTTGGGTACGGCTTGTTTTTACAATACCTGTAACACCGGGCGGGCTGGCAGCCCTTGGCGACACCAGGATTTTCAGTGGCACGCCGAAGGAAAAGAGTTACCAAAGCTATTTTACCAAGAAAAAAAGAACCGAATCAAAGAAAAATAAGCAAAATACTATCTCAGAGTCAACAAAAACAAAAAGAATTTGAGTGCTAAAATAATTATTAAAAGCCAGGCATAGTGGTGCATGCCTGTAATCCCAGCTACTTGGGAGGATGAGGCGGGAAGATGGCAAGTTTGAGGCTAGCTTGAGCAGATTACCCTATGAATATAATTATGAAACAAAGAATGAAACAAACTCAGGAGACCAGTCTCAAAATAAAAATTTTATCAGAAGTGCTGGGAATGTTGTTCAGCACTAGAGCAATTGCCTAGTACGTGTGAGACTCTGAGTTAAATCTCCAGTCCTATAAAATTTAAAAAAAAAAAAATAACAGCTCATAACAATTTCTTACTAGCCCGATACATAACAGTATACTCACACAATTGGGTGTCTAGAATGTTTGCCATGCAAATGTATGGATGTGCAAAAGTATGCATGTGTACATATAAATTTCTAGCAAATAATGGAATGTTAGTACTAGAACACAATAAAAACAGACTGATCATTCCTTTAAAAGTTACCTACCAGAATATATTGCCCTGTCAGATTACCCTATGAATATAATTATGAAACAAAGAATGTCTCAAGCAATATCATTCAATACTCACGAGTGAACTGATGCAGGAGCATCATCTCTTTGGAAAGTTCCTTCACTTCCAACCTGCTCCCTGCGTTTTCCAGCTCTATCTTTATATTTTGGATTCTTCAATGTCTTTTCATCTTCATATTCTGTATTCTTAAAAAACACAAAACATTCATTGAGAAAAAATAACTAATGAATATATAATTTCCACACATTTGCCTTACTTTGCAAATATGGTTAATGTAGCCTCTATGATGAAATAAAACAAGCCTATGATAAAGATAACCGTGCTATTAGTTATACTACTTTTATTACATCCTCTTTAAATTTTTTATATTATTTCAAGTTGAGTCACACATAAGTATAAAAAGCGGAAAACATGGCAAAAATATACATTTTGCCTTAATTTTGTGCTCCTACATTGTTATATAAATTTTCAGCAAAGAAAAATATAGAACCCCCACCCCATGCCAGGGGTTCAGGAAAGAAATCTACTTTTGCTTTTCTCAATGGAACTGAAAGTTTCAAATGACCTAAAGTAGTTTGATACTGTTTCTTGGAAAGGAAAATATAGATAAAAAGGGAAATACCCTTTCATCCTGGTAATAAAAATAGCTTTTTGCTTCAATACAACTCCATTTATATGATTAATCCACCACCCAAAAACCAAGTTAAAGAGTGTGTTAAACTTCATGCTAGGTGATGAAACACAATACAATTAATAATCCCTAAGAGAAGACACACCTACCAGTAGCACAAAGAGGTAGTCTATTCATCTCAGGGCTCTGGAGAAAATTTCCCTTTCCTGTTATTACTGGCTAGTATTTTTTTTGGTATCAGGATTGACCCCAGGGTTGCTTAACCACTGAGCTACATTCTCAACCCTTTTTATTTTTATGTTTGAGACAGGGTCTTACACAGTTGCTAAGGCTGATCATCCTGCCTCAGGCTCCCGAGCTGCTGGGATTCCCTGTGAGTGCCAACACATCTGGCACTTATTGATCTTTACATAAAAACTATGACATTCATCCAGAGATGCTACGAACTGAAGAGTAACTCAAGGGAAGTATTGCAGAAGTTTTAATTTGATTCTTAAACAGAGAAGAAAATTATGGAACCATCTACCCAAATGAGTTTTTCCCTAAAAAACAAAACAATACAAAAATTGAGCCAAAATTTTCCAGAGCCAAGCACGGTGGCACATGCCTGTGATGCCAGCAGCTAGGGAGACTGAGGTAGGAGGATCACAAGTTCAAAGCTAGCCTCAGCAACTTAGCAAGGCCATAAGCAAATTAGTGAGACCCTGTCTCAAAATAAAATATAAAAAGGGCTGGGGATGTGGCTCAGTGCTTGAGCGTTCCTATTAAATAAATAAATAAAACCAAACGTTTTCAAAGAACATTTTATTCTCTATCATTTCCTTCTAAACTGGAGTGAGATGGAATCTCAGTGTAGTTTTAATTTATATTTCTCTAATTGCTAGAGATGTTGAACATATTTTCACACATTTGTTGATTATTCATGTTTCTTCTGGGAAGTGCCTGTTCAGTTCCTTTGACAATTTATTGATTGGGTTATTTTTTTGGTGTTATGTTTTTTGAGTTCTTTATAATCCTAGAGATTAATGTTCTATCTGAGGTACAGGTGGCAAAGATTTTCTCCCATTCTGTAGGCTCTCTCTTCACATGGATTGTTTTCTTTGCTGTGAAGAAAATTTTAGTTTGATTCAATCCCATTTTTTTTTTTTATTTTTTATTTTTTGTACCAAGGATTGAACTCAGGGGCACTCAATCACTGAGCCACATCCCCAGCCCTATTTTGTGTTTATTTAGAGACAGGGTCTCACTGAGTTGCTTAGTGCCTTGCCATTGCTGAGGCTGGCTTTGAACTCGCAATTCTCCTGTCTTAGCCTCCCAAAATGCTGGGATTACAGGTGTGCACCACCGCACCTGGCCCATTTATTGATTCTTTTTTTTTTTTTAACTTTTTTTTAGTTATTGATGGATCTTTATTTTGTTCATTTATTATTTATGTGATGCTGAGGATTGAACCCGGTGCCTCACGCATGCTAGGCAAACGCTCTACCACTGAGCTACAGCCCCAGCCCCGCATTTATTGATTCTTGATTTTACTTCTTGTGCTTTAGCAGTCTTGTTGAGGAAGTCAGTTCCTAAGCCGACATGATGGAAAGGTGAGTGGTAGCAACTTATTATTCCACATCGTCATGAAGAGTAAAAGGCACTGGACAATCATGCTTAATACCTAGATGATGTCTAGCTCAGCCATTCAGTAGTTGGGGACAATGAGCATTAGTTTTCCAAAATAAAACTGGAAATAATAATTTCCTTCCCGCTCTACTTAAAGATTTAAATAGTGACTTTTTAAACAGTTTTACTGAGGTATCATTAACAACAATAAATTACACATTCCATGTACACATACAATGAAATACTTTGGAGACTGACCTATGAAACAATCACCATATGCAAGAAAATAAACACATCCATCTTCCCCCAAAGTGTCCCTTTCCATCCTTGATTGTTTTTTTGTTTGATTTTTTTTTTTTTTGGCAATGCTAAGGACAGAACCTAGGGCCTTATATATCAAGGCAAGCACCCTGCCACTGAGCTACATCTCCATCCCTCCCTATGCCTTTTTGTACCCAACCCTCCAGACCTTCCCCGTGTGTCTGTCCTCCTTTGTTTTCAGAAAACAAAGTTTTTGTCACAATTTAAGTTTATATAAATGGTGCAGGACAGTCCTCTAGGTAGCCTTGAACCAACACAACACCCTCCTTTATCACTTGTAGTTCTTAAAACTAACTGTGGAATGTGTTGGAAATGTAAAACCCTGAGAATACAGAACGACTGATTGCAACAGCCCATTCTCTGTTCCAGTCCCCACCTAGAAACAGGATGGTCTTTTTTTTAAAATTTTTTAGTTGTTGATTGACCTTTATTTATTCATTTATTTATTTGCGGTGCTGAGGATCAAACCCAGTGCCTCCCACATGCGAGGCAAGCACTCTACCACTGAGCCACAATCCCAGCCCGAAACAGGATGTTCTTCAACACTTCAGCCCCATTAGTCACATGACTTCATGTATAAGCAGGTTGCTTTCTGGGGTCCCTCATCTGCAGTACAAATAGGACACAAAGGTTGAGACTCCATCCACCCAGAATGCAACTTTCTGATCCTTGGGGACTAGTTCATATGAATCCTGGGCTTCTGCTGTTCCTTGTTGCTTAGTAAGTCTGTTTTACATAACTTGTTGTATATGAGTGTGGTCTTTCTCCCCAGACTTAGACTAGTTGGAAACCAGTAGACAGTGAACCTGCTTCATAAGTAAAAACATACTGTATGAACTCATGTGACTGTCTTCTTTCACCCAACATAATTATTTTAAATGAGATTCACTAAGGTGGTAGCCTATATCAACAGTTCTTCTTTTTTTTTTATCAATAAATAGCTTTCTACTATAAGACTATACTATGGTTTATCCATTTATAATGGATATTTAAGATTCACAGTTTTGCTTTCTAACTATTGCCTGTTAGTGGTTTTTTTTTTTTTAATATTTTTTTTTTAGTTGTAGATGGACACAGTGTCTTTATTTTATTGCTTTGTATGTGGTGCTGAGGATCGAACCCAGGGCCTCACGCATGCAAGGCAAGCGCTCTACCGTTGAGCTACAATCCCAGCCCTGCCTGTTAGTGGTTTTACAGAAATACTACTTATCATAGAACAACCTGAATTAATTTGAGACAATAAGCCATCACCTATAGGACAGATAGTATATAATGCTGACTCGCAGTATTAATACTGATTTCAATTAAAAGGAAGAGGTGGCTGTAAAATTATAGATATTAAAGTTCTCTTTACTCTCACTTTAAGACTGGCCTACTAAATGTTTAAAACCAAAAACTTGGAGACCAAAGTCAAGGAAATAAAAGGGCCAAGGGAAAAGCAGTCAAGGTTTTGGCCCTTGCCCTCTAAAGCCAACCAGGACCCAGAGAATGATGGGACCCCTCTCTGGGCCCTGCAACTCCAGTGAGTCACCCAATCTACTGTAGATCAGGGAAATCAAGAGGACCCTAGAGAACAGGAAACCAACCAGTACATATTCTGCAAAGAGGAGGATCACTGGAGAGGGGTATGTGGTTAGCAAGACCCTGACCCATCCTGGCAGATTGAACACGTGGTAGAGGAAAGCTAAAGGAGCCAAGAAGCTTTGCACATGTTCCCAAGAATGATCTCTTAGGAATCTCAGCTGACTCTTTTTTTCTCTTTGGTCCCAGGATTGAACACAGGGGTGCTTAACCACGGAGCCACATCCTCAGCCCTTTTTTGTGTTTTATTTAGAGACAGGGTCTTGCTGAGTTGCTTAGGACCTTCCTAAATTACTAAGGCTGGCTTTGAACTCATGATCCCACTGCCTCAGTCTCCCAAGCCGCTGGGATTACAGGCATGTGACACAGAGCAAGGCTCAGCTTACTTTGAACAGTAGATAGGAACAAGGCTGATTTTGAACAACTTGGTCTTAAACACCTGGCGAACAGTATAACCAAAGCATAGTCCTACATGGACATTTGAAAGGAAAGACAATGGTTTTTTAAACGTAACTTAAGATGTGTCAGCCCTACCAAAAGTAAGTTGGTAACTATAAAGTAGGGGTTCTTGGGAGTACCTAATAATAATCACAAAGGACTCTAGAATCACAGGTTTGTCCTGAGTTAATTTGAGCCTGATCTCATAGACCTACAAATCTTCCTAACTTTCTACATAGATAAACTGTTTTTTACTGATATGATTATAAATTACTATCTTCATAGTTTTCAGAGATTGGCTGAAATACTAATTTCTTTCGTGCTAATTATTTACAAAAAAAGTAATGCTTTGCTATCTTGTTATGGTTGTCTTAGCATGATCTCTGCCCTATGTATGCCTTGACCAGTCACCTGCCATCTGCCACTGTGGACCTCTGCACTGCCCTGTTGCTGAACACACTTAACTGTCCACACCTCACCTGATATAGAAGGAAGACTTTGGGTTACTTACCCCAACTTCACCCTCTTTCAGCAGGAAGCAGCTTAGAGATGTTGTTTTTCATTTTTCCACAGAAATGGAATGCAGAATTTTTTTTTTTTTTTTTTGGTACCAAAGATTGAACCAATGGGTGCTTAACCACTGAGCTACATCCCCAGCCCTTTTTTAAAAATATTTTATTTAGAGACAGGGTCTCGCTGAGTTGCTTAGGGCCTCACTAAGTTGGTGAGTCTGGCTTTGAACTCGTAAACCTCCTGCCTCAGCCTCCCAAGCTGCTGAGATTACAGGCATGTGTCACTGTGCCTGGTGGAATATAGAAATTGACAGTGGAAAATATAACATCAGTCTACTTTATGCTTTAAAATAGCCCTTGCTGCTTTGCCACTGCAACTTTTATTTTGGTGGGGGGATACTGGGGATTGAACTCAGGGGTACTCGACTACTGAGCCACATCCCCAGCCCTATTTTGTGTTTTATATAGAGACAGGGTCTCACTGAGTTGCTTAGTGCCTCACCCTTGCTGAGGCTGGCTTTGAACACTCAATCCTCCTGTCTCTGCCTCCCAAAGTGCTGGGATTACAGGCATGCGCCACCACACCCAGCTATGCAACTTATTTTTAAAATGGACATGTTTCTTTCTCTTCCTCTCTCCCTGCTCCTCCCTAATCTCTCCCCATCCCTAATCTCAAGGGAAATAGTATTGCCTTTCTTCCCCATCCTAGGCAGAGTTATCTGCTCAATAGGAACAAAGTAATTCAGACTTTGGGGATGACAAAGAAGATCTCAAAAAAGACTATCTCCCAAATTAACAAGTGAATTATAACGCCAACAGAGAACACATGGAATGTAGCTTTTCTTGAATCATCTCTTTAAAAGTCCCCTATTCCCCTTGATGGGCAAAATCACAGCTTCTGGGACAGGAGTCCCATGTGCTTCTCCTTTGCTAGCAAAGAAACAGAACTTCTGTATCCTTTTTCTCAAAAAAAAAAAAAAGATTCTCAGTTTTGGGCTATTTAAAAAAATGCAGCTATGTCCCCTCTTGTTCTTCCATGGCTAAATGTTAACCTTTAAAGGCTGAAAGTTAGAATTTTTAAAAAATGCAGATATGAACATTTTTTAATTAGTCTTTGAATCACAATATGCATGTATAATATGTCAAATACACTCTATTGTCATATACATCTAAAAAGAATAAAAAAAAGAAAGCCAGAAAAAAAAATATGCTTGCATTTCTCTTTGGTAAATACTCTGAAGTGGAATGGCTGAATCATATAGTAGATGTATTTTTTTTTCATTTTTTTTTTAGTTGTTGATGGACCTTTATTTTATTTATTTATTTATATGTGGTGCTGAGAATCGAACCCAGTGCCTTACACATGCTAGGCAAGCACTCTACAACTGAGTTACAACTCCAGCCCCAGTAGGTTAATTTTTAACTTTTGTATTGGTTTTGTGGGGCAAGGGATCTAACTTTGGGCCTCACACATGCTGAACAAGTGCTCTAGCCCTGAACAACAACTCCAAACTGTTTTTCTAAGCAACTATAACAGTTTACATTCCTACCAACAGTATGTGAGTTCCAGTTTCTCATCTTCTACCACTTAATATAGTTTAAAATTTTTTAGCCATTCTAATAGATGTTTAAGTGGTATCTCACTGGTTTTAATTCACATTTTCTTAAGGACTAAAATACTAAAGTATTCTCATATTTATTTGCCATCTATATATCTTCTTTGGTAAAGTGTCCATTCAAATATTTTTCCCAGTAATCCCAGAGACTCAGAAAGCTGAGGCAGGAGGACTGAAAATTCAAGGCAAGCCTCAGCAACTTAGCAAGGACCTTAGCAACTTAGTAAGACCCTGTCTCAAAATGAAAAATAAAAAAGGGCTAGAGATGTGACTCAGTGGTTAAGCACCCCTGGGTTCAATCCTTGGTTTAAAAAAAAAAAAAAAGTGTTACTCAGACTGGCCCTGCTCTGGGGCTAAAGTGATCTTCCTGAACCAGCCTCCCAAGTAGCTTGGGACTACAGGTGTGCATCACTGTGCAAGACAGTCCATTTTTAACTGTTCTCTTATTACTGAGTTTTGAGTTTCTATATTCTAGATATAAGTCTTTTATCAGACACATGATTTGCAAATATATTTCCCAGTCTACAGCTTATCTTTTCATTCTCTTAAATGAAGTTTTAAATTTTAGAAAGTGTAGATTATCAATTTATTCTTATAGATCATGCTTTTGGTGTTAGATAAACCTCATTTTTAAAGGTTTCTAGTCTTAAAGTTTTACATTTCTATCTGTGATATATTTTAAAGTAATTTTTGTATAAGGTATAAGGCATGGATCAACATTCTTTGTTGCTGTTGATCATTCTTTCAGTTTTCTTTCTTTTACATACAGCCATTCAATTATTCTAGCAATATTTGCTAGGGAAAAAAAATAACTTTTCACATCCTTGTTTCAAATCAGTTGTCCACATATATGTGTATGTATGTGTATGGGGGGTGTGTGTGTGTGTATATATATTATGTAATGTATATACGTGTGTGTTTGTGTGCATATATATGTATTTATTTACATTTTTCTGGACTCAAGTTCCATTAACTATTTGCTTTCTCTTTATGCCAATATGATAGTGTCTTAATTGCTAGAGTTTATAATGTTTTATAATCAGATAAAATTAGTCTTCTATGTTTTTCTATGGTATCTTAATGCAAGTTTTTTGAAAACCAGAAATGTCTACTCAAACGTAGATTATGATTATCATTCTCCTACTCCAACCTCAGCAGTTGTTAAGTTATGGATACTAAAACTAATAGAAATTATATAAACCTCAAAATCACATTAAGTAGCTCTTCTTTTATTATGCATAATGTACTTAGCATTCTGAAGGCATTGTTACTCAAAACCAGATTACAGTACAACATATGAGATAATATTTAACATCCTTACCTGCAAACCATATTTTACCCTTATTTTCTTTAATTCTTTTCTTCTTTCCAACTCTTTTTCTTCCTTACTTAGTGCTGGGCCAACTAAAAAGAAAAAATTGTCTTTGGTTTTAAAAAAATCCAATAAATCTAATAGATTTTGTAGAAAGTTAATACTAACGTTATCTAATTAAAAAAGAAACACCGGCCAGGTGCAGGTGCAGTGTGCACCTATTCTCACAGCTACTCTAGAGCCTGAGGAAGAAGGATTCAAATAACGATCAAGGCCAGTCTCAGCAACTTAGATCTTCTCTCAAAGTAAAAAAACAAAAAAGGCTGGCATTGAAGTAATTCAGTGGTAGAGCATCCCTGGGTTCAATCCCCAGTACCACAAAAAAAAAAAAGAAAGAACAAAAGAAAAGGAGAAACATTAATAGTATAGTATCCCATATGGAACCTAATGTATTTACAAAGTAAACTCAAGATTCATGCTGTTATGTGATGTGCCACATTCACTTGCAAATTAATGAGAAAAAGTAACCAACGGATACACATATCTTGTATTTACAGGAAAAACTGATGTCTAAAAAAAGATGACCTCTTCAAAGTCTCTACTTAAACTTCAGGTGCTTTAGATAGGTGAGTTTAAAGTACTACAGCAATACCCTACAGACTATTTACTATTTTAAAAATTGATATATACCAACAATATAACAATATCAACTATCAATCGAACAGAAAATATATCTACAAATAACCCTTAATACTTTGGGCCCATTATTTTCTATGTTAATATTATATAAAAATAGCAGGCCAGGGAGATAGCTCATTTGTAAAGCACTTGCCTAGTATGTGAAGGCCCTAGGTTCAATCTCGAGCACCAAGGGAAAAAAAGAGAGAGAGAGAGAGAGACAAGATTTAACAACGGATACCTTTTCCATATCGGTAAACAGATATTAAAAGGAAACCAGGGCCGGGCGCAGTGGCACACGCTTGTAATCCCAGCACTTTGGGAAGCTGAGACAGGAGGATTGCCAGTTCAAAGGCAGCCTCAGGAATGGCGAGGCGCTAAGCAAGTCAGGGAGACCCTGTCTCTACATAAAACACAAAATAGGGCTGGGGATGTGGCTCAGTGGTCGAGTACCCCTGAGTTTAATCCCGGGTACAAAAAAAAAAAAGGAAACCAGGGCTGTGGATATAGCTCAATGACAAAGCATGTGCTTAGCATGAGTGAGGTCCTAGTTTCAAACTCTAGCATCACAAAATGGAGAAAAAAAAAAAAAGGAATGGCTGAATCAAGCTAATGAACACATATTTTACCTCACATACTTCTTTTGTTTTGTTTTATTTTTTGTTTTTGTAGTGAGCAAATTTTAAATCTACTCCTTTAAGACTGGAGGTGTTAACTCAGTGGTAGGAGGTTTGCCTAGCTCTGGTATGTATCCCAACAAAAACAAATGGAAAATCATTAGGAGGAAAAAGAAAAAGAAACCTATTCTTACCAATTTTCAAGCACAATTACTCTTGAAAAATCTTTAGCAACTACTGCAGTCTATTTCAAAAGCCTACTAAACCAGATTAGCAAAAAATTATTTAGTATCTTTTCTTCTGGTTAGAAAGTAGTGTAATGCTACATCATCACATGGCTAAATTATTAAGCAGAAAAGTCAAATACAATCATAACCTATTAGCCTAGATCTCAAATCCCAAATATGTGTCTTTTCTTAGTTTTATGATAATATTCACTGAAATATAAATGTATCTCAACCCATTATTATATTAAGTAGACAGAAGGCTGATAGCTTCATATACCTCAATACATATGTCAACTAGATACGAAGACATTAGCTAATTGATTTTTTTTTTTTTTTTTTTTGGTGCTGGAGATTGAACTCAGAGGCACTTGACCACTGAGCCACATCCCCAGCCCTATTTTGTGTTTTATGTAGAGACAGGGTCTCACTGAGTTGTGTAGTGCCTCGCTATTGCTGAGGCTGGCTTTGAACTCGTGATTCTCCTGTCTCAGCCTCCCTAAATGCTGGGATTACAGGCTTGCACCACCACGCCCGGCTTAACTGAAACTTTTATAGAACACTTTAAGTCACTAATTTTTTTTTTAAAGTACTGGGAATTAAATCCAGGGAAACTTAACCACTAAGTCACATCCCCAGCCCTTTTTATGTATTTTATTTTGAGACAGGGTCTCCTGAAGTTGCTTAAGGCCTTGCTAAATTGCTAAGACTGGCTTTGAACTTACGGTCCTCCTTTCTCAGCATCTCGAGCTGCTGGGACAACAGGCATGTGTGCTACCACGCCCAGCTTAAGTCACTAAATATTAAGTGTTAGAACTAAATATTTTAAAGGAGTATCAGTCATATACACATTTAACAATGTTTTACATACCAAAAGATTCATCTTTCTTATCAAGGCGAAGGTGAGCTCTAACCTGCCCTGGTTCACAGCCATCACAGGTATCACTGCCAGGGTGAATGTGAAAGGATAACACGGTCTCTCCAATTTTCACTTCATCTCCATGCTCAAGTACATAAGGATCACATTTAGTTTTTGGCTAAAGAGGGAAAATTTAATAAAACAAATCCCAAATAGTCACGTATGGTATTGTATGTCCACTATAAGTAATGTCAGATTAAAATAAATATTTAAAATGGTTCTCAATGAGATATGGACACACTTCTATAACTTGATAAACGACCCATAAGTAATGTTCTACAATGAGCTAGGAATATAGCTCAGTGATAGAGTGCATGCTTAACATGCCCTAGATTCAATCCTCAGCACCAAGAAAAGTTTTCTGCCAGTGAAGAAGATACTTGAATTAACCAATTTGTAATTTCTATCTTATCAAAACACATATATCTTCCTAACTTCATGCCCAAGCTGAACAGAAATGCGCAACTCTGGACTTCAAACAACCTGTTACCAAAATACATAATCATTATAGTCAAAAAACACGAAGCGTTAGGACAAGGAGATAAGTACACCGTATCTCCTTTTCTTCCTCCCTCTCTTTTTCTTGATAATTTTTTTTCATTTGTTACTCAATAAAAATAAGGCCTCAGGCTGAGGTTATGGCACAGTGGTAGCGTGCTCGCCTAGCATGTGGGAGGCACTGGGTTCGATCCTCAGCACCACATAAAAATAAAATAAAGCTATTGTGTCCACCTACAACTAAAAAATAAATAAAAATTTAAAAAAAGGCCTCTCTCTATACCTCTTTCCCCTCATTCTGTATATTTTCTTATTATATGCCAAGGACTTTGCTACATGCTAAAGATACATGCATATTAACTGGATACACATAACCCCTGCTTTCAAGGAGTTTCCAGTTTAGCAACATTTCCATTAAGACAATTAATGAGAAAAAAAAGGGCAAGCTGCGAGTTTATAGTTTTACAGTACATACATATCTAAAACTAAGGCACAGATACATTATTAGAAGTCAAAACTCAACAGCTAAGAATCCACTGATTATATACTTTAGTCCTTCCTGAAAGTTTCCTTACAAGTAACACATTTAGACTTCAACACTGATCTGAATCTAATGCTATTTATAATGACTATGGTCTAAAGGAATAAAAAGTTTCAGTTCAGTTTTTAAAATAATTTCAGTTAGTTTTAATAATAAAGTACAGACAAATAATACATATTCACTCACCTGAAGAATCTGTTTTCCATTAACAATTGTGCCATTCTGACTGCCTTGATCCACAAGAACATAGCTTTGTAAGTCATGATCAAAATAAATTTCTGCATGAAACTTAAGAGAAAAGAAATCAAACAATTAAAAAGTACTATGAAAAACAAAGTAATGTGTGTGTGTGTGTGTGTGTGTGTGTGTGTGTGTGTGTGTTTTAAAGCATGGATAACAATGTAGAAGAATGAGACTAGATCCTCATATCTCATCCTGCACAAAGCTCAACTCGAAATGTATCAAAGACCTAGGAATTAGACCAGAAACCGTGCAATTCCTAAAAGAAAACATAGGGTTAACACTCTGACATATAGACATAAGCACTGACTTCCTCAATAGACTCCTAAAGCTCAGGAAATAATACTAAGAATTAACAAATGTGATGGCATCAAATCAAAAAGCTCTGCACAGCAAAGGAAACAAGAGTATGAAGAAAGAATGGGAGAAAATTGTTGCTAGCTACTCTTCAGACAGAGGATTAATATTCTGAATATATAAAGAACTCAAAAAACACCACCAAAAGACAAATAACCCTATTAATAAATAGGCAAATAAACTAAATAGACATTTCTCAGGAGAAGAAATACAAATGGCCAACAAATAGATAAAAAAATATTCAACATCTTCACCAATTAGGGAAATGCAAATCAAAAAACTACATTGAAATTTCATCTCATTTTAGTTAAAATGAGAGCCACCAAGCATACAACAATAAATGCTGAAGAGAATGTGGAAAAAAGGAACACTTTCAGACTGTTAGTGAGATTGTAAATTAGTACAACCACTATGCAAAGCAGTATGAAGAATCCTCAAAAGATAAGGAATGGAACCACCATATGACCCAGCTATACCACTCCTTGGTATTTATCCTAAAGTATTAAAGTCAGCATAATATAGTGATAAATGCATACCCATGTTATAACAACACAATTCACAACAGTTGAAATGATGGAAACAGCCTAAGTGTCTGACAATAGATGAATGGATTTAAAAAAATTGTGGTCTATATTCACAGTGAAGTTTTATACAGTCATAAAGAAGAATGAAATGATGTCATCTGCAGGAAAAATGGATGGAATTTGAGAACATTATGTTAAATGAAATAAACCAAACTCAGAAAGTCAAGGTTTTCTCTCAGATGTGGAAACTAGAGAAGAAAAAGGATAAGAAAGGTTGCCAGGGGATCTTATGAAAATCATAGGGATATCAATAGACTACAGAAAACGGGGAGGGGAGAAAAAGGGAGGAAAAGGGGAATTAATGGGGTATACTGGCCAAACTACCTTATTATACTGTGTGCATGTATGAATATTTAACATTAAATATTATAACTCCCACTAATAACTCCCACTATTATGTGTAGTTATAATACAGTAATTAAAAAATATGAGGGAAAAAACCTCAAACCAAAAACTATTTATAACAATTTCTCCATGATATAATGAAGTGGACTTTAGTCTCTGATTATTCATTTATTTTTGGTACCTGGGATTGAACTCAGGTGCTCTTAACCACTGGGTCACATCCCTATCCCTTTTTATATTTTATTTTGAAACAGGGTCTCACTTAAGTTGCTTTGGGTCTCATGAAGTTGCTAAGACTGGCTCTGAACTTACAATCCTCCTGCCTCAGCTTCCTGAGACACTGGGATTATAGGTGTGCGCCACTGTGCTTGGCTAACTTTCATCATTTTTTTTTTTTATAGCTTTATTTTATTTTTATGTGGTGCTGAGGATCGAACCCAGTGCCTCCCACGTGCTAGGCGAGCACGCTACCACTGCGCCATAACCTCAGCCCCAACTTTCATCATTTTTAATACATTTCTCTGAATACAAATTATACATGATTCTGGTAGAAATAATAGAGGCTACAGAAAGAAAGTTCATCTATAATTCTACTTTTAACTACTATTACTCAATATACATCCTGACTTTTTTACTTTTTAAATGTAGTTGAGATTATTAATACTATTTGAATTTTTTCACTTAATTGTCTATATTATTAAAAATTCTTAATACAAAATGTAATTTGAAACAGTCAAGGCCAACTTCTCAGCATTTTCCAGATTATCAATACTCAAGACTGATCACTCCTTCCTTGTTTCATAGCATTTTGTTTTATATTCCTCTTTGCTTCTTAGGCTTAACATTACATCATGAGGTTCATCCATTTTTGGGGCAGAGTTGTACTGTATTCACTTTGCTGAACCTGTTGTATGGCTGTATAACCTATGATATAGTCTTCTAAAAATGAACATCTAGTTTTTTAAGAGTTTTGCTTATTTTTTTAAATTGCTGAGGTTTATTGTACATTTAATCTCTTTGTGTATCATTCAAGTGTTTTTTTCTAGGATATAAACCTAGGAAAAGAATTACTAAATCATAACATACGCAAATCTTAATCTAGATATTGCCATATTGCTTTCCAAAGTACTGATTATATTCCCACCAGCAATCTATGAGAATTCTTGTCACTCTAAGCATCTTTAACCAAAACTTGTTATTGTCAGAATTTAAATTTTTGTTAGCCTACCAGGTGTGAAATGAAATCTTATCACTGATTTTCACTCGCATTTCTCTGATTATTACTAAAAACCTTATATTATTAACCATTTGGTTTCTTTTTCTATAACTTTTCTTTGTCTTTTGTGTATTTTTTAAAAATTAGGTTGTTCATAACAATAACAATATCAAAGGGTTTAAAGGTTTTAAGTCTTTTGACACTACTAAATCCTATTCCACATAACTGTTCTAAATTATCTCCCAACAGCAGTAAATATTTTTAATAAATATGATGAATAAAAACTGATAAATTGGTTTCATCTATATTTCTTAGACTACTAGAAAGATTGAATGGTTTTCATTTATTAATCATGATATTTCCTCTACTATGAATTACCTATTTAAATCCTTTGCTCACTTACCTATCAGTGTCACAATGAGGTTTGACAACATAAATTTGTGCCATTTTTAAAGTACAGAGCAAATATATTTTGTCACATTTGTTGTGGCTGTACCAGTCAAGCTTTTAAACTTATTTCTTAACATATAAACAGCTTCATAGTCAAAACAATTTATGCTACTTCATACTTAGTCATAACTATTGTGTGGCTTTAGCCATTATTTTTAGCTCAGGAAATCTGTCCTGTGATTAAATATCTGAATATTTGTTTGTTCCCATAACATTAATATGAAGAGTTTTTTTCAATAATTATTTTTCATCCACATAGATATGTAGTACGTATGTTGCCAAACCAATTTTGCCAACAAATTAGCTATTCCACAAGGATATTAGTTTAAAAGAAAAAGAAAAAACAAATGTCACTAGGGAACTACCTATATTTTAGATTGGAGGTGGAGAAGATATTCTTTACTACTTAAGTTACAGATTAAGTTTTCTTTGCAGACAACAAACATGAGTCACAGAAAAATTTTTAAATGTAAGATAATTTGGTTAGAGTTAAGATTATGAGAATTTTCCTTCCTCTGAACGAATCCCAAAAGAGTAAAAGTAATTAGACTTTCAAGCTGATAATGGGAATCAAATTACATTCCCTAAAACCAAAAATCACATAAATCTATTTTATTTTTTTATATATACATATATTATATATATTTTTAGTTGTCAATGGATCTTTATTTTGTTTATTTATATGTGATACTGAGAATCAAACCCAGTGCCTCACACATGCTAGGCAAGTGCTCTACCACTGAGCCACAACCCCAGCCCCATAAATCTATTTTAGATTGATATTATACGCCATTAAATAAAAACAAAATGGGAACTAGAGGTACAGTCAGTGATAGAGTGTTTGCCTACCATGTGCAAGGCTCTGGCAATGCATAAATAAATAAATAAAATAAAATCAGCAAAAAAGAAAAGGGTTAATAATCATAAGAAGAAGGAAAAACAATAGGAAAAAGATTTAAAAAAAAAAGAAAGAGAGAGAAATATGAACTTTATACAAAGCCTCAATAGCTAAATCTTTTGGGTTTTGTTTTGTTCTGTTTTACTTGAGATGAGGTTTTGCTATCTTGCTCAGTCTGGTTATGAATGTCTGTGTTCAACTGATCCTCTGGCCTCAGCCTCCCAAGTGCTGGGATTACAAGTCCAGGACACTGAGCCTGGCTTGTGTTTTTCTACTTTTATCTTAAATTACAATTCTATTTTAACTGTTTGTTTTAAAAACTCAACTCCTTCCCTGAAGCCACTGGAGGCTCAAGTGGGAAAAACTGGAAACAAGAGCCTCATGTGATGGATGATAAAATTACTTGTGAATTATAAAATATTTTGGACTCTGGGCTGGTGATGTAGCTCAAGGATGGTGTGCTTGCTGAGCATTCTAGAGGCCCTGAGTTCAATTCCCAGCCTAAGAGCTCAGGGAGGGGGACAGGAAGTGGGTTGGGCAACATACTTTGAACCCAAATCATTACATAATAGAGTAGCCTGAATCCAGGTCTGGTCTATTTTTGAAATGCCAAATTATGTATCATATTTGCTCAATAAATGTGTATTAAATGGTTACCATTTTAATACTTAGATTAAACAAATCCATATTTTCTACTCTTGATTCAGACTATTATAATATAAACACAATTAGCAAGATGCAGTGGCATGCCCATAGTCCCAAGTACTTGAGAGGCTGAGGGCAGGGAGATCATTTGAACCCACAAATTCTAGATCAACCTGGTAACATAGAGAGATCTTATTTGTGTGCGTGTTTGTCTGTCTGTCTGTCTCTGTCTCTCTTTCTCTTTCTCTCTCTCTCTCTTGTGTACACACACAAATTTAGTTTACTGATACTGTGATAAAGAACTTTTATTTCCTCAAGTACTGGAATAAATAAATTTACACTGCCTTCATTACCATTACTATACTGAATATTAACCTCTTCATTTAATGAGAAAAACTTTAAGCTTTCTACTATAACAGTGTTCTTTAATTTTTATGTAATTATCATTTTTAAAATTATATCTAGGAGGCTATTCTTGAAAAATCAAAGATCTTACCTTACTGACACCAACTTCAGGGATTCGGAGAGTATGCTCCATATCCTTTTCTCTGCAGAATAAGTAAAGTGCCATTTACAACAATTTCTGAAGCACATATAAATAAAATACTTAAAGACTGACATGGTAAGATTTTTTTTAGTGGATATTGAAAGGCAAGTCCTCACATTAGATCTCTTGATTATAGATCATCCTTACTGCTACTTTAGATTTGCTAAGCTTTCACATAGTAATTATTTGTTTACATGTCCTTTTTTCTTCAAATTTGCTTTCTCTGGGTAGAAAACTTACCTTAGTCCTTTGTATCCATAGCACATAAAAACAATGTTTGATACATAATACTAGCATAATAAAGCCTCTTTGAAATAAATGAAAGAATGATATAATAATATTAACCATTTTTACCTTCCAATCGTGGCAGGATTTACAGCTGTAATGATAAAAAGTGATCCTGTCTGCAAAACTGGCGATCTAATAACAATTACTCTAATACACGGAGGCCAAATTTTTTCTTCATCTGTCAAGGAAAGAAGTAGGCATACATTAATTTAAATCCTGTGCAAATAAAACAAAATTCACCTGGATAACAAGGAGGCATCGATAAAATAAAAATGTTTTCATCAGGGCCAGGAGTGTTGCTCAGTGGTTAAGCATGGCCTTAGTACGCACAAGGCCTGAATGCAATCCCCAGCACCACACATACACAAATAAAAAATGTACTGGTGCTGGGCACAGTGATGCACACCTATAATCCCAGCAGCTCAGGAGGCTGATGAGGCAGGAAGATCACAAGTTCAAAGCCAGCCTCAACAACTTAGCAAGATGCTATCTCAGGAAAAAAAAAATTAAAAAGGACTGGTAATGTGGCTCAGTGGTTAAGTGCCCCTGGGTTCAATCCCAAGTACAAAAAAAAAGTTCTGGGTTGGGG
Source organism: Xerus rutilus (assembly GCA_028644305.1). NCBI lineage: Eukaryota > Metazoa > Chordata > Mammalia > Rodentia > Sciuridae > Xerus > Xerus rutilus. Next base: position 54,221,200 of record CM053405.1, on the reverse strand, counting down.
TTGTGATTCAGTGGTGGAGTGCTTGCCTTGCATGTGTGAGGCACTGAATTTGATCCTCAGCACCACGTAAAAATAAAGATATTTGTGTCCATCTATAACTAAAAATAAATGTACTGGTCAAAATCTTAATTCTAGAGTTGAAGGTGGACCTAAATAGTAGAGTGCTTGCCTACCATGCAAAAGTGCCTGGATTCAATCTCTACTAGGGCAAAAAAAAAAATCTTCATTCTGACTAAAACAAATGTATTTAATTCTGTGATATCATATATAAGCAATAAATAAGCCTAATGATATTGTTATAGTGAGCAGTATAAAGTGTGCAGCATATTAAGCATCTACCATAGTAATTTTAAAAAATCAACTCTTAAGGTCTTAGAATTTGAACATATCTCAAACAAATATTTTTCTATTATTTTAAATTAGAAAAACTGAGTCCACTTATTAAAAATAAGATAAATTCCACTAAAAACAAAAGAACAAAATTAATTCATATAATATGAAACCTGTTATTTTAAAAGTATGCCTTTACATCTTTGGGTTAAAAATACTAGATTTACCATAATACTTACATAACTGAATTCATGAGCTACACTTTTTAAACACAACTTACTTTTTATTTCTCAATTGTAAAAGTAGGTTACCTGTATCTAATCCACTAAATAGATTTAATATGTACTTTAGGGTTAGTGTGTGGGAAGCTTGGTTTTATGTTCTATTGATTAGGCTATCTGATACAATGAAACTTTCTTAAGGTCCAAGGTATTAGTCATTTATTCACATTCTTCTTTCTAAAAATTACCAAGTTCACATAATTTACAATAATATGAAAAAAATAATCACTTTAGGGCAGATATTCTATGAGTCATTAACATTTTTAACTGTTTTGCTCTTTTACAATTACCAGACTGAGTTGTATTTATTAAAACTCAATAATGGTTACTTACTTACCTTCCTCCTCTGTTTCTTCTGCAGTTACACTGTCTTCACTGGTATTATCCTCATTGTAACTGTCCTCTGTCTGAGAGTCTGTAATTTCACCTTCTTCTGGCTCACTATCACTCTCTATGATTTTCTCATCTTTAAGTGAAGCTGAATTACAGATGTTCTCATTAAGAGGAGATGCTATAGTGTTTCCACTAACTGGAACAGTGAGCTTAGGGGAATTATTTTTGTGATGAATGTCTATTTTGGCCTTCTTTTTCACATTTGCAAAAATTTCTCCTTCATTGCAGTTTGTATATTCAACACTGGAGGCTTTCTGATCTTCTGAATTCAAATCCTAGAAAGCAATAGATAGTGGGAGCATGGGAGAATAATTTTAAATATCACTCTCCTACATTATTATATGGTTTCAATAAATTAGTGAAGATATATTGTGTAATGAAAAAACAATAGTTGTAAACTGTGCCCATTCTTTCTCTCATATTCCTCTTCTCAGTTAATGAATGACATTATCATCCTCTTATCATCCAAATTAAAAATCTTGTACCTATCATTGACACCCCTTAACCACTACATAGAGTAAATTACCAAGTGCTACAGACTCCACCTACAACTGATTCCAAATCTATCTCCCTATTTATTCTCAATGTCCTAATATTACCCAGTCCAGGTGCTCAATGTGTATCGCTTGGACTATGTGATAATCTATACCAATGCTATCCAATAAAAATATAATATAAGCCACATTTGTACTTTTAAATTTCCTAGTGGTCACATTTTAAAAAGAAAAATTATTAATGAGAAACTTTCCATTTTCCTAAGACTTCAAATTCCAGACATATTTTACACATACAACACACCAAATTGGTCTAGCTTCATTTCAAAAGGTCAACAGTCACGTGAAGCTAAGAGAGCTACCCTATTGGACAGTGTAGAGCTGCAGAATGCAACTACTTACTTTAAATTTTCCTTTCAAACTCTTACCAAATAACAAGTCAATGCAAATAAAATACAGAACTCATTTTATATATATAATATGAAGTTAAAGATCCAAATATATCTGAGGTAGCAAAACTATAGTTTTGTTAAAATTTGATATATTTAAAGTTGGCTTCATAATACCCCAAATTTTAAAATATAGACAAATTATATATCTTTTATTCCAAAATTTATGGCTCAAAATTTATATCTCCTTTATTCCAAAATTTTAACTTACCCAGCATAAGCATTGTATTATTAACTTGTACAGGCATAGTTCACATGCTTTATGGCAAAAGAACAAATCTATTTTTTTTTTAACTTTTTCTTTTAGTTGTCAATGGACCTTTATTTATTTATTTTATATGTGGTGCATGAGAATCAAACCCAGTGCCTCACACATTCTAGGCAAGTGTTCTAACACATTGAGCCACAACCCCAATCCCCCAAAGCTATTATTTTTAGTATACAAATAAAAACATTTTTATCATATACATGTCTCAAAATATATACATGAATTATATATACCTTGAATGACTAAATCAAGCTATTTAACATGTGCATTACATATTTTGTAAAATTAACTCTTGTACTGACTTTAAAAATATAATACATAGGGTATAAGCTCAGCCTAGCAAGTGTGAGGCCCTGAGTTCCATCCCAGCTCTACTAAAATTAAGTAGGATAAATAATTATAGTCCTCATTTTATATAACAGACAACTGTTATTTTAACCTTGGAAGAAGCAATTATTTTCCTCTCTTCCCTTCAGTTTGTAACACACTCTCAATTTTCTATCTAAGAGCAACATGATGAAAGGAACCCACATATTCTTCCATTATTTTATAAAATAAGAGCATCTCATATACATATTTTTAATAGCAGCATAAATTCAGTTTGGAGACTAGCTAAGCCTTTGCAGTTGATAACATATATACACTCCCAGTAATAAAAAATTCATCAAGGACAAAAACAAGGACAAGAAACTGAAAAACTATTAGGAGCTTCATAGGCCATGTAAATTATAGCAAAAAAAAAAAAAATTCCTGATCTATATACATATTTTAAAAGCAGTTTCCCATCTTGCATATTTTGTCTCTATTGTTTATTGAACAACCTATATGGGGGGAAAATGAGTGAAACTGCCAAAAGTGCTATTTTTAATAAGCTATTTGCCAATACAGAATGTCCAATAAAAATTTAAGCCATGTTTGCAAAAATTTCTCCTTAGATGTAGACATTCAAGAACAATGTCTATTTCAACTTATGAACTCCAGTCTCTTCACACCACTGCCTCATATCCACATATTCTCACCTACAAAAAGTGAAGCTTAAAAGTATCGTAAAAAATAAAGAAAATACTGAAATCTTAGAGTAGTTTTGATTTGATTTGTATTTCTCTAATTGCTAGAGATGTTGAACATTTTTTCATGTCTGTTGATCAATTGTATATCTTCTTCTGAGAAGTGTCTGTTCAGCTCCTTAGCCCATTTATTTGTTTTTGTGGTGTTAAGTTTTTTGAGTTCTTTATATATCCTAGAGATTAGTGTTTTATCAGATGTGCGTGTGGCAAAAATATGTTCCCAGAATGTAGGCCCTCTGTTCACTTCATTGTTTCTTTTGCTGAGAAGAAGCTTTTTAGTTTGAATCCATCCCATTTATTGATTCTTGATTTTACTTCTTGCGCTATAGGAGTCTTGTTAAGGAAGTAAGGTCCTAAGCCGACATGATGAAGATTTGGGCCTACTTTTTCTTCTATTGGGCGGAGGGTCTCTCGTCTGATTCCCAGGTCCTTGATCCACTTTGAATTTTGTGCATGGTGAGAGATAGGGGTTTAGTTTCATTTTGCTGCCTATGGATTTCCAGTTTTCCCAGCACCATTTGCTGAAGAGGCTATCTTTACTCCAATGTACATGTTTGGCTCCTTTGTCTAGTATAAGATAACTGTATTTAAGTGAGTTTGTCTCTGGGTCTTCTATTCTGTACCATTGGTCTACATGTCTATTTTGGTGCCAGTGCCATGCTGTTTTTGTTACTATAGCCTTATAGTATAGTTTAAGGTCTGGTATTGTGATGTCTCCTGCTTCACTCTTCTTGCTAATGATTGCTTTAGCTATTCTGGGCCTCTTATTCTTCCAAATGAATTTCATGATTGCCTTTTCTATTTCTATAAGGAATGACGTTGGGATTTTAATTGGGATTGCACTGAATCTATATAATGCTTTGAGTAGTATGGTCATTTTGACAATATTGATTCTGCCTATCCAGGAGCATGGGAGATTTTTCCATCTTCTAAGGTCTTTTTCAATTTCTTTAGAATGGCAATTATCAAGAATACAAACAACAATAAGTGTTGACAAAAATGTGGGGGGAAAGGCACACTCATACATTGCTGGTGGGACCGCAAATTGGTACAACCAATCTGGAAAACAGTATGGAGATTTCTTTAAAAACTTGGAATGGAACCACCATTGGACCCAGCTATCCCACTCCTCAGTCTATACCCAAAGGACTTAAAAATAGCATACTACAGTGATGCAGCCAATTCAATGTTTATAACAGCTCAATTCACAATAGCTAAACTGTGGAACCAACCTAGATGCCCTTCCATAGATGAATGGATAAAGAAACTGTGGTATATATACACAATGGAGTATTACTCAGCAATAAAAGACAATAAAATTATGGCATTTGCAGGTGAATGGATGGAGTTCGAGAATATCATGCTAAGCAAAGTAAGCCAATCCCAAAAAACCAAATGCCAAATGTTCTCTCTGATAAGTGGATGCCGATCCACAACGGGGGAGAAGACACAGGAAGAATGGAGAAACTGGTCAAAGGGGAGGGAGGGGGAAAGGGGCATGGGGCCAGTAAAGATGGTGGAATAAGATGGACATCACAGCCCTAGCTTCATGTATGACTGTGATTCATGACTTCATATATGATGTGATTCTATATTATATACAACCAGAGAAATGAAAAGTTGTGCTTCATCTGTGTACAATGAATCAAAATGCATTCTGCTATCATGTATACCTAAGCAGAATAAATAAATGTTTTAAAAAAATAAAATATTGAGAATTTTTAAACTGATCTTTCCTGGAATTAGAATGCTCAGGGAATTCTCAAAATTCTACTAAGAAGTTTCTTCAATTCCTGTTCACATACTTTTGAAAAAGGATGGTAAAGAGAAACAAATTATAACTGGGCCTGATGTTACATGTCTGTACTCCTAGCTATTCAGTAGGAGGATCACAAGCTCAAGACCAGCCTCAGCTACTTAGTGAGATCCTGTCTCAAAATAAAATTTAAAAAAAAAACAAACGAGTGGGGTTATAGTGCAGTGGTAGAGTGCTTGCCTGGCATGTATGAGGCTCAGGGTTTGATTCTCAGCATTGCCTATAAATAAATAAAGGTCCACTGAGAACTACAAAAATATGTTTTTTAAAAAGTGAAAAAACAAATGGCTGGGCATGTAGCTCAGTGGTACAGCACATCTGGGTTCAATTCCCAGTACTGAAAAAGAAAAAAGGATGATTGCTTAAGGGAACTACACTAAGTGACCAGACTATCACAGAATGCTTTTCACCTCCATGCTCTGGTTTATCAAGAACGGCCATTTGAGCAATCCTATAAACTATTTTCTCACTGCAAAGGAGAGGTACTTTTACGTTCTCATCTTTCAAATAGTTCAACCTGTAGTAATAGACACAAGTCATTAAAACAGAGGTCCTGAAAGTAAACAAAAATTATTTTTAGTATTTAGTCTTGTACTCTTCTATTCCTATGAAATGACAGTGAAAAACATAAATAAAACAAAACAAATCATATGGAGAATAGGAAATAAATCCAGCAGAATCCTAATTCCATACATGAATTTTAGAATTTAATGTTAAGTAAATCTTTTTGGTTAAGAAGAGGAAAACACAAGATAAAATTTCCAGGCTAAGGGCTCAGGTTGTGACTTAGTAGTAAACCACTTGCCTAGCATGTGTGAGGCACTGGGTTGGATCCTCAGCACTACATAAAAACAAATACATAAAACAAAGGTATGTGTTCATCTAACAACAAAAAATAATTTTTCAAAAAAATCCAAGCTAAAGAATCAAAGAGTTGCTGGATATAACAGCATATTCCTATAATCTCAGCAATTCAAGAGGCTGAGACAGGAAGATCAGAAGTTCCAAGCCAGCCTCAGCAACTTAGTGAGACTCTGTCTCAAAATAAAAAATAAAAAGTACTGGAGATGTAGCTTAGTGGGAAAGTGCCCCTGGGTTCAATCCTCAGTACCCCACCCCACCCCGCCAAAAATCAAATAGTTGCCACAATTCACAAAATGCCACTACAACTAAACCTCCTATCCTGCCTATAAACCAGCAGCCTATTCTGGTTAGGGAACAGAAATAAGAACACTAATAACATATTACAATTAACACTGTGTCATAGCATGTTTTAAATTCCCTTCAGTCCTTTTATCTACCACTTAAAGGTCTACTTAACAATATTTCTGCAATTAAATGTATGATTTTTTCTTTCACCAATGTCTTGCAAGCCATTTAGATTCCATTTTTTCTGTTCTTATAAATATTGCTATATAACTATGCAAAAGAATCTTTCATTTTAATTTTTTTAAAAAATAAATTACTATGAATCAGGCATGGTGCTACATACTGTAATCCCACCAACTAAGGATGGGGCAGTTAAGACTGCATATTTGCAGCCACTTAGTGAGACCATGCCTCAAAATTAAATTTTAAAAAGGGCTGGGGATGTACTTTAGTGGTAGAGTGCTTGCTTAGTATGTGCAAGGCTCTGGGATCAATCCTCAGTACTACCACAAAGAAAAATTATTAGAAATGAGATTTTTCAATTTAAGAATATATGCAATTTTATGATTATTGATAAAACTAACCTCTTTTCCAAAACAAATACCAATTTGTAATCCTAATAAATATCTACCTCACTCCTTATTTAAAACTAGCTTTTGCTAGTTTAATAGGAAAGAAATGACTCAATATGACTAAGGAAATTGAATGTATACCTATGTCTATTAACAAACTGCTTTTCTTTTATCATGAATTGTGCAATTTAGGGTCTGAATGTGCTTATTCCAAATTATACTTCACAGGATATTTTATCTGCCCTAAATTTACCTCCTTCAAATTTTGAGACATATTTTCTTTATCTAATGACTGAAAATTTGAGGAAAGGCCATGGTTGCTCCATCTTAACTCTCCTTGGTTGGTGCATTCTGATATTTTTAAAATATTACTGAAATACATTACAGAACAATTTTCAGTTTCATAAGAAAATGCTGCCTTAATTACATTATCAAAATTATGTAAAATTTTAAAATTAAAAAGACATTACCTTCTCCTCATTTGTTATAGAACAATCTGGATCCCTTCTTTTCTTCTTCAATTTTTTATCTTTACTTTGTTTTGTGCTAGAAGTTTGATAAGGCTGCAAATCTACTCGAGAATGAAATTGGTATCGACCACTTTCCACATCACAGTAGTAATAAATCCCAGTGGAAGGATCATAGTACAGTTGATTTTCCTTTCAAAGTCAAGAAAACAATAAGTGCTATTCATCTATGATGAAATACAGTAGAAAAACAAACTTAACAGAAATGCTAAATTCATTCAAATATAGTAAATATGTCTTTTAACAACTGTAGTATTTTCAGAAAAGAAAATGAAAAATTTTCCAAAATACTTTACCAATATCTGCTTTAATTTTCCTAGTATGAAAAACAAAACTAAACATTAAATTAAATCACATGACATAGCCAGTATTTGATGATTTTTCACTTTAAAAGAAACTAAACTTTCTTATGGTTTAACTTGATACATTAACAAAAAATAATAACAAGAAACACTTTGAAAATATGAAAACTAAGGCACACATTAGAAAAACTGCATATGAAGTAATTTCAGACTCATCATTCTTAATAATCACATAATAATGGTCTGATAGCATTAACCTCCAAACCTTCCTCTGAATATCAATAAGACAAAAATTTACCTTTAATGTGCATTACAAAAAGTTACTGAAGAAAATTTGAAGTAAAACAAAACAAAACAAAAAAAACCCCTAACCTTATAAAAACTACAACATAAAACTCTCTAGAAAGAACCTGGTAAACAATTGACTTCACTAATTCCATTAAATTAAGTAAATAAGACTTGAGTAGAACAGTCATGCACAAATGAATTTCAGCAAATTATGAATTAAAAACCATAAAGATAAAATTATGAGATTCTGGTCAGGACTCTAAAACCCCAGATTTAACTGAATAAGCTCTATTTTATTTATATCATATATCCATACAGAACAGACCTGGAAACATGATGTACTGAGATGGAACAACTAAAAATTTCTGAAAAAGGTAGTTTTATTTTATTTGTTTATTTATTTAACTATTACAATTATTACAATTTATTTATTTTATTTTTTGGTACCAGGGATTTAATCCAGAGGCACTTAACCACTAAGCCACACTCCCAGCCCTTTTTTTTTTTTTTTTGGTATCGGGAATTGAACTCAGGGGTACTCTAGCACCTCGCCATTGTTGAGGCTGGCTTTAAATTTCTAATTCTCCTGTCTCAGCCTCCTGAGCCGCTGGGATTACAGGCGTGTGCCACCCTGCCCCAGCTCTTTTTTTTATATTTTATTTAGAGACAGAGTCTCTCTGAGTTGCTTAGGGCCTCTCTAAATTGCTGAGGCTGGCTCTGAACTTGTGATCCTCCTGCCTCAGGCTCCCCAACTGTTCAGATTATAGGTGTGAGCCACCACACCCAGCAATATATCATCTTTAATCTATACATTTTGCAAATTTCTTTTAAAAATATTTAGAATTCTTGGGCTGAGGTTGTAGCTCATTGGTAGAGTACTTGCCTAGCATGTGTGAGGCACTGGGTTAGATTCTCAGCACCACATATGAATAAATAAATAAAGGTCTATCAACAACTAAAAAAATATTTTAAAAAAATATTTAGAATTCCCATCATCTTTCCTTTAAGAAATTTAATGATTTCTAATTTTATTTCTAGTGATAATAGAACTTTTATAACTTAGACCTTTAAAATCCAATACATAGGCATTTGCAAAATACAAGATAAATGTTATAAAATAAAATAAAAACTAGCACCACAGTGAATGTTACAATAATGTCCCCAAACAATAATGTCCCTAAACTCCCTAAATATAACATGCAGAATGTAATACTTACAGAACAGATGTCAAGAGGAAAGATACAGGCAGGAAGGTGGAAAAATGACAAAGCCTAATTTCTACTTGGAAATTGTATTTTCCTTAAAACTAAATAAGTAATAGTTTTAGATGAGAGTTTAACTTTCTGGATATTAAATAGCAATGTCAATTACCATACTCCCATGAATAAAAATCTCTTCATGAAAGAACTTTTTTTTTTTTTTAAAGTAACCAGTTTCGGCAACTTTTTTTTTTTTAATATTTATTTATTTTTGTAGTTGTAGGTGGACAGAATATCTTTATTTTATTTTTATGTGGTGCTGAGGATCAAACCCAGTGCCTCACGCGTGCTAGGCGAGCACGCTACCACTGCGCCATAACCCCAGCCCCTTCATGAAAGACTTTTAAAAAGACTACCAGGTGCAGATAAACTAATGGAATCTCTAATCTCAACTAGAGATGTGGGTCAGTGGTAAAAGCACCCCTGGGATCAATTCCCAGTACTAAAATAATAATAATAATAAAAAATTTTAAATTTCATCCCAACCTATAATTAACAATTTCACTTCCTTATAAGATCTAAATAAAATACATACACTTAGGTTCTTAAACATTTTACCATAGTTAATGATCTGATTTTACAATATAAGATCACTATAACATGTTACTTTACATTTAAAAGATTATTAGGAGCCAGGTACATGGTGCATGCTTTTAATCCTAGACAGGAGGCTGAGGAGAATCACAAATTCAAGGTCATCTTAAGCAACGTATTGAGATCTTGTCTCAAAATAAAATAAAAAAGAACTCAGGAGGTAGCTCAGTGCTAGAGCACTTGCTGAGCATGCTTATGGACATGGATTCAATCATCAAAATCATACATGCAAAAAAAGTTATTAGATTGCTTCTAAAATACTGATCTATAATAACCACAGTTAGCAACTTATCTTACTCAAATAAAAATCTAAAAGGTGTAGCATCATGAGCTATTTTATAATCCTTTTGTCAAAGAGCTTTATCCAAAGCTAATTTTTAACATAATTGTTTTTGAGAGGGGGTGGGTACCAGTATTGAACTCAGGGATACTCAAACACCAAGCCACATCCCCAGCCCTTTTTTGTATTCTTTATTTAGATACAGGGTCTCACTTAGTTGCTTAGAGACTCACTTTTGCTGAGGCTGGCTTTGAACTCAATCTTCCTGCCTCAGCCTCCTGAGCCACTGGGATTATAGGAGTGCACCACCACACCCAGCAATTTTTAACATAATTTTTAAATGCCATATCTTGCTTTTACTTCAGCTTAGGGTTTGCTATTTGCTATCAGGCAGCTAAATTTATGATCAAAATATATAATCATTCAATATTTTTAAAAATTCAAGACACTTACAGAATCGTAATAGAAACCAGTGCTGTGATCAAAATACAGTCCAGTACTTTCATCATAACTAAATCCAGTCTGTGATACAGCAGCTTCTGCTGCAGCTCTCAAACTTTCAGCTAATGATGAACCTTCTAAGGATGTACCTTCTGTTGCTAATGCAGATGTTAGCTCCTACAGAAGACATCAAATAAGACAAAACTCCGTATCAATCCAAAAGTTATCCGAATTCAAAATAAATAGACAGAAAGCTATATGTAAACAATGACTTCCATTTCTACAATGGAAAGATGTGGCTACCAATTATAATTGGAACTGTTTTAACAAATGCTACCATGTCATTTAATTGAACTCTGACCCAGTTTTTTGTTTGTTACAATGGTGGAGATGAAATAAAGGATCTTGTGCATATTAGACAAGTATTCTACCAGTAACTACACATCCAGCCCCTTGGCTCAGTTTTAAAGACACTAAAATTAAGAGAGTAATAATTATTCAAAAATAAATATACGATACCATAGGGAAACAATCTACAAAAAACAGATCATGAAATATTCTTTAAGACAAAAGATCTACTTTGTTCAATAATTATATGTTCGATGAGAAAAACACTTTAAAAGAGAGATAGAAAAGAAAGTTAACAGATTAAATAATGTATGTAATTCTGATTCAAACAAATTATAAAAATCAAATATATAAAATGTTTAGGGAAATTTTAACAGGGAGAGGTTATTTAACATAAAAGCATTAAAATTGTTTTTACAGCTAAGGACACAACTCAGTGGCAGAGCACTTGCCTAGCATGCACAAGGTCCTGGGTTCAATATCTGCCACTAGGGGAAGAAATTTTCTTTTTTTAAATGTACCTGAGTGCATGAGACTGAGGCAGGAGGATCACTTAAGCCCAGGAGTTTGAGGTCAGCCCAGAAGACATACCAAGACCCTATACTCCCCCAAAATATGTTTCTACATGTAAACATGATATTGTCCAAAGTTCTGTAGCTGAGTCAAATTATACTGACAAATTTTCTTTGTTTAGTTTGTATACATCACAAAATTTTAGAACACAATGTAGCAGGAAAACAATTATAAATATAAGTAAGTTCCGATGAGGGAGTTACTGAGGATTAAACCCAGTTGTGCTCTACCACTGAGATACATATCCAAGCCTTTGTATTTTTTTTATTTTGAGACAGTCTTGCAAAGTTACTATGACTGGCCTTAAACTTGCAATCCCAGCTGCCTCAGCCTCCTGAGTCACTGGGATTATAGATACAAGCCACCACATCTAGCCTAAATGTTGCTTTTAAAAACTGTTACCAGGAATGCCAACAATCCCAGCAGCTCAGAGGATAAGGCATAGAGGATTGCAAGTTCAAAGTCAGCCTCAGCAATTTAGAGAGGCCCTAAGCAATTTAGTGAGACCCTGTCTCAAAACGAAAAACAAAAGAGGGGCTGGAAATGTGGTTCAATGACTAAGTGCCCCTGGGTTCAATCTCTGGTTAAATAAATAAATAAACAAATAAATAAAGCTGTTGCCAGGTGGAAGATGATGGCACACACCAATAATCCCAGTTACTCAGGAGTCTGAGGCAGGAGGATTCCAGTTTTGAGGCCAGCCTCCACAACCTGCCAAAACTCTGTCTCAAAATAAAAAGGACTAGGGATATAGTTCAGTAGTATAGTGCCCCTGGGTTCAATTTTAGAAACAACAACAAGAAAAAAAACTTGCAAGACACAGTAGCATGTGCCTGTAGTCCCAGCTACTTGCAGGCTGAAGCATAGGATTATCTGAGCCCAGAGATTTGAGACCAGCCTGAGCAACATAGCATAGCACAACTTCATCTCAAAACACAAAACAAAATAAAGTGTAATAGTCTTTGGACAACTGAATGTTTACAAGCCTAGTGTGTTATAATGCATCAAAGGAGTCTTTTTACATAATAATGACAAATAAGGACAAAATCTTCAGCATCAAGACTTTCATGTTGTGCAGTCTGGGGATATAGCTCAGTTGGTAGAGTGCATGCCTTGCATACAATCCCCAGCACCTCAAAAAAAAAAAAAATTCCATGTTGCGGGGCTGGGGCTGTACCTCATTGGTAAAACACTTACCTAACATGTGTGAGGTACTGGGTTCAATTTTCAGCACCACATATAAATAAAATAAAAGTCCACTGACAACTAAAAAAATATTAAAAACTGTTTTTTCATGTTGCCAGGTGTGATGGCATATGCCCATAATCCCAGGAACTTAGAAAGCTAAGGAATGAATGAAGTTCAAGGCCCATTTCAGCAATATAGTAAGACCCTGTCCAGAATAAAATAAAAAAGGGCTAGGGATTTAGCTCAATGGTAAACCACTCCTGGGTTCAATCCCCAGCACCATGAAAAAAAAAGAAAAGAAAAAGCTTCAATTTAGCATTTTATTACCTGTGAATTTGAGGTAAAATGATCCCCATGTTCACATTTAACATTTTCTGTTACAACAGTATCAGTGAAAATACCACTTTCTATTTGTGACTGATCTTCAGAACTGGAAGTAGGAGCTTCAGTATTCTGACAATGCTGAATTGAGTGTTCATTCACCTTATTTGTAAGACTATCATCATTATAGTATGCCTGATAATAACCTGCAGCAAAAGCAAATTAAGTGACATATTAGAATAGTGTATGTAAAATGGGCTTAATTCTAAAACATTGGCTCCGAGCACAAAACAGTACACATAGCAAGTAAATCGTGACCTTTACAATTGTACATATTTTAAAAGATTAAAACTGATGTATATAAATCTATAAATTGTGTATCTTTAATTCAACTGTCTCCATCAGTACCCCAGTTATCAAGCTATAAAGAAAAGCCAAGTGAACAAATGTTGGAATTTCCACATCAAGGGTGAAGAAGAGCTGGGCGCAGTGGCACTCACCTATAATCCCAGCAACTCAGGAGGCTGAGACAGGAGAATTTGAAAGTTCAAAGCCAGCCTCAGCAACTTAGCAAAACCCTGTCTCAAAATAAAATATAAAAAAGGGCTGGGCTGGGGATGTGGCTCAGTGGTTAAGCACCCCAGGTTTAATCCTCAGTACCAAAAAATAGACAGAAGGCTGAGGTAGGAGGCTTGCAAGCTCAAAGCTAGCCTCAGCAATTTACTGAAGCCCTATGCAACTTAGGGAGATCCTGTATCAAAATAAAAAGTAAAAAGGGCTAGGGATGTGGCTCAATGGTTAAGTGCCTCTGGGTTCAACCCTGGTACCAAAAATAAATAAATAAATAAGGCTCGGGATATAGCTCAGTGGTATAGCAACACTGGGTTCAATCATCAGCACCGAAAAAAAAGGGTAAAATAGGAATACATAGATAGCTGTATTCTGTCAAAAAAAACTTAGCAACTCTTAACAACTTCTTACCACATACCTTAATATTGTTGCTTATCAACTGACAACAAAATAAAGACAAGATATCAGGATTTGATTTTGCTATCCAATTTCTCTCATGCTGAGAAACTGTCATATCATACACATATAAGGTTAATGCTGTTGGTATGTTTAGAAATTTACCTGTATGTCATGAATAAAACAACGTAAAACATAATGAGAAAGATTACTTTTTATAATCCATACTAATTAAAACTCAGTAGTTCGATTATTTTGTGTTATAATACAATTAATGAGGCCACAATGGTAGGTTTACCATTCTCCCAAGGGCCTAAGAGACTAACACTATATATAATGCTAAGTGAAACACATCAACAAAAAAACGTGAGCCTCTGGACACAAAAACAAAGCCAGATATGAAAGTATGTGGTTTATTGCATGGCAAAAATTACTCAGTAAGCCAGGCATGGTAAAGAATTCTTGCAGTCCCAGAGCTCAGGAGTCTGAAGTGTGAGGATCATTTGAACCCAGGAGATTGAGACCAGCCTGGAGAACACAGGTGAGACCCCCATGTCAAAAACAAAAAATATTCAGTGATAGCTGGGATTGTAGAGCAGTGGTAGGGCACTTGCCTAGCACATGTGAGGCACTGGGTTCAATCCTCAGCACCACATATAAATAATAAAAATAGGGGCTGGGATTGTAGCTCAGCGGTACAGCGCTTGCCTAGTATGCATGAGGCCCTGAGTTCGATCCTCAGCACCACATACAAACCAATAAAATAAAGATGTGTCCATCTACGACTAAAAAAAAAAACTTAAAAAAAAAAATAATAATAAAAATAAAAATATTGTGTCCATCTACAATTAAAAAAATTTTTTTATTCATTGAGTTAATGTTTTCAGTCCACTGAAAACACATTAGCAACATTATAGAAATTAAAGGAATGACAGTACATTTCTGTATTTTCCACCAGAAGAGCAAATTATCTGAAAATACCAAATTACATGGAAATAAGTCAATATTATGACAGTTTTCATATTTATGTAGAACTTTGTCTACTTTAAATTTAACAAAAACAGTATGTTAGCATGATCTGAATGTTACAGTATTAGGATATCCTCACTAGATGAATACCTGAAATTGACCAAGGAGTATGGTTCTCTGTTTGTACTTCTACATCAAATTTTTTATTATCTTCATTTCTCCCACAATGAAGTATTTTACTGAGTTCTTCCACCTGGAAGGAAACAAAAGCTTAAGGAAAAAATCATAAAGCAATCTAATACATACACCATTCTCCTCATACTGAAACAAGAAATTATTTTTGTTAAAAGTTTCAGACAAGTGGTAACCCCTACCACGTCTCTTCTCACCTTGCAAGAGTTCTCTTTCTTCTTACTTGAATAAATCCTCTTTTATGTTCAAAAGTTTTAAAGAAGTGCCAAAGGAGAGTTTTTTTTGTTTTTGTTTTGGTCCAGAAACACTAAAAATACTTACAACTCTTAAGAGTTAATTTTTAGACTTTTCAGATTCTTTTGGGACGGGAATCTCACTATATTGACTAGGCTGGTCTGGAACTCCTGGGCTGAAATGATCCTCCCACCTTAGCCTCCCAAGTGCTGGCATTATAAACACATGACACCACGCCTGGCTCAGAGATGTTTTTATTCTTAAATTTGTTTGCCAAGCAGGGTGTGATGATGCACTCCTGTGATCCCAGTGGTTTAAGAGTCTGAGGCAGGATCACGAGTTCAAAGCCAGTCTCAGCAACGGCGAGGCACTAAGTAACTCAATGAGACCCTGTCTCTACATAAAATACAGAATAGGGCTGGGGGTGTGGCTCAGTGGTCCAGTGCCCCTGAGTTCAATCCCTGGAACCAAAAAAAAAAAAAAAAATGCTTTTTAAACATACAAATATCACCCCCCAAATTAACCTGGCCGAACTAAGTAATGGGACTGCATAAATAGGATCCTTCATTTGGGGCTTACTGGTTGAGTGCTTGCCTAACATGCACCAGGCTCCAGGTTAAATACCCAGCTCTGCCAAAAAAAACAACAAAAAGGAACAATAAAAACCAACCACATACATACACACAAGAATGTTTTTATGCTACTATTTAAAAGGTCAGCAGTTCTAAAAAAACAGAAAATCTAGTCAAGCACAGGCCTGTAATTCCACCTAGTCAGGAGGCTGAGGTAGGAGGATCCCAACTTCAAGAGCACACTGAGCAAATGAAGGATACCTGTCTCAAAAAAAAAAAAAAAAATGCTGGGGAAGGAGCTCATTGATAGAGGGCTTGCCTAGAAAGCGTAAATGCCTGTATTCAATCCCCAATAACACACACACACATAGAATTAGAAAATCTAAAAACCATAAATTCTATCCATACTGAATTATCTAGTATCACTCAATGTCCTTCATCTGGAATTAGCTATTCACTTAAATACATTAATGTCATCTGTTTGCCTTAATGCACATTTGTTTTCTTTAAATAGTAGTCTTATGACTAAATAACTGCAGTAGAAGGGAACAGAGAACAAGACCGTCTGAGAGAGGCATCTACCTTCCACATGCTTCATACCTTAAAATGCCCTTGAAAGGATACTGCAGCTGGGCGCAGCGGCACACGCCTGTAATCTCAGGACTTTGGGAGGCTGAGACAGGATAATCGTGAGTTCAAAGCCAGCCTCAGCAATGGCAAGCGCTAAGCAACTCAGTGAGACCCTGTTTCTACATAAAACACAAAATAGGGATGGGGATATGGCTCAGTGGTCTAATACCCCTGAGCTCAATCCCCAGTACCAAAAAAAAAGAAAGAAAAAAGGATACTGCATTGATCAGAGCAGCAGTGTGGACATGCCCATATGCAAATGAATAAATGCCTTAGTTAATGCAGCTCAGTCCGAAAGGTTCTTAGTATAAGACAATATCTAGTATATGAAACAAACTAAAAAAAGGTTTCAAAATACTTAAGATACATTAGCTTAAATAGAGGAAGGTGTAAGACTGATTATATACAGATATCTAAGCACTTTATGAGTTATCAGATCTGCTCTTATTACCAGGACTGGAAGCAAGCAAAATACCTTAAGGTGACAAATTTAAGGAGACACTCTCTCGCAGATTCATAAAAGTATAGGGTCCATATCTGAAAATAAGTGCCCCCTTAGCTTCTTCATCCTAAAAGCCTGACTACTTTGTCTTAGTTCTGGCTCTGGTTGCTACTGCTATTACCTGCACTAGATTATTTGGTATCTACTAAACGCTAAGCATTATACTGGTGCTTTGGATAATCTCCTTAATTCACACCACTGCCTTACAAATTAGTATCCTAATGCCAATTTTATATATAAAATATCTGAGGAGACAAGTAATTTACACAAAGTCTTTTGACCCCAAAGCTAGGACCAGCACATATTATGGTTTTCTATTAGCTCATCCTCAATTCTCAAGCCAACTTTTTACTGCTCCAAATGAAACATGAATAATTTGAGATGACAGTTAACCAAACTTGTCCCTCCAGGGTAGGCTGACTAGGCAAGTAGAGTTACTACTGTAAGTTAGTACTTATAACTGCTACTAAAATTGGTGCTTTACTACTCTGTTACTATTTTAAGTTGGTTTGTTGTTTTTGTGGTGTTGGGGATCCAACCCAGGACCCTGCAAATGCTAAGAGCTCTACTACTGAGCTACATTCCTAGCGCTTTTTTTTTTTAAGATGAGGTATCCCTACATTGCCCAGGCTATGTTGCCCAGAGTAGTCTTGAACTCCTAGGCTCAAGTAATCTCCATCCTTGGCCTCCCAAGTAATGGAGACTATGGGCACAAGCCACCTACCCCATCTTCCATTTCCATTCCTTTTTTTTCACTCCCCTAGGGAGAAAACCACTTTATTCTAATTAACTCAGAAAGAATAACAGAACAGCTGGTTTAAGGAGGCTACATAAACATTTTGTCCAGCTCCAAATCCTGTACCAACTAAGTGAACTTCCATATAATTAGAATACTCTCCTCCATTGCCATCTAGAAACAATAAAGCTATTAAGTGAGGTTTTACATTGTGGTTTTACATTTCATACTTACACTATATTTTTATGCTAATGTAACTTATAATCATCATTAGAGCCGATTTTCCACTTCTTCAATTTGAACTTCTTGATTAGACTAATCCATTTGCAGTTCTGCACTATTTCAGCACCTCATTGAAATATTCACAATTTAACATCACCTTGATTCTGGGCATACTTCAAAAATTGTTTTATCTCATAAAGGCAAAGGCCACCAAGCTGTTTCTGCTGTGCTGGCTGGGTTCCCTAAGGTTCCCAGTAAATGATGTCAGGCTCTGAGAACTCAGTATTACTTCCCAGATGGCATGACTCAGTATGTGCATAAGAGCAAAGCCCACAGCCATACCAGCTGCAGTGGTTGCTATCTGGGCCAACAGACCTGACTGCTGGTGTGGAGCAGGTGAGCCAACTACAGATGGTAGGGCAGCTTCTGGTGAGCTGCTGGTGCTGGCCTGGGTGCAGCCCTCTTCTGAGGGGCCTGGCTAGCTGGGCTGAAGTTGGGTCAGGGGACGTGCAAGGTGCAGCTCCAGCTTCCATGCGGCATGCTATGCACAAGGTTTGAAGTTCAGAGTCCAGAATGATAAAGAGCAAAACTTGGGGCGACCCCACCAAAAGGCCAGCAGAAGAGGGGGAGGGTGTTGGTAAAATGTTATCTTTGAGGATCTTTAAGGCAAGCAATATTTTAACAATTTATAAGTTTTATTTAAGGCTATCATATTTTGGTCTCTTTCTCCCATGTTTACCGTATTTCTATTCTCCTGGCACAATTTCTATACATAAGAGGAATTAAAGAACTAGCGCTGAGTAAAAAGTAAAAAAAGAAAAAAAATGTATGTCATAATGTCGACTACCGTAATCAATGGACACAGAAATCATTTCAACTCAGCAGTTAAATTTTCAGAGCTCATTTCTTCTTGGTAGTATTGGAGATTGAACCCAAGAACACCAGCACTGAGCTACATTCCCAGTCTATTTTCTTTAAAGACAGGATCCTGGTAAGTTGCGGAGGCTGGCCTTGAACTTGCGATCCTCCTGCCTCAACCTCCTGAAGGTTGCTGGGATTACAAACGCACCACACTAGGCTAGAAAAAATACTACAGGTCTGGAAATGTAGCTCAGTGGTAGAGCGCCTACCTAGCATGTGTGAGGCCCTGGGTTCGATTCCTCATTGCAATTCGCACATACACACACACACACGCACACACACCCACCCCACACCCGTCCCCCAATGGGACGCTGGGACAAGTGAGAATGAAGACCTTCAAAAAGCACTGGAGTTCAATTCACGCCAGCCATGAGGGACTCTTAAACCAAATACAATGAACTCTTAGATTTGCTCCAGTTGTACTTGGAATTACAACTCTGGGCTTTCATTTACTGCAGTTACTCTATAGAATAGTTCTGGGATCCAGCTAGGGAGCCCTTCTGAGGCCATCAAAAGCTTCGAAGACTTCACCGGGCCGAAAGGGGCTCGGAGCTGGAGGCGGGCGGCGCACCTGCGTGCGGAGCTCCTGGTTGTTGGTCTCTGCGCTCTGGTACAGCCGCTCCGTGTGATGCAGCAGCTTCTCAATCTCCCGCACCTGCCGCTTGCAGCTCCGCAGCTCGCGTTCTAACTTCTCCACCTTCCGCCTCAGGTGGGCCAGTTCAGGCTCCGGGGATGTGGGCGGCGACAGTGACAACGAAGGCGACGGCGGGGGGGACGGCGCCTCGCAAGCCATGATGTCCGGCGTGAGGTGGCCCGCGTGTGGGAGGGACTACGCTCAGACCGAGACTGATGCCGGCGGCCCCAGAGGCCACAGGAGAGAGCGGGCTGCGAAAGGCGACCTCACACCCTGCCGGCCGCGGTGGCCCCTGGCCATGACGCCCTGAAACTTGTCACCTGTAGTCGAACGGGTCGACGAACCAACGAGCAAGGGGAAGACGGCCCCTGCCCGATCTGCGCGGACTTGAAATCGGAACAATTTGTTGACAACAACCTTTCACAGCGACCGAAATGCCGAGGGGCGAGTTAGAGAAGTACCCGGCTTAGAGAACTAGGAGGCAGAAGCGCTCGGCGGTTCTCGGGCAGAACCGGAAACGATGTACCGGAGGTGGGCGGAGCCAAGACGGAAAAGGAAGCGACGGGAAGCGGGAAGGGCCTGTTGGTGCACTTGCGCACTTGTGCACTTGGCACCTGCGTGCCGGGGGCAGTACAAGCGGGAGTGGAGAGCTGGTAGGAAAGTGCTTGTAAAAGATCTGGTGGGGTAGAAATATGTTACAGGCCTTTCTTCTTTGAGGAAATCTTTTTTTTTCCTCCCCTCGGGTACCGAGGCTTGAACTCAGGGGTACTCAACCACTGAGCCACATCCCCAGCCCTGTTTTGTGTTTTATGTAGAGACAGGGTCTCACTAAATTGGCGCCTCATGTTGCAGAGGCTGGCTTTGAACTCGCGATTATCCTGTCTCAGACTCCCAAAGTGCTGGGATTGCAGGCCACTGCGCCCGGCATGAGGAAACGTTTTGTGTGGAGTTCAAGTCCCAGCTCCGTTTTTTCCAGATGTGAACACTGAGTTACATCTGGAAATGATTTGCCAGGGATTATAGAGATAATGATAAATGTCTTCTGATGCCCAGCTGACTGCTGACTTCGCGAGTTTAGACACCCTGAAAAAGAGGACAAATTCATTAGGTCTGACTTGCAGACAAGAGAATCCTTGGTGGGGAAGTAAGAGAAAATACTGTATGGAACAGGAGCTAGAAACGCTCTCGTTTGGTAGGTTTATTTGATTTATCCTGTATGAACCCTAGCTTTGTTTCACCAGTCTTTAAATCCATAGGCTTTTCAAACACAGTTTTTCCCTTCCTCAAGGTCTCTTAAATTAGATCCTGAGATCAGGAAGCCGGCCTAAGATTTTCCTGAGATCAACCATTTCATACTGCTTCACCTCTCTCAAACTCCAGCACAGTGTGTGTTGGCAGGTGTCCATAAATGGTTGCTAAAAACAGCTAAATACAAGAATACTGTTTGCTCTCCTAGTTCAGCGGCTATTTTAATAAATGTATAAAGGATAAAGGACACTATTTTTTGCTTGTCATTTCTTAGTTCTTTATATAAACCTAGCATTTGCCTCTTAACAGTTTTAGGTATTGCAGTTATCTTCTCCCATTTATCTATCAACTTTATCTGTGGTGTCCCTTATTTACCAGAAATCCTTAATTTTTATGTAGCCAAATCAATCTTTTTTTTTTTAATGCTTTTTTTTTTTTTAGTTGTTGATGGACACAATGTCTTTATTTTATTGCTTTGTATGTGGTGCTGAGGATCGAACCCAGGGCCTCACGCATGCGAGGCAAGCGCTCTACCGCTGAGCTACAATCGCAGCCCCGCCAAATCAATCTTTATCTTGTTTACTTCAATTCATTTCATTTGTTTTACAATTTAGACTTTTGAATTTGATTTGAGAAGTCTTTCCTCATCCAGTCGTATTTCTTCTATTGACCTTATAATTTAATTTGAATTTTCACATTTTATTCTATATTGCAACTGGGGGATTCACACAGGACTTTTTTTTTTTTTACCATGTCTGCTATATTGCTTTGCATAACTATTATCATCTGTCAAGTTCTTGTCTCTATTTGTGGGTCTGTTTCTGAGCTGAATGTTCTTTTCCATTTGCATATTAATCTGTTCCTATACCAGAACTATTCTGTTATCATCACTTTGGTTCTGTAGGATGTCTTTTTATTAATTTGAATAAAATATTTTAATTTCAAGTAATTTCTTCAAATTTGGGGGTGCAGTGTTTGAAATTTTACTCAAAAATACAAAGGTTTGGGGCTGGGGTTGTAGCTCAGTGGTAGAGCGCTTGCTTCGCATGCGTGAGGCCCTGGGTTCGATCCTCAGCACCACATACAAAGCAATAAAATAAAGACATTGTGTCCATCTACAACTAAAAAAAAAAAAAAAATTAAAAAAAAAAAAATACAAAGGTTTGGACTGGGGCTGTAGCTCAGTGGTGGATCATGTGTTAGCATGCCCAAGGCTCCAGATTGTTGCCAGCACCTCTCCGACTCCAAAAAAAAAAAAAAAGATACAGAGGGTTAATGAATGGTTCATTAAGTCACAAAATACACTTTTGATGCAAGCTTATCTCTGCAAGACCAATCTTCAGGTAACCCATACTTGCACCTTCCATTTTCACACTGGAAAGAAAGAAAAGGTCATTGTTCATCTCATTGTGCATTTTACAATTACAGTGTTTGGTGTATTCACACCTGTTGTTTTATACATTAGAACAGAACAACAAACATTATACACTATACATTGTGAGGTCAATTTACAAATGTTACCTTGAACAAAAGGGCTATCCTTGAATTTATTTTATAGATTCAATTCTTTAAAACACAACAAAAAAGCAAGACTCCAAATACTTCTAAATAGTACTGACTAGTAGTCCCAGCAGCTGCCTGCGGCTGCCCCCAGCCACCCTCAGCCAACTACTGGGCACCACCTAGGGCCGGCCTCTGTAGCAAGCCAGAGCCAGGCGGCTGACCTGCAGGCTCCTGGTCTCTGGCTCTGGGCGGTTTCATCTCCATGGGGCGGTCCGCGGTGCTCGGGTGCTCTAACATTTCCACTGCTGGCCCGAGGACACTGGGTTTGGAATTCCTGGAGAAATTACCATAGTGAAAAGCTGGAAAACATTTATTTAAATTTATCTCTTAGTTTTCCATACTGCTGCATTTCTGAGGCACATCGAGAAACCATGAACTTCATTGATGAAGCCTTTACTGCCAAGGATTTATGGACCAAAAAATTAATGAAATGTCTTGTTCTGACAATAATGATGCCTTTTATGTCGCAGATCATGGAGACATTCTAAAGAAACATCTAAGATGGTTAAAAGCTCTTCGCTGTGTCATTCCCTTTAATGCAGTCAAATGCAATGATAGCAGAGCCATAGTGAGGAACTTAGCTGCCATTGGAACAGGATTTGACTGTGCTAGCAAGACAGACATACAGTTAGTGCAGAGTCTCAGAATGCCTCCAGAGAGGATTATCTATACAAATCCTTGTAAACAAGTGGATCATTAAATATGCTGCCAGTATTGGAGTCCAAATGATTACTTTTGACAGTGAAGTCATGTTAATGGAAGTTGCCAGAGCATATCCAAAGGCAAAGTTGGTTTTGCAGATTGATACTGATGGTTCCAAAGCAGTCTGTTGCCTCAGTGTTAAATTTGGTGCCACACTCAGAACCAGCAGACTTCTTTCAGAGCAAGCTGAAGAATTAAATATTGATGTCACTACCATTGGCTTTCACATGGGCAGTGCCTGCACTGATCCTGAGACCTTTATGCAGGCCATCTCTGATGCCCACAGTGTTGTTTTTATGGGAGCTGAGGTTGGTTTCAACATGTGTCTGTTTGATATTAGTGGTGGCTTTCCTGGATCTGAAGATGTGAAACTTAAATTTGAAGAGATCACTAGTGTGATCGGTCAGACTCTGGAGTGAGGATCATAGCTGAGCCAGGCAGCTTTATGTTGGTTCAGCTTTCACGCTTGCCATTAATATTGCAAAAAAACAAAACAAAATTTAAAAATCATATTAAAGAAACAGGCTCTGATGATGAAGATGAGTCAAGTGAGCAGATTTATGTTTTATGTGAATGATGGAGTATACAGATCGTTTCATTGCATCCTTTATGATCATGCACATTAGGTCTTTTCTGCAGCAGAAAAGACCTAAACCAGATGATAAGTATTAATCATGCAGCATATGGGGACCAGCGTGTGATGGCCTTGATCTGGTTGCCTAGCCTTGATTGGATTGTCTATGACTGTGGCCTGCCAGAAATGCATGTGGGCAATTGGATGCTTTTTGAAAACATAAGTGTATACACTGTTGCCACTACTTCTGTTTTCAGTGGATTCCAGAGGCCAACTATCTATTCTGAGATGTCAGGAGCAACACGGCAATGCATGCACTTACCTGTGTTCCTATTTGAATATGGCAACTATTTGAATATTTGTTTTTTGTGGATTTTATTTATTTTTCAAACAAGCTACTAAAGAGTGCCCCCTCCGCTGCCCAGAAAGCATTTGTAGCTTATCCAATGGCAGAATGGGCCAAAAGCTTAATGTTGTGATCTGTTTTGAAAATAAAGTATCTTGAAATAAATAGTACTGACTATAGCTAAAGCTGATAGGAATTACCCATGATGAGTTGCTAAACATTCCATTTATTCTCCACCTCCAGAGAAAAGTATCCAAACTTCCAACAAGCACAAAATAAGAAAACAGTGACTATGAATCTAATCATAATTCTAGTCTCAAATTGAATCATTTTAAAGCTTATACTCTGAAACCTAGAAACTCTTCAACAAGACAAAATTGTTGATTGAATATTGGGTTTCCTTTTTATTTTTTACATGTAACTGCCTGTACCTATAACAAAATCTTATCCTTTATAGGACAGTTAAGTGTATGAGAACATATAGTTTATATGGCTTTGACATGCCTGGTCTCTGGTTCTGAAAGCCTCTGTCAGTCACTGAGGTTAGGGCAAGTGGGACTGCCAAATGGCAGATTTTTATAATCATCATCTGCATCTCTGGAGACCCTGAGTCATCGTGACCTGAGCCTTCAAAATTCTTGCTAGGAAAGTAACTGGGTGAGACAGGCTGCTGCTATGTAAGCCAAACAGATAAGCCTGTGTGCACTGTGATGACAGCCTCTGCTGTCACCGTGCAACAGGCAGAGGGAGAGAGAACCTGGTTAAAGGCTTATTCTACTAAGGGTAGAATATAAACATAGTCTTTCATCCTCCTTACACATCAGAGCTTACATGTCAGGGAGACCCAAAAAGTCTCTCAGAGTCTGGGCAGCCCCAGTTACAATACTTGGGTTTTAAGCCCTCAGACTTCCAGGAGATTCATTAATAACTGGGTTAGAATAAAAGGCTCAGTAAAGGAATGAATTTAACAAAATTGTGCTATGTGTATATATAAATACACCACAGGAATCCCACCTTTATGAATATATAGAAAACACCAATCAAATAAGTGAGTAGGAGCAGATCAACCCTGGCCCAACTTGTGGAGCAGGAGGAGAAGACCTACCCAGACAGATGTGAGAAAGAGGTGGAAGAGACTGACCCTGGCCACATGCGAGGAGGAGGAGACTGACCATGCTGCAGCCCCCATCAACCAAAGGGCAACTGTCCCTCCATCCAGAGACAACAGCCAGGACTGGGAAGACCATCCCCAAGGTCCCTGCAGGTCCAGTTACACCAAAGGTGAGGTATTGGTAACCTTCAGGGACACTACAAGATTATAGGTTAGAAACTGTAATACCTCAGATCACCACTGCTAGAGGGGAAGACACACGAACAACATGAAAAACCAAGGGAAGAAAATGCCCCAAACAAACCAAGATGCTACAACAATAGAATCGATTGACAGCACAGTAAATGAAATGTCAGAGAAAGAGTTCAGAATATACATAATTAAAATGATCTGTGAAGCGCAGAATAATATGAGAGAGCAATTACAGGCAACTATTGATTACTCCAACAAAGAGATAAGAGAGCAAATACAGGGAGCAAAAGATTACCTCAAGAAAGAGATGGAGACTCTGAAAAAAAAAAAAACCTAAGCAGAAATCCTTGAAATGAAGGAAACAATAAACCAAATTAAGAAGTTCAATAGAAAGCATAACCAACAGACTAGAAAACTTGGAAGATAGAAATTCAGTCAATGAAGACAAGATATATAATCT
The DNA here is from genome assembly GCA_028644305.1 of Xerus rutilus. Lineage (NCBI taxonomy): Eukaryota > Metazoa > Chordata > Mammalia > Rodentia > Sciuridae > Xerus > Xerus rutilus. The sequence continues at coordinate 54,195,486 of CM053405.1, read as the reverse complement.
TGAAAATAAAGTTGACCACACAATGAAAATGGTAAGAAACCATGAGCAGAACATCCAGGAATTTGGGATAACATGAAAAGACCAAATCTAAGAATTATTGGGATAGAGGAAGGCATAGAGATACAAACCAAAGGAATGCATTATATCTTAAATGAAATAATATCAGAAAATTTCCCAAACATGAAGAATGAATTGGAAAATCAAATACAAAAGGCTTGAAGAACACAAAATATACAAAACTACAACAGATTCAACCAAGGCACGTTATAATGAAAATCCTAACATACACAATAAGGATAGAATTTTAAAAGCTGTAAGAGAGAAGGTTTAGATTACATACAGGGGGAAACCAATTTGGATTTCAGCAGATTTCTCAACCCAGACCCTCAAAGCCAGGACATCCTGGAATAACATATACCAACCTCTGAAAGAAAATGGGTGCCAACCAAGAATCTTATATCCAGCAAAATTAGGCTTTATATTTGATGACAAAACAAAAACCTTCCGTGATAAACAAAAGTTAAAAGAATTTACAGTGAGAAAGCCTGTACCAGAGAGCATTCTTGGCAAAATATTCCACGAAAAGGAAATGAAAAACAACAATGAAAATCAGCAAAGAGAAGAATTACACTAAAGGAAAAGCCAATCAAAGGAAAAACCAAGTCAAGTTAAAAATAAATAAACTAAAATGAACGGGAATACAAACCATATTTCAATAATAACCCTGAACATTAATGGGCTAAACTCATCAATTAAAAGACATAGACTGGCAGGTTGGATTTAAAAAAGACTCAAATTAAATTGTGGAATTCACACTGATGTTGGCTCAGGGTTATGGAGAAAATGTGTTAGGAACATAAGCTGAACATAAAAAATTGGTTATTGTGCTACTCAATGAATTTCTTATCCTTATTCCTCTACAGTTGTATAAGAAGGCAATTATTTTTCTTTCAAATTTTTTTCTTTGTTTTTAGTTTTCTATAATTTGGATATGAGATGGCTAGGTATTACTTTATTTATTCACCTATTTATATTTGGTACTTATCCTACTTGATATTCTCTCAAAATCTGTGTTTTTTATCTCATCTTAGTTTTTGGAAAATTTTCAGATATTTTTACGTCAAATTCTTTTTCTGCTCTGTTTTCCTTCCTTCTTTTTGTATTCTAATTATGCATGCTTTATTCCTTGATATTGTCCCACACCTATTGGGTTGCTTTTATTTCCTTTGTATTTTTGTTTGGGAAATTTTTAATTAACTTATCAAGATCATGGTTTCTAGCCAGGTGCAGTGGTGCATGCCTGTAATTCCTGCACTTTTGGAGGCTGAGACAGGAAAATCGCGAGTTCAAAGCCAGCCTCAAAGCAACTCAGTGAGACCCTGTCTCTATATAAAACACAAAAAATAGGGCTGAGGATGTGGCTCATTGGTCGAGTACCCCTGAGTTAAATCCCTAGTACAGAAAGAAAAAAAAATCATGGTTTCTTTCCTTGGCCATAATTTAATTGATGGCATCAGAAGGTATTCTTCCTATTTCAGCCTGTTTGATTTCTAAAATTTTGTTCTGATTCTTAAAGTTTCCATTTTCCCTAACACAGTTTATAAGTTTTTGCATGCTGTATACTTTTTCCTATTAGAGTATTTAGCATAGTAATCATAATTACTTTAGTTTTTTGTAAACTTGACAATTCAAACATATGATATGTTTGAATCTGATTTTTATCTTTAGACTACATTTTAGCGTATCTTCTAGGCTGTCTTGTAATTTTTTGTTGAAAGCCAGACATATTTTATTGAATGATAAAAAAGAAGGTAAATAAGCTACTGATAGGAGTATTTATTTTATCTAGTGAGGACTTGTCTGGTGTTTAATGATTGCTTGCAGCTAAAGGTACCTGAGGCTCTAAGTTTTCATCCTGTACTTTTTTTTTAGTCTCTGTTTGAGTTTTCTTGAACACTACTTCAGAGAAAGAATCTGTGTATTACAACTCTTTCAGATATAATTGATTGTTATTATACCAAACCCTTGCTGTTGTTCAGGTCAGATATGGGACAAAGGAGTTTTTTCTAATCTTATCCAGTCTTTAAGTGGGTCTATGTCTGAGGACTATGACTTTCACAAGTGTTTCATCAATATGTACCACCCCCACTGGCCCCCCTACTCCCTTCTCTACAGCATTCCCAATATTTTTCTTTGAAATTTTGTCCTTAATTGACTTTGTTTTTAATTCACAACCTAATCCTATCAGAGACATGAGGTCTTTCTGGAATCTTCAGTGGGAAACTGATAGGGTATCTGGAAGGAAAACTGTGGAACTGTGAGGGTTTCCCTAAGTCTACAGGGCCCCAAGTTTTCCTTAATCTCAAATTAGCCCATATTCTGTCTCCAGCCATTCTTCAAGATTATATATACCAGTTGACAGCTCTAATAGTACATTGTTGTGTCCAAGAAATGTAATTTGATTTTCAGATATTTTTGTTACTGTAAGGATAAGATTGATGACTTTTGGTTACTTAACATATCAGAGATGAAACATGAAGTCAGTTTCTTAATTTTAGAACAATATTTAAAACTTTGTTTAATTTAATTCATTCTTTCCATTTATGTATTCTTTTTTCCATCTCTGATTTTTTTCCATTTTATCATCCTTCTTATTTGGGATGCTTTTGTCGAATACAGAAAACCAATGTGATTAATTCTATTTCATGTTTTTAATCTTATTCCTACATCTTCTGTATACTGTTTTAAATTTCTTTATACAATTTATATAAAGACACAGACTGGCAGATTGGATTAAAAAACAAGTTCCAACAATATGCTATCTTCGAGAGAGTCACCTCATAGGCAAAGACAACCACAGACTGAAGATGAAAGGATAGGAAAAAACATCACTCACATGGATTGTGTAAACAAGCAAGGGTTTCTATCCTCATATCAGATAAAGTTAACTTTAAGCCAAAGTTAACCAGAAGGGACAAAAAAGACGTTTCATACCACTTGAGGAAATTATACATCAACAAGACATAATAATTATAAATATGTATGCCCCAAACAATGGAGCATCTATGTACATCAAACCAACTCTTCTCAATGTCAAGAATCAAATAGACCACAACACAATAATACTGGGTGACTTTAACACACCTCTGTCACCACTGGATAGATCCTTCAAATAAAAACTAAATAACAAAGCTATAGAAGTAAAAAAAAATACAATTGACAACTTAGACTTAACAAACATATATAGAATATTTCATCCATCAATGACTGAATACAGTTTCTTCTCAGCAGAACATGGATCCTTCTCTAATATAGACCAGGTTATGTAAGCTGTCACATATGTTGATATACAATTGTAATATTATCTTAATATATTTTGGGCATCTGTAGGGTTGTTTTGATAGCTCCCTTTCCATTGATATTAATTTTTGTGTTCTTGCTTTTTTCTTGATTATACTTATTTAATCAAATTTTAGCTGTATTATTCTCTTTTTTATATATTTCTGACCTGACTCTTATTTTCTCCTTCCTACCACATAATTTGAAATTAATTTGATTGTTATTCTAGTGTCTTTCTAATACAAGTACTTTAAGTTATAAATGTTCATCTGAGTAGTGTTTCATCCCAGAGATGCTAATATTTTAAGCTTTTATCATCACTTAGTTCAAAGTACTTTTTATTTACTTTTCTTATGCTTTCTTCTTTGACCTCTGTGATATTTATAAGTTTGCCATTTAATTTTGAAATAGTTGACACTATTAATGTGTCAATAGTCAGGGTGGGGTTTCTATATATCTTAAGACAATTGATTTCTAATGTACTAAAACATGCAAGAGGCTGAGGTTGTGGCTCAATGGTAGAGCACTTGACTAGCATGTGTGAGGCTCTGGGTTTGATTCTCAGCACCACATATAAATAAATTAATAATAAAGATGTGTTGAAAACTGAAAAAATATTTTTTAAAAAAACATACAGGAGGGGCTGGAATTGTGGCTCAGTGGTAGAGCGCTTGCCTCACATGTATGAGGCAGTGGTTCCGATCCTCAGCACCACATAAAAATAAATAAAATAAAGATATTGTGTTCATCTACAACTAAAAAAATATTTTAAAAAAATTTAAAAAACATACAGGAAACACAGTCTGCATGATTTCAAATTTTTTAAAAAGTAATGGAAATGCTTTTATATTGATTGTATCTGTTACATATATGTCAAAACTGATCAAATTACATACTTCAAATATGTGTGTTTTACTGTACTTCAATTTAACTTCAATAAAGCTATGGAAAACAAAACAAAACAACAACAATAACAACAAAAGAGGTAAGTTGTGTGTGTGTGTGTTTTAGTTGTAGATGGACACAATAACTTTATTTTATTTATTTATTCATTTATTTAGTGGTGCTGAGGATCGAACCTAATGCCTTACATGTGCTAGGCAAGTGCTCTACCCCTGAACCACAACCCCAGGTCCAAGTAGGGTTTTTTATTTAGCAAAGTTGCCTGAGAGATCAACACATTAGTTAACAATTTTTTGCTACTCAAAATGGAGTTCTGGACCAGCAGATCCTCAGGTCCAACAGCAGAGGTACTGAGTCAGAATCCACATTTAAATCAAATTCCTAGTGATTCGTGTGCATGTTAAAAGTTGAAAATTACAAATCTATGGGGAATTTTCCAGAGATTGAAGCTCTTGAAGGCCTGGGGTCTATCTTGCCCACTGCTGTGCTGACATCATAGGAGAAACTTGCAGTAATAGAAAGGGAATGAATGGATGTGATTCCTAAAGGAAGTTAAATATGTGACACAGTATGGGTCAGATAATACGGGCCAAGAGAGCTTGCTTTGGATGCCATTATGACATGATAATTTCACTTCCTCTCATCCTGTTCGCTTGCCTTTTATTTCTTTCCCTTGCCTAATACCTCTGGCTAAGAATACCAATATTCAGCTGAGAGTGGTGAAAGTGCACACCCTCGTCCTTTCCTAGATCTTGGAGGAAACACTTTTGGCTTTTCCCTGTTAAGTGTGATGTTAGCTATGGGCTTGTCAAATATAGACTTTATTTATTTATTTATTTATTTATTTATCTATTTATTGGTACCAGGGATTGAACTTAGGGGTATTTGACCACTGAGACACATCCCCAGCCCTATTTTGTATTTTATTTAGAGACAGGGTCTCACTGAGTTGCTTAGCACCTCGCTTTGTGCTGGGGCTGGCTTTCAACTTGTAATCCTCCTGTCTCAGCCTCCTGAACTGCTGGGATTACAGATGTGTACCACCATGCCTGGCTAGACTTTATTTTTTTAAAATTAGTTTTATTTATAGATGGATACAATTGCTCTCCTTGAGGAATATCCTTTTCCTTTGATGCAACCTATGAATCAGCTTCATACAGATCATCTCAAAGCACCAAATTTCATCCTCTTTCTTGTTCACACTCAAAGGCTGCCCTCTGTGTATAGGATTTAATTCCAAAATAGTATTCAAAGACTTTTTTATGATCTTCTTTCCTTTATTTGTTAACTTTCCAGTTTTATCCAAGATATCACTTATAAAAACACTTTGTGTGCCAGGTGCAATGGGACACACCTGTGATCCTAGCAATTTGGGAAGCTGAGATAGGAGGATAGCAAGTTCCAAGCCACACTGGGCAACTTAGTGAAAACTTGTCTCAAAATAAAATTTTGTAAAAGGGGCCGAGGATGTCACTTAGTGGTAAAGCACTCCTTGCTTCAATTCCCAATACCAAAAGAAAAAAAAGAAAACAAGGGGCTAGAGTTGTGGCTCAGTGGTAGAGCACTTGCTTAGCATGTGTGAGGCACTGAGTTCGATTCTCAGCATCACATATAAATAAATAAAGTCCATTGACAACTAAGAAAATATTTTTAAAAAAGAAAAAGAAAACAAATCACTTTTCAGAGTGGAGGATGCAGCTCAGTGTTAGAGCACCTGTCTACTGTACATGAAGCTCTGGGTTTGATCCCCAGTACTAAAGTCCATTGATCAACCAATCACAAGTCTTTTGCAAATAAAACATTTTGCAAATGAGGTGTAGTAGGCACAATAATGGTCTCCCTATTCTAAAAATGTTCACATCCTAACCTTAGAACTTTACATGGCAAATGGGACATTGAAGAAGTGATTAAGGCTAAGGACCTTGCGATGGGAAGAGTATCTAGGATTATCTAGGAAGTTCCAATATAATCATGTGAGTCCTTTAAAGCAGAAAAGCTTTTCTAGTTGTGGAGGGAGATGTGACTATAAAACAATGAATAGAGAGGTATTTGCTGCTATCTTTAAAGATGGAGAGAGAAGACCTTAAGCCAAGGAATGGAAAAAGGAAGTAAACTGATTGTTCCCTGGAGTCTTTAGAATAGACATCTCAATTTTAGACCAGTGAGACTCATGTTAGACTTCTAATCCACTAAACTTTTTAAAAAAATAAACAAAACCCAAACAACTTTATTTTAAAAAAGAAAGTTATTTACAGTAATTTTTTGCTCAAATAATTCAATGAGATTTATCTTACAACCAGACCCAAGCAGAGGCCACCAGAGGCCCCCCCCCCCTTTTTGGTACCGGGGATTGACCTCAGGGGCACTCGACCACTGAGCCACATCCCCAGCCCTATTTTGTGTTTTATGTAGAGACAGGGTCTCACTGAGTTGTTTAGCGCCTCACCATTGCTGAGGCTGGCTTTGAACTCACGATTCTCCTGTCTCAGCCTCCCTAAGTGCTGGGATCACAGGCGTGGGCCACCGAGACTGGCCAGAGGCCCCATTTTATACAAGTGGGGAATGCAACACAGAATTCAGCAGCATTGCTCCCTCTCCCCTTGCCCTTTCCCAGTTTAGTGTACTACAGGGGGAAAAAAAATTCCACCCCAACCCAATACACTGTATCACCCACCACAGGCATCTGACAACAGTGCCATTAAACCTAGGCTCACAGGTAATGCTGGGTGGAAGAGGTGGAAGTACAGTGGCTTCAGCTAACCCTGAAGCGGCCATGTTGAAACTTCCCCAACTGGGTCTCATAAGGGTGACTATGCCCAATTCCCTGGAGCACAAGAGAGACACAAGGAGACACAGCAGAGAGCCTAGGAAACCCGTCTATCTACAGAGGACAAAACTCCCTTTCTATAAGTAACCTAGTCCCATGCCTACTGCAAAGGATGGGCCAAGTCACTCAGCAGAGGAAGGGGAGTCTCCCTGAGGGTGTCAGAAGATCAGAGCATGTGCCTTTGCCACGTCCAAGTTAATCAACACCCAGGAGCCCCTTCCCCTCATGCCCAACCTGGCAATTTCAGGAAACTACAGGTCAGGGTTTCTGGGCCTACTTTTAGCCCAGTAACAATGTTATTCAGAACAAAACTATTTTGGCTAATAAAAATCTAGGATTAGTGTTCCTTAAGTTATATAAAAATGGGGTATACTGCTGTTGAACACTATCAGCAATGAAACAGCAAAATTAAAAACGGGGGAGAGGGAAGAGATGTGATCTGTTCTACTGGGAAACTCAGGCAGGGACCTTGCATCTCCAATTTACAGCTACCAGGCTTTTAACCCATTTCCAGCCCCATTGCAGGTACTATGCCCTGCTTCCTCTGGGAATAGCTTCCTACCACTATTGTGGGAAAAGCTCCCTGTTCTAGTAGCTAGGAGGGTTTCCTGACCAGCAGATGACTTCCTGTGATGGACTCATTCTAATTCTGCTTTAAGTTTGGGAGCCATCTCGTCCTGAGGTTATAAAAAAAGGTTCATTTTTGTTCAGCTTGTTAGGAATTCTTGCCCATTCCTTGAACCCCTCAGCACCTGGCTTTTTGAGTGCATAGCTTTGACTGAGTAATCACTCTCCCTAAAACCTCAAAGACACCTCCTAAATTCCAAGATTAAAGTCTGAGTTTACTCCCTACCTAGAAACGTTAAACTATAAATTCATTAATTTGCTATCTGCTTCTGTATGATGCTTGCCAAAACCCTACATTTGTAACTCTTTGAGATATAAAAACCTCTCTTCTCTGAGACCAGGCTGCTGATCTCTGGCCCTATTTGCAGAGAGAGACAGCCACTCTATAGCTAATGTGCACACAATATAAGCTTGCTTAAATTTGACTTAAAATTGGAAAAAAATAAAAAATAAAAATAAATAAAATTGGAGTTGGTGGTCCTTTCTTTGCATCCTGGGTTCAACAGCTGCTCCCCAAGTGGAGGTGCTGGAAGCTTCTAACATTCCAGCCCCAATTTCCTAAAGAAATTTAAAAACTCAGGCTGCAGGGCAAAGCCTCAAGAAAAAAGGACAAAGTATTAATGAGGGGAGAAAATAGTTCATTGCTTCAATCTAGCTTAATTCTCTCACCCCCACCTTCATCACCCAAAATATAATAAAAACAAAAATCTCTCCCTTTAATCACCCTTCTCTGCTCTGTGTTTAGGTTGAGTCATTTCTGTTGGACCCTCCCTTGTCTGCCACTATACCTTTCTGTGCCTGATGTGAAAGAGTCAATGCCAAATTTATTTTTCTGCCCCAACACTATTTTTGGTAAACCAAAGAACAATAAAACAACCATTTGGAATTTTTCACTGTGCAGAGATTTAGCTGATCTCCCAAATCAAAATATTCCTTCCTTGCACAATTCCCAGTTGCAGTGGTGGATCATCCTCAGTGGAGGATTAGACTCTATCAACTGGCAATGCACTCTGCCCACACCTGGCTAACTACTGCCATTGATGCAAACCACAGGAAAATAGGAAAAATAAACAGTTTAGCAAAAATCTGAACATTCAACTGGAGTTGGTGCTGTTCCATGTGCTTCATTCCTCTTTTCTTTTGCCCACACTCGTGAACTTGGAATGTCCACACCTGGTCTGACAGCAAGAGGCACAGCTCAAGAACAGCTAGGACCCAGCACAGGTCTGAACTTGACAGGTTTCCTGAACTCAGCCTAGAAAAGCAGATTGGAACAGTGTCGCAAGGATTCTCTGGAGGAGCAGCAGCACCACCACCATGCCTATCTCTGATCTCTTCATCTCATCACTGAGAAGGCCTGGACACTTGGCAGTCAGCAGAGAGATCCCTATCACAGTGAATGGATACCAGCTGGCATCTTCCTGCTGAAGACCTCTGGACAGAGAAGATGATCCTGATGCTTGGCAGTTACCCATAGAAAATCCTCTGTATGCAGCCAGGTGTGGTGGTGCATGCCTGTAATACTAGCACTTTGGGAGGCTGAGACAGGAGAATCGCAAGTTCAAAGCCAGCCTCAGCAACAGCGAGGTGCTAAGCAACTCAGGGAGACCCTGTCTCTACATAAAACACAAAATAGGGATGGGGATGTGGCTCAGTGGTTGAGTGCCCCTGAGTTCAATCCCCAGTACCAAAAAAAAAAAAAAAAAAAGAAAGAAAGAAAAGAAAAACCCTCTGTATGGAGGGAAGTGAATCCAGAACAGCTGGATTGAGCCTTGAGCACCCCTATTGGCAGATGCCTTTTTGGGGTTCTCGGAAACTAAAGGGATGGGAGTGTGCAGGATCTGGGGTGCCAGGTCCTGCTGCTCCAGATGAAGACTTAGTTCTTTCAAATGACTCTAATTCCTACCTGTTGGGGTATTGTCTGCACTCAATCATTTCTTCTGCCTTGTTTATCAATTGGCTTAAAGTCTGAATGTCTGCCTTCCATAATTAGATTTTAGGCTGTTGAAGGAAAGAAACTATATTTTACTATTTTTTGAGTATTTCTTTTAATCCCCCATCCCCAATCTAGCACTGGGGACTGAATTCAGGGGTGCTTTACCATTGAACTACATCCTTAGCCTATTTTTAAAATGTTTTATTTTGAGACAAGATCTCACCAAGTTGCTAAAGCTGGCTTCAAACTTGTAATCCTCCTGCCTCAGCCTCCCAAGTTGCTGAGATTACAGGCTTATGCCGCCATGCCCAGCTCTTTTTGTGTACTTCTTAGTAATCAGAAAACTGCATACACATATATGATCACCTCTACATAAATAGCAGTTCCATGCAAGAGAACTTTATTTTTTTTATTTTTTCCTCCTCTTTTTAAATTTTGTTTTTTTTAGATATACATGACACTAGAGTGTTCTTTGACATATACATATATGAAGTCTAACTTATACTAATTAAGATCCAATTCTTGTGGTTTTACATGATCTGGAGCTTCACTGGTGATATATTCATATATGAACATAGGAAACTCATGTCCAATTCATTCTACTGTCTTTTCTATTCCCTCCCCTTCCCTTCATTCCTCTTTGTCTAATCCACTGAACTACTGTCCCCCCATCCCCTATTGTGTGCTAGTATCTGCATATCAGAGAGAACATTTGACCTTTGATTTTGAGGGCTTGGCTTATTTCACTTAGCATGATAGTCTCCAGATCCATCCATTTACTGGCAAAAGTCATAAAGTCATTCTTTTATGGCTGAGTAATATTCCATTCTGCATATGTACCATATTTTTTTTATCCATTCATCTGTTAGAGGGCATCTAGGTTGGTTCCACAGCTTAGCTCTTGTGAATTGAGCTGCTATAGACATTGATGTGGGTGTGTCACTGGAATACACTGATTTTAAGTCCTTTGGGTATATACTGAAGATTGAGATAACTGGGTCAAATGGTGATTTCATTCCAAGTTTTCTGAGGAATGCAAGAGAATTTTAAAAGTCAAAAATTTTTAAAAATGGGGCTGTGGGTATAGCTCAGTGGTACAGTGCTTGCCTAGCATGTGCAAGACCTTGGGTTCAATCCTCAGCATTGCAAAAAATAAAATAAATTAAAAAATTAAAACCCCCAATTATTGTCATTTGAAAAATGATCATTGAACTCACTGATGAAATTATAATGCAATTCAGGGAGGAAATAGTTCAATTATCTAACAGCCTTCCAAGGAAGCAGCATTGTGTAAAGAATGGTATCTCTATGCACATTTTAGTAGCAAGTTAAGCTGCAATAGAAATGGATGAGCTATCTCTGTTGCAAATGATTTAGACTTAACTAAAGATGCATAGAAACATACCACTTTCTTTTCAGCTTGGGGAAAGGATCAGCCTCTTTGCTGAGCAGAATGAACAGGTTTATTGTTAGTGCTTGAGAAGTGGGATAAAATCTGAGGAGTCCTGAATTCAAAATGCTTAGCTGCTGCTTTGTGCATGTTTTGTTGGATTTAATTTTATTCTTTGGAACAGAAAACTCAGCCTTTAATAAATTGCTACAATTAGCCGGGCGCGGTGGCTCAAGCCTGTAATCCCAGCACTTAGGGAGGCTGAGACAGGAGAATCGTGAGTTCAAAGCCAGCCTCAGCAACGGCGAGGCACTAAGCAACTCAGTGAGACCCTGTCTCTACATAAAACACAAAATAGGGCTGGGGAAGTGGCTCAGGGGTTAAGTGTCCCTGAGTTCAATCCCTGGTACCAAAAAAAATAAATAAATAAATAAATTGCTACAATTGACATTCTACTTAATAATACACATAGAAGAAAATGATCTAGTCCTGATGTTCTGCCACAGAATGCACACACTTACCACTGGAAAAATGATAAGGGAGTTCTTGAGCTCTTAAGGAAATCAGAATGGGCAATAATGCAAGCATGGAGTGAGACAAGAGAAAATTCTTTGATGTTCTTTTAACACAGTTGATTTTCTGATATACTGATCTGCTAATTCCTGCTGCTGCTTCTATGTAAGAGAGCATCCGTCATCCTGACCCTTTGAACTTTAATGATTTTTGGTAATTATCATTTCCATTTGCATCTTCCCTTTGACCATGCAATTGCACTCCAAGGTTAGAGGAAATTTTTCGGCAGTGTCTGAAATTGAGCAGAAAAAGATTTATCTCACTTAAAACACTTGGGAAAACCGGAGAAAGCAGTGTGTGCTAGTAATACTGCCCCCTGCTGGATTATCTGCATGAGACCCATGCCTTATCAACAGTCATAGCTACTGTTTCTCATTGTTGCTGCTTCTTTCTCTTGGTACCCTGGACACCTAAACAGCTTAACCCAGATGGAGTACATAGAAGGAAAAAGTTTATTTTTCTGCTCCCCCAGATTGGTGGCCAGGCTGCGTAGCTCCTATGTTAGTCTTCCATACATCATCACGGCTTGTGCACCGGTCCTCACCTGGTGGCTTACTGTATGCTGGGCATACCATTAGGTATATTGGCTGAAGTGATGAGAAATAAATTGCATCCATTAAATGATAACACAAAAAAATATTACCTTATAAACCCACAATACCTGACATCAGCAAATGTATGGCTTCTTTCAATTAATTTACCCCTAAAACTAATCAAGAGTCTGAGCATGAAGTGGCAGATGATTTAAGTGGAAGACAGACCTAGCTCTTAGCTGAGGTGCTCTGAGCCCCTCAACCTGGTTTCTGTCTGGTGCTGAAACCTCAGTGCGAAGGGTGAATGGATTGGCTTCCCATCTTGGTCCTCTCATTTTGTGATTGTGTCTTGTCAACAGTCATCAACTTCTTCCTCTGTCTTCTCAGAGCCTCTCTTGTGTGCTTTTCCTGTTTTATTCTGCATTTAGGGTAATTTTGGTTGTTTACATTGGGCCTCAGCTACTACTAAAGATTAAGCTCCTTGACAGTCAAGATTTTTTTTTAAGAGAGTCAAATCATTCCTGTGATGTCAGGTAAGGACTCAGGGTGGGTTCTCCATGAAAAGTCTTTGTTTTCTATAGTTAAATGTGGCTCAAAATTAAGTTATTATTATTATTTTTTTGGTACCGGGGATTGAACTCAGAGACACTCGACCACTGAGCCACATCTCCAGCCCTATTTTGTGTTTTATGTAGAGACAGGGTCTCACTGAGTTGCTTAGCGCCTTGCCATTGCCGAGGCTGGCTTTGAACTCGCGATTCTCCTGTCTCAGCCTCCCTAAGTGCTGGGATTACAGGTGTGTGCCACTGTACCCAGCTAAAATTATGTTTAAAGAATATTAAGGAAGTATCTCAAAAAAAAGAGAAGAGAATTAAAATGAAGAATTTGACCAAAAAAAGAAATAAACAAAAAGGATTAGACATTTGTACTGATTTGTAATAAGGAACGCCTACTAAATATACACATCCCTTGATACCCATGAGGGATTTGTTCCAGGATCCCTGAAGTACCAAAATCCATGGATGCTCAAGTACCTTATGTAAAATGACATACTATTTGCATGTAACCTACAAAAAAATCCTCTTGCATACTTTAAATTGTTTCTAGATTACTTATAATACCTCTATAACATAAATGTAAATAGTTGTAACACTGTACTGTTTGCAGACTAATAACAAGGGAAAAAATCTGCCCATGTTCAGTACAAATACAATGTTTTATGTATTCTGGGGATAAAACCCAGGGCCTCACATGCACACACTAAACACTTGCTTTACCACTGAGCTGCAACCCCAGCTCCAGATGCAATTTTTTAAAAGTAGAAATCATTTTTTAAAATTTTTTATTTGTTCTAATTAGTTATACATGACAGTGGAATGCATTTGGGCACATCATACATAAATGGTGCATAACTTCTCATTCTTCTGGTTGTACAATGATGTAGAATCATACTGGTCATGTAATCGTATATGCACATAGGGTATAATGTCCAATTCATCTTACTACCCTTCCTAGCCCCATATCCCCTTCCCTCCCTTTACTCTCCTCTGTCTGGTCCAAAGTACCTCTTTCTTCCCTACTCACCCTATGGATCAGCATCCGCTTATTAGAGAAAACATCTGGCCTTTGGTTTTTGGGGATTGACTTATTTCGCTTAGCATAATATTCTCTAGTTCCATCCAATTACCTACAAATGCCATAATTTCATTCTTCTTTAAGGCTGAGTAATATCTCACTGTGTATATGTACCACATTTTCTTTATCCATTTATCAGTTGAAGGGCACCTGGGTTGGTTCCATAGTTTAGCTATTGTGAGTTGAACTGCTATAAACATTGATGTGGCTGTGTCACTGTAGTATGCTGATTTTTAAGTCCTTTGAGTACAAATCAAGGAGTGGGATAGCTGGGTCAAATGGTGGTTCCATTCCAAGTTTTCTGAGGAATCTCCATACTGTTTTCCAAAGTGGTTGCACCAATTTTCAGCAATGTATGAGTGTACCATTTTCTCCTTATCCTTACCAACATTTATTGCTGTTTGTATTCTTTTTTTTTTACTGGATAATTTTTTAAAAATTTGTTCTAATTAGTTATACATGACAGTAGAGTGCATTTTGACACATTGTACACAAATGGAGCATACTTTCTCATTCCTCTGGCTGTACATGGTGCAGAGTTACACCAGTAGTGTAATCATAAATGTATATAGCATATAATATCTATCTCATTCTACTGTCCTTCCCATCCCCACTGCCACACCCTTCCCCTCACTCCCCTCTGCACAATCCAAAGTTCCTTCATTCTTCCCTACTCACCCCCCACTATGGATCAGCATGTGCTTATTAGAGAAAATATTTGGCCTTTGGGCTTTTGGGATTGGCTTATTTCAGTTAGCATGATATTCTCTACTTCCATCCATTTATGTGCAAATGCCATAATTTCATTCTTCTTTAAGGCTGAGTAATATTCCATTGTGTACATGTACATCATTTTCTTTATTCATTCATCTGTTGAAGGGCATCTAGGTTGGTTCCATAGCTTAGCTAGTGTGAATTAAGCTGCTATATACATGGATGTGGCTACATCACTGACAGTCAAGAATTTATTTTCATATTTGTCTCCCTCAGGACATTTCAAAGCTCTGTGCACATACACATTTGCTGAGTGCTTATTGAGTGAATGGTGACAACTGATTGGATTGTTAACCTTCAAATTCTTATAGTGCCAACTCTGTCATGGCCTGGACAAGTTACCGGGTGGATGCTTACCTAGGCATCTTTATCATATCCTTATAAAATTATGTAGAATATAACTTTTAAAAAGCTATACTCATCCATCAAATCTACCTTATTTTATTTTTTGCCATGCTCAGGATTGAACTATGGCCTTGTACATGCTAGAAAGCTCTCTACCACTGGGTTACATCCCCAGCCCTACTTTATTCTTTTGACAAAGATCATATACAAGATTATGTTAGAATTTTTTAAATGACCAAGAACACACCAAGATACTTATTATTTGAATAGAATTTATTGTCTGTAGAAGTCTTGGTAGCTTCAAATTTCATTGAAAGAAAATACTGATGAAATCTAAATCAATCGCAGTAAGACAAAAATAAAGGTAAACGTCATATGGAGTCATTAGGATAGTTTCAAACTAACCCTTCTTTCCTTTTTTCTCTATTTGAAAATGATGTTCAGGTAACTATATAGCCTTTTACGTAGATAAACTAAAAGTGTATTCTAAAAGCTACACCTTTAGTCATTGGCTATTGAAATCAAAGTCTGCTAGTTTTGATAGTTGGTATCAACTAGCCCTTACTCCACTGGGTCACCCTCTGTTAGAGAAAAATACTCTGTAAAGAAGAGGAAACAAGAGATGTGACAGCTCTTGCTGAGAAGGATCGCTCCTGTCCATTCAGAGCGCAGGTGACTACAAAATGTATCCCAGACCACCTGGATTATTTCTGCCTATGATACCTAATTATCAAGAGTCCCATAAAACCGTGTCAGGCTAAACCAAATAAAATAAATAACCACAGGTGAAAAAAAATGAGAACATTTGGAAAATTACACAAAGAAGTTAATAAAATGGTAGAGATCATTCACTCATATTTTTGAATTAAATTCTATAGCCATATAATATATTAAATAAAAGGTATGGGGTCTCTGATTACCACATGTTTTTGACATTCTGTAGATCTTGAGGTCACAGGAGTGCTCAGTTGATCTAGCACTGTGCTCTGCCACTGTCATTAAGCCTATGTGAAATGAAAACGCTTCTAACAAGTGTGTCACAGAAAGTATCTGACTCAGCTACTTAGAGTGGAATTAGAATTCTGGAATTAGGTTGCCCATTTCTTTATTATTAAAGATGACTGAGTTGTACAAAATAAATGTATTGTCTATTATTTGTGACTCGGGTTTAAGATTTTTCTCGGTAAATGAATAAAATCTTTATGTAACTATTAATCTGACATCTGATATTTTACAATAATAAAAAAGAAAATGTTGACATTTTATAATTTGTTGCTGAAAGAAACCCATAAAATGAAGTGTCAGCCTCTATTTCTTGATACCAGCCTATCAGAATTCCTATACTGACTTTTTTTTTTCTTTTTTCTTTTTTTGGTACTGAGGATTGAATTCAGGGGCACTCAACCACTGAGCCACATCCCCAGCCCTATTTTGTTACTTTTACTTAGAGACAGGGTCTCACTGAGCTCAGTATCTCGCCATTGCTGAGGATGGCTTTGAACTCTCAACCCTCCTGACTCAGCTTCCCGAGTTGCTGGGATTACAGACGTGAGCTACTGCACCTGGCTCTTCTACACTTTTAAATGTGCTGCAGTTTAACTTTCAAGTACCATCAATCTCCCTGCAACATAACTCACATTATTCAATATAATCTTCAGATCAAGCAGTGCCTTCTGTCACTTAGAATATTCTATGTTCCGATAAGATAAAAAAAAATGTGTAAATGTAAAAGTTTAGTTGCTATCCCTAAGGCAGCCTTCTGATTAAGGGCTGTTAGAGAAATCACCATCCTTTGAAATCAGGGGAATTTATTCAATAGATTCATGTCTAGAATCACGATTTGGGGGAGAAAAATTGCTCTTCATTAAAGTTGGCAAACATGAGAAATGGCTGATATAACCACTTCACTACTTTATTCTTTTTTTTTTTTTTTGGTTGGTACCAGGGATCGTGGTGAACCACACGTGAACCACATCCCCAGACCTTTCTTAATGTTTTATTTAGAGACAGAGTCTCACTGAGTTACTCAGGGCCTTGCTAAATCCTCTTGCTTCATCGTCCTGAGCCACTGGGATTACAGGTGTGCACCATGGCACCTGGATATTCACTTGTTTATTCTTCAAAAAATATTGCTAACCTACTATGTGCCACACACTTGCCAATTACTGCAAATACAAAAGTGCCCAAAGTAGATACAATCTCTGCCTCAAGGAATGTACATTGGAATTAAAAGTTAGCCATGTGTTGCACATGCACTCTCTTAAAAAAAAATTTTGGGAGGTCGTGTAATCATATATGTATATAGGGTAATGATGTGTGATTCATTCTACTGCCCTTCCTTCTCCTTTATCCCCTCCCTTCCCTTCACTTCCCTCTGTCTAACCCCAAGTACATCTATTTTTCCCTAGCTCCCAACCACTTATTGTGAATTAGTAGCTGCATATCAGAGAAAATATTTAGTCTTTGGTTTGGGGGTATTGGCTTATTTCACTTAGCATGATATTCTTCAGCTCTATTCATTTGTCGGCAAATATCATAATTGAATTCTTCTTTAAGGCTAAGTAATATTCCATTGTGTATATGTACCATATTTCTGTATCCACTCATCTGTCGAAGAACTTCTAGAATGATTTCATAGTTTTGGCTATTGTGAATTGAGCTGTTATAAGCATTTATGTGGCTGCATCACTGTAGTATACTGATTTTAAGACCCTTGGGTATAAACCAAGGAGTGGGATAGCTGTATCAAATTGTGCTTTCATTCCAAGTTTTCTGAGGAAGCGCCATACTGTTTTCCAAAGTGATTGCACCAATTTTCAGTCCCACCAGCAATATATGAGTATACCTTTTCCCCCACATCCTCGCCAACATTTATTGCTACATGTATTCTTTTGGTGGGGCGTGGGGGGGGGGGAGGTTACCGGCGATTGAACTCAGGGGCACTCGACCACTGAGCCACATTTCCAAACCTATTTTGTATTTTATTTAGAGACAGGGTCTCAATGAGTTGCTTAGCACCTTGCTGTTGCTGAGGCTGGCTTTCAACTCCCGATCCTCCTGTCTCAGCCTCCCCAGCCACAGGGATTACAGGCATGTGCCACCATGCCCGGCTTGTATTCTTGATAATTGCTATTCTGACTGGAGTGAGATGAAACCTCAGTGTAGTTTTGATTTGCATTTCTCTAATTGCTAGAAATATTGAACATTTTTTCATATATTTGTTGATCAATTGTATTTCTTCTGTAAAGTGTCTGTTCAATTCTTTAGCTCGTTTATTGATTGGATTATTTGGGGGGCTTTGATGTTTTTTGAGTTCTTTATATATCCTGGTGCTCTATCTGAGATGAATGTAGTAAAAATTTGCTGAGAAGCAGCTTTTTAGTTTGAATCCATTCTATTTATTGATTCTTGATTTTACTTCTTCTTCTTTAGGAGTCTTGTTAAGGAAGTCAGTTCCTAAACTGACATGGTGAAGATTTGAGCCTACTTTTTCTTCTATTAGGTGCAGGGTCTAATAGAAATAGAAAATAAATAGAATAATAAATAAGTAGAAAATCTCAAAGACATTGACAAATTTCTAGAGACATATGACCTACCAAAACTGAATCAGGAGGACATACACAATTTAAACAGAACAATTTCAAACAATGAAATACAAGATGCCATCAAAACCCTACCAACTAAGGAAACCCCAGGACCAGATGGATTCTTAGCTGAGTTCTACAAGACCTTCGAAGAAGAATTATCACCAATACTCATCAAATTATTACATGAAATAGAAAAGGAGGGAACCCTTCCGAACTCATTCTATGAAGCTGATACCAAAACCATACAAAGACACATTAAGGAAAGACCTTCAGACCAATATTCCTGATGAATATAAATGCAAAAATTCTCAATAAAATCCTGGCAAATCAAATACAAAAACATTACAAATATAATGCATCACAATCAAGTGGGGTTCATTCCAGGGATGCAAGTTTGGTTCAACATATGGAAATCAATAAACATAATTTATCACATCAATAGATTTAAAGATAAAAATCATATGATCATCTCAATAGATGCATAAAAAGCACTTGACAAAATACAACAACTCTTTACATTCCAAATACTAGAAAAACTATGGATAGTAGGAATATACCATTGTAGAAGCTATATATTCTATATATGCATTTTAAATGGAGAAAAATTGAAAGCATTACCTCTAAAAATTGGAAAAAGACAGGGATGCCTCTTTTACCATTTCTATTCAACATCATCCTTGAAACTCTAGCCAGAGCAATTAGACAGAAGAAAGAAATTAAAGGGATATGAATAGGAAAAGAAGAACTCAAACTATCACTATTTGATGATGACATAATTCTATATTTAGAAGACCCAAAAAAATTCCACCAGAAAACTTCTAGAATTCATAAATGAATTCAGCAAAGTAGTAGGATATAAAATTAACACCCATAAATCAATTGCATTTCTATACATCAGTGATGAACCTACTGAAAGAGAAATTAGGGAAACTACCCCATTCACAATAGCCTCAGAAAAATAAAATATTTGGGAATCAATCTAACAAAAGAGATGAAAGACCTCTACAATGAAAACTACAGGACACTAAAGAAACAAATTGAAGAAGACCTTAGAGATGGAAAGATCTCCCATGCTCTTGGATAGGCAGAATCAATATTGTCAAAATGGCCATACTACAAAAAGCACTATACAAATTTAATGCAATTTCTATTAAAATTCAATGACATTCTTCATAGAACTAGAAAAAGCAGTCATGAGATTCATTTGAAAAAATTCATTTTTCAAATGAATAACCTGAATAACCAAAGCAATAACCAAAGCAATCTTTAGAAAGAAAAGTGAAGCAGGAGGCATCACAATACCAGAACTTAAACTATACTACAGAGCCATAGTAACAAAAATAGCATGGTATTGGCACCATAACAGACATGTAGGCCAACAATACAGAATAGAAGACACAGAGACAAACCCACATAAACACTGTTATCCCATACTAGACAAACCACCAAACACACACATTGGAGAAAAGATAGCCTCTTCAACAAATGGTGCTGGGAAAACTGGTAATCCATATGTAGCAAAATGAAATTAAATCCCTATCTCTTACCCTGCATGAAACTCAATTCATTCATATGTTGAAGGGCACCTAGGTTGGTCCCATAGTTTAGCTATTATGAACTGAGCTGCTATGAACATGGAGCTACATGCACTCTTGGAAGGAACCATTGTCCAGGGGTTTTCCTATACCAAACCACTTTGCTCAAAGCATATTTTTCACAGATAATATTGACAGATGTGACTGAGGAGAACTTGATCATGATATAAAAAGCTCAAAACAATGATCTAAGTGGAGGCCAAAAAACAATTGAGAACATCATTTATAATGCCTTGAAAGATTGACAAAGCATTACCTTATCTCAAAAGACTAATTCTATGGTCAAAATGTTCAAGGCTTAAAAGAAGTTTTTCATTTCTACTACTTAAGGCTTCTCAATTTATGCATTGATAAAGTTCTTTGGGACATTTAAAATCATTGTTTTGTAGTGGCAAGGGCCCACAGTCCTAGCTACCTGGTAAGCTGAAGCAGGAAAATTGCTTGAGCCCAGGAGTTCAGGGCCAGCCTGAGCAACATAGTGAGACCTCCATCTCTTAAAAATAAATAAATGAATGGAATATAACGTTAAGCCACTTAAGCCAAAGGGCTGTAGGTAAATTGATTTTGATTTTCAAGGATGGAAACACGTGGAATTCAGCACAGTGGGCCCGTTTTATAGCATTATTCCCTTAACCACAAGTTCCCATCATTCACATCTCAGTCTCCAGCAATAGGGTGGTGGGTAATGTGGCTAAAAGCAATGTTCACAGAGTGCTCTGCACGGTCCTGGCACATGGGTCCTGAATATAATATTTACCATTATTGCTGATGTTGTTATCACTTTTGGTCCTTAACACATTTTTTAAGGCTTTTTGGCAGGTATGCTTTTAAAACCCATAAAATTTATACTAGAAGAATACAAGAATCTCATGGAAATCATCTCAAACTCCCGCTCCCATAGCCCGAAGCTCCCACCACCACTACCGCAACTCTGGAATAGCAGTTGAGATATTTTGAGCCGCTGGACCCAACAAATGAAAATTTTGGAGAGCTTTGAAACTTAGCATGTCATATTTCATAAATCCAGCAGGTGGCAGTGTTCCCAAAAGTAAATGCTCCGGGGCTGAGAAACAAAGGTGATGCCGGTGAGGGGACTGCAGTGTGGAATCTGTCCACGTTCAGAAATCCAGTATTGCCTTCAAGAAATGTAAGAAATTAAAAAAAAAAAAAAAAAAAAAAAAAACCACAATATTTTAAGGTCTGAAAAAAAATTCTGATTTTATGTCACTTGCCTGGCCTGGTCTGCTGCAAGCTTATGAAATAAGCAAAGGTAATGTCCAGTATTTGTAGTCACTACTCTGTTTGCCTTTGCGGCGGTTCTGTCTGCTTCCTCCCTGAGTCTTCCTATTTCTTTGTCTCCTCTCCCTGTGGAAAACTATCTTCAGGAGAATAATCGTGATATAAATCTTAAAGAAATGAAAATCCTGGGTATTTTACTTCATTACCAACACAGTCAAGAGTGTTACTAACAATAGGACTTGGATTTCCAGATGTGCTACCAGCATTCACATTAAAAGTGGTACAGGGCTGAGGTTATGGCTCAGTGGTAGAGCGCTTACCTAGCACATGTGAGGCCCTGGGTTCGATCCTTGGCACCACATAAAAATAAACAGAAATAAAGGAATTGTGTCCATCTACAACTAGAAGTTTTTGGTTTTTTTTAAAGTGGTATAATATAAGTGGTTTAAAGCAAGGGCACTGAAGGGAGTCCTGCCTGGGTTTAATCCTAGTGTAGGAAATACACACATAACTTGCTTGGGTAAGATGCTGAGCTTCTTTCTCATGTGAAAAAAATATTAATAGGGTCTGTCTGGGGGTGTATGGGGATTAAAATGGACACCGCATGTACAGTACATAGTGTCTGACATAAAGCACATTTAAAAGTAGTTGTGATTATTGATAATACTATACTAACAAATTGTTATAGTAATGTGATTTTATATTACTTCATTATTATATATTCTATGGCCCCCATTTTATTCTACATGTTATGAAAATTTTGAGAATGCTGCTTTTAGATCTGAACTGGAGGAGGAGGGCATATTTTAAGTGGAACATTTGTATATTAGGGAGAACATGGAAGAAAATGATCAGGATGATAAAACTGCCAGAAACTGTGGCAAAAATTAGTTGAAAGAGTTGGAGCCATTGGAACTGGAGAGTATAATAGTGTTGGGGAACCTAAGGGCTGTCTTCAAGTTTATGAATAGCTGGAGGAATCCTGAGGGACCTGGACCAGAGCTGTAGCCTCCAGAACAGGTAGATTTCACAATTGTTTCCATCAGCTGCCCAAGGGAAAGTACTGCTCCCTCCCTATTTTGTGTTTCTTCTCAGTTTGGGTTTATTAGAATCCATGTAATGATGAGCCCATGGCTATAAATTCCCAGAGTCCAGATGGAAACAGAAAAGCACTTTATGGTCCTTCAACCAAGAGGCACATTTTCCCCTACTTATCCCTGGGCTTTGACGTTCACCCTTTCGAGGACTGGGCTTTCTTCAGGGGCCACAGTTCCCACACCCAGCATTCTGCAGGTCTAAGCCTCGCATCCGGCTCTGACTTGAGCATGAAAACCTTAGCCTCTAGTTTACTGAGCCTGGCAGCTTCCACCCTGAGTGGCTGTGCACACGTCACTTGATACTCTTACCTTTTCTTTCCTTCTTCATCTTTGATGATAGTCTTTCTAACTCTGAATTATTTTTATGATTTAAAGAGTTCTCTTCCACTATATTTTCTTTATCACAAGAGTCCCAGGATAAAAAACAAAACAAAACAAAACAAAAAACTGTTATTGTCTCCATAGCAATGTGTCCAAGATAGGACTGAACAGGACTTGACTTTCTGTCTTGTAGCAGATCACGCGATGTCTGTTCTTTCGTGTGAGTTGCACTTGCTCTCAAGTCTTTGACATGCAACTTGTTGTCTCTTTTGGAGGTGTTAGCTCTGTCATACCAAGTCTGTAGTACTTTTTTCCCCCTGATTCTAAATACAGCAAGTATTTTACCTTTGGTACCATGTACTTTACCTTTGGTACTATGGTCTAGGTTATAAATCAAAACCAGTTATTTTGGAATCCCTGGCCTAACTCAAGATAAAAGCATGTTATGCAACATAGTAGCTATCAGAGAGACAAATTGGGGCATGAAAATATTCCTTCAGATCCTGTTATCAAGGAAATTAGAGTAGGTAGCAAATTTTGATAATCAACCAATTAGACTGGAGCAGCAATCATCACAGTGGAAAAATATCTTGAGGTCCTTTAAGTGGAGGTATTAAAGCAGAATTCAATGGGAGTGTGTAGATTCCCTTCTACAGTCCCTTCTGTGCTCCTGTCTCAGGTAACTGCTCCAGTCAGATTTCTTTTGCAATGACAAAATACCTGAGAGATCAATTTAAAGGAGGAAAGATTTGTTTTGGCTCATGGTTTCAGAGGTCTTAGCCTATGTCTCCATTGTCTCCATCACTTTGGTCCTGTGGTGAAGCAGAACATCATGGA
>CM053405.1:54141760-54171428 GCA_028644305.1 Xerus rutilus | reverse complement strand
TCTAACATATAGGGCAAATCACATTTCAGAGCATGGCACCTTGAAGTGCCTTAGCTATGTCATAGATGTTATGATGAATGTGAACGAGAATTATAAGAACGGCTGTCATTTACTGAGTACCTACTTCATGCTAGGCACAGAATGAGCAGTAATTCTAATCCAACCAATTTGCCCCTTTTCCTCACATTTCACAGCTATTATTACTGAGCTCAAAGAATTAAGAAATGTGCCTGCATTTCTATAGAAATGGCATAGCAAAAGTAAAACTGAGATCTCACTGATGTGTGTCTGCTTCTCCATCATTTTGGTTCTGAGGTTGAAGAGCAAAATGCAGTTCATGCCAGCCCTGGGAAGCACCTGGAACAGCATGTTGAGTTCTACAGCTTAGGGCCCTCTGTGAAGGATGGCTATGGCCAAAGGGTCAGTTT
Source organism: Xerus rutilus (assembly GCA_028644305.1). Taxonomy (NCBI): domain Eukaryota; kingdom Metazoa; phylum Chordata; class Mammalia; order Rodentia; family Sciuridae; genus Xerus; species Xerus rutilus. Next base: position 54,171,000 of record CM053405.1, on the reverse strand, counting down.
CTAGAGCTCAAAAGTGGTTGTTTAAGGCAGCAGGACTGTGAATGGAGATTCAGCCACAGAGATTAAGAGAGGACAGGCATGATTGTTCATGCACAAAATGATCACCTCTGATGGCATTGCTAGGCGATCAAAACATTTTCCTTCACATGTAGGTAAAAGGGACACTGTACAGTGTTTTTCCTGTGGTGGATGCTTAGGAGACTGGGAAGAAGGTGACAATCCTTGGAAGGAACATGCCAAGTGGTTTCCCAGGTAAGTAGATAAGTATTTTCTGATAAAATTTTTTTGGTTTTGAAAAAAGATCAGACAAAAGTAAAGACAAGGGGCTGGAGTTGTGGCTCAGTGGCAGAGCACTTACCTTGCATGTGTGAGGCCCTGGGTTCGATTCTCAGCACCACATGTAAATAAATGAATAAATAAAGTCCATCAACAACTAAAAAAAATTTTTTAAAAACCCAAAAACTAAAGACAAAAGAGCCACCTTGCTGGAGTATTGGTTTTGATCTTTCCTTATCCAAAACTGGACTACCCTAGAATTATTCAAGCAGGAAAGGCCTGGTCAGAGTGTGAAAAAATTTGAATTATGTAATTTTTTTTTTTTTGGTACCAGGATTGAACTCAGAGGCACTCAACCACTGAGACACATCCCCAGCCCTATTTTGTGTTTTATGTAGAGACAGGTTCTCACTGAGTTGCTTAGTGCCTTGCTGTTGCTGAGGCTGGCTTTAACCTCACAATTCTCCTGTCTCAGCCTCCCTAAGTGCTGGGATCGCAAGCATGAGCCACCGCGCCCAGCTTGAATTATGTAATTTTAAACAGTTGATAAATGCTGTTTTATTATCCCCAATACAAATATAGGTTTTGCCAAGTTGATGTTTCATAATTTATCTCAATTAATAAACAAACTACTTTGCATAGTAAAATGGTTTATAAAAGAAAGTAAATGTTTAAAACAGTTTTACAAATGGTTTCACAAACTGCTGATGTATACAAATAAGAATGCTTCATTTCAAAAACTCAAGAATTTTTTTTTAAATCGCAATGGTCTTTATTTAGAAAGGGAAGTGTAATTTAATTATTTTAATACTATATTTATTAGTATCTTCTACATGACTTTCTCTGTTTCTACCACCTTTAAAGTTTCATTCCTTTAAAGTTTAAAGTTTTTAAACTTTAATTGTGGAAAATTTCATACAAAGGTAGAGAGAATAGTATAATGAACACTTGTCAACATGTAGCTAAATCATATTTCATCCATCTCCTGCCCATCTTCCCTTGGAAATAATATTAATTAGGTTATTTTAAAGCAAATCCCAGCTATTATTACATAATACACATAATATTTTAGTATGTAACTCTGAATTATGAGTGCCTTTGTAAAATCCATAATCACACTATCTTTCTCTCTCTTTAAAGAAGATGAACATTCACAATATAATCAAATATCTGAGTCAGTAATCAATGCTCACCTCTCTCCTCTTGAGATTTTTAATTTATAGATTTCATCCTTCCCTGTCTTTTTTTCCCTTGCTATTTATTCATTAAAGAAGCCACATATGGCTGGGGATGTGGCTCAGTGGTAAATCATTTGCCTAGCTTGTGTGAGGCCTTGGGTTCAATCCCCAGAACTGCCAAAAAACAGAAACAAAAACTTGAAAACCACACAAGTTATACGAAGACTTGTTCGAAGATATATATAGAAAAAGGCATAAACCAAACAATAGATACCCCTGGGTTTGGTTTTGTCTATGGGTGAGGTGGTGTGGAATAATTTGCAGACTTAATTTTAAATAACTACACATGTTGTCAGTATAGAAATGAAGGATAATTATATCGGAACGATGATAATTCTCACAAGTTTCAGGGTAAAAATTTTGACAGCTTTATTGAAAATTCAATAATTCAATATATTTTAACTAATATTCATTGTTATATAGGACAACTCTATCACACTATTAGGATAATTTTTAATTATATTTTTGTTATAGATGTGAATTCCTTCAAAGTAAGAAAACCTCAGAGGAAATTGCCCAGTATATTGAAAGCTACAAAGGATTTGTTGACGTAACGGTAATTTAGAATAGCAAAATTTTTTTCCAAGGTGTCTGATTGCCTAGGAATATCTGAATCACAAGGTGGAAAGCATTCTTTTTAAGTTATGGGTTCTATTCTTTCTTCTCTCCTTTCATTCCCAGCTTCTCTTCTGCAGAGCGAAGAAGGGGGAAATGTCATTCTTTTGTTAATTGCGAGCCCCTAGAATTTCTTTTTCGGGGACTGGCTTTGAACTGGCTCTGCCTGCCTTCCTGATAGTCTTTGCTCTTCTGTTGAGGTTAGTCCCCCAGCTTCTCCAAGCTGCCCACTTACAAATGCCCGAGTAAGTTCTAATCATGGACCATCACCCACAGAAGGTCTTCCACTTGGTTATTTAGCCTCAATCAGTAAAGACTTCCTAGTGGCAAGTGACAGGAAACCCAACCCAAATTGGCTTCAACAAAAAAGAATTGATTGGCTACCATGACACAAAAGACTGGAACCCAGCAAAGACACTGGACTAAAAGTGGGGGAGGAGCAATCTCCAGGCAATTTTCCCAGAAAAATCTATTGCTAAATACCTAATGCACTTCTGAATTTAGTTTCCTTCCTCTGTCTTACACTTCCTCATTAGTCAAAATGAATCTGTGGTATCTAAATGCAGTTCTGTTTTTAAGCCAAGTCTCTTGAAAGTGACCCTGACAAGATTTCCTGCTGGGTATGTTATGGAGCTGGAGCCTTCTGAAAAGCTCTGCCTGCCTTCCAGACAGTCTTTGCTCTTTTGCCTAGGTTAGAAGGCAGGCACCGCAAAGACTTCGTCTTCAAACCCCCATTTTTGGGATCAAGTCAGAAAGATTTCAGACATGTCACTCAGCATAACAGGAATGAGTTTATTGAAAGAATAGGAAAAAGGAAAGGGGACACTCTCAAGGGAGAGAGTGGGTCCTCTCACAGAGGAAAGGGACAATTTGCCTCTCCTGAACTCCAATTTTATTTGATCCCAGAGAAGTTTCCAGAGAGTTCTGCCCAGGTCCACCTCTTGACTTTTGACTGACAGCAGAGTGACATCAGACTTTCAAGTTCCCACTGCCATGGCAACTCTAGGTCACCTTGACTCATGGTGACCAGTTCTAATTGCATTCTTAACCATACAGTCTTACATATTTTATGGCTAGGAGAAACTATCCTTATCTGCCAGAGTTTCAGGATCTGGTCACAAAAGTCTTCCTTCAGGGTAACTTGGGTTCCTCTTAGCAACATTATTTGGGGCCTGCATTTCTCCTGCAGTGAACAAGTAGTTTGCTGAAGAATGTGACATATCCTGTCCACTGAGGTCAGGCAGGGCTGCAGGCAAATTGCTTCTTGGAAAATAAAGCATGTGAGGGGTCAGCACAGTGGGCCCATCTTATAGAGTTATTCTCTTAGCCTCATGTTCCCATAATTCATGTCTGTCTGTCCCCTAACAGATATAGGTAAACAGTCACTAAAAACATATTCAGCATTAAGAGAATTAATTAAAAGTATGTTTCTCCAACAATTCTGCTCTTTTTGTTTAATGGATTCTTCATGGTATATGTGTGGATTCTTCAGTTCTTATTCACAAATAGGTATATATAAGCTAAATAATCAATAACATAAATTTAATTTTCCTCAGGGAGAACATTTTGTGAATTCCTGGGTCAAAAGAGAATTGCCTATGGCATCAGGTAAAAACTCAGGCATATTCCAAAGGCTTTGCTTGTTTATACCTTCTTTTGCTTTTTTGTTCCCATTCTTTTTTTTAACCCTCCAGTTTCCTCCTCATTTTACAGCTCTCTCTCTCTCTCTCTCTCTCTCTCTCTCTCTCTTGTCCTGAGGACTTCACCCAGGGTCACTTAGCCGCTGAGCCACATCCCCAGCCCATTTTTTATGTTTTGTTTTGAGGCAGGGTCTTACTAAGTTGCTGAGGCTGGCTTTGAAATCATGATTCCCTCAACTTTTTTAAAAATTATTTTTGTAAGCAATTTCTGTTTTTATGGAGTGACTTGGGTTTAGTGTATATGAACAGAGGGAAATACAGTAGGATTTGTTCCTTAACTGCCACTTCCTTGAAAACAACTAAAATTTATGGATAAAATATATTAGAAAACATTCTTAAGTGGCTCAATGTGCTTTTCAGAAGTCAGAGCCAGGCACAGTGGTACATACTGTAATCCCAGTGACCAGGGAGGCTGAAGCGGGAGGATCATAAATTTGAGGCCAGACTCAGCAATTTAGCAAGGCCCTGTCTCAAAATAAAGAATAAAAAGGGCTGGGGATGTAACTCAGTGGTAGAGTACCCCTGGGTTCAATCCCCAATACCAAAAAAAGAGGAATTTTCACATTAAAAGTGAAGTAACAGTAAGAACTCAAGAGTTAAGTGGAACAGGGGAGCAAGCTTTCATCTTAAGGAAATTTGCAGAACAAAGGTAATAGAAATTTATTTTTCAAAACCTCTCAGCAAACTGAAGATAGAGATCAAAGCTCAAGGCCAATCTAAGGCAGAAAGTCTAAAGGAGACCAACAAGAGTGTATATCCCAAAGAGCAAGAAATAAAACTGCCTGTTCTTAAGGGAGCTTACAAGGAAAACGATCTTTCTTAAATCTTGATGCTGACTTTGGAAGGAAGAGAATCTATTTTAGCTTTTTCTTATTTTATGCTGGTGTTGGATGATAAAGAATTAATTTTAAAATACACTTTATTATATAAAATTTCAAACATATACAGAAATTAGACAATTGAATTTATACTCACACAATATCCAACATTCTGCTTCAGCCATTCTTACATGTCGTCAGTCTTGCTTCATCCGTATCACTTTCTGCTTTCCTAACCACCGCCATTGTTTTGAAGCAAACTCAACCTGTCAGATCAACCCATCTGTAAGTATGGAGGGATAACTTGAACTTTGCAATATCAAAGCTTGCTGGTCTCATCCTCTCTTTTATTCAAGCTTATTGCAATGACAGCGTCTTTGCTAATGAAGAACTACGGCTGGACACTTTTAAGAACTGGCCCCACAAATCCTGTCTGGAAGTTGCAGCTTTAGCTAGAGCAGGTCTTTTCTACACAGGTGAGTCGGTGGTTTGTGCCTTCTTGCTTCTTCAACCATTTAAATCCCAAATACACCTTATGATTCTGGACTTGCTATCCCTGCTCTTCATCATTCCTTCCAGATTGCTTTTCCTTGGTGCATAATAAATCTCTCTCAGTTTTCCATACTTCCCTTAGGAGGTGGAACCTTGAGGTCCAGACTAACAATGAATAGAAGTAGTCTGGAATAATTATTGTGTCTTTTCCTTTCTGTAAATTACTTTCCTCAGCCCAGAAGACTGTCACAGAACACTTCTGTTTATTATGTATTTAACCACAACTTAGATGGACATAATTTCCTATAAACCTAATATTTTTCTTGGGTATCAATGTGCCCAGCCAAGAATTGAAGTTTCTATTACTAGGAGAGAATGGGAGAGACTGGGGATATGGGAAGCAATCTTCACTACACTCTGCTTAGAAAAGAAAATCAGGAAATTCATCTGCATTATTTGGAAGCATGGGGAATCTTCCACCAGTTCCTTGTATTCTCTAGCTTGTGGTCATCAGGCAGCTCCACACTGTAATCCACAGAGCTTTTCGCCCTCAGTCAAATCTGTGCCTGAGGTAGAGCAGAGGGAACGGAGTACGACTCTTCTACCTTTCCCTAGGTGCATTGTTGGTCTTCCTCAGACCAACAATGAGTTTCATTTCACTGTTTAACTGAAAGATTTTAGGTATCACAAATATAACAGGGCAGCTCAGAAAAGGGGAAAGTGACTGTCGCTTTATCTAACAGACATATTTCATTGGCATAAAAAATGTCAATGCTGGGCTCAGTGGTAGAGTGCTTGCCTACCATGTGTGAGGCACTGGGTTCAATTTTGCATATAAATAAATAAAATAAAGGTCCATTGACAACTAAAAAAATATTTTTAAAAAAATCTCAATGCCTCACCACCTTAAACCTTTGGAAAGAGTGTTTACCCTTTCTCTCTACTCTCCCTATTTTGTTTTTCTCTTTTTTTAAAAAAAATGTTTATTTTTTAGTTGTAGGTGACAGAATATCTTTATCTTATTTTTATGTGGTGCTGAGGATCGAACCCAGTGCTTCACGCATGCTAGGCAAGCGCTCTACCACTGAGCCACAACCCCAGCCCCCCCTATTTTGTTTTTCTCTTGCCAGTTTTCCTCAAGGTCCCCCCTGTCCAGTGTGCTCACCCTCTTCCTTTTCAAACCCAATTATCTGGCCCTTGTAGGGTGCTGCAAGCTCTAGGACCTCATATTTTTGGCCAAACATAAAGGGAGGCTTTCCTTTGCCCTGGCTTTGCAGTGCCTGTAGGAGTCCAAGAGCGGGAGGAAGGTTTTGGAGGCTTCATTTCCATTGATCCAATTTGTTTGGCAAATCCAAATACTAATTTCCTTCCAAAGAAATATAGACTCATAGGAGACTTGGTCCTATTTCTAGAAGAATAAATTTGGCAGTAATTTTCTCATTCCTCCCCACCCCCCGAGCTCCAAATATACTCTTTCTGATTTATTCATTAAAGAAACACAGATTGCCCAAGACATAGTAGGCTCTCTTCCAGGTTCATGAGAAGCAAAACAGACAAAATATTTTCCCTTGTGGTCTTCAATTCCAGATTCTGATTGCAAATCTCTCTATTGATAGGAGAATGGGATCAAGAGAGGGTGTTCATCAAAGTGCATGGTGTATAGGAGCATCCAGTGACTACCCCTCTGCTGATTATCCCACTGGTGGACCAAGGGTCCTACACAGAATATTGCCTTTCTGGTGACTCAGCTTAGGATTTTGCCACAAAATCCAATTGGATGAGAATAGGATTTTGCCAAGAAAGGTCCAATGGTTATTATCTGGTCAGTTGACAAATGCATACACCATTGACACTAATCAAGTTTCCTTACTTCCAGGTGTAGAGGACGTTGTCCAGTGTTTTTCCTGTGGAGGATATTTGAAGAACTGGAAGGAAGAGGATGACCCATTAGAAGATCACACCAAATATTTTCCCAAGTGAGCGGAATGGATGTTTAGTGTCTATGATTTTGAATGCATTTTAACTATTTCCCCCCCTTATTATATCTGTGGATGAAGTGTTCACTTGCTCCTCTGATTCAATGAGGACATGTCTTCATGTCTTCCATCCCTATGTTTCCATGACAGCTTCCTGTCTATCTTTCCTTTCATTATAGTTATGTCTTGGTTTTGATTAGATCAATATTTTTACTTTACATGTTTATATTATTACAACTACATAAATACTATGCAAAGCTGGAGCTTGTTAGAAATTGTGGCTTATTTTCCTTTCCTGTCATCTGTCCCTGAACCCAGGGCCTAGCACAAGCTACACATGTCTTCTGTCACTGAGCTGCGTTTCCAGTCCTTTTTTATTCTTTAAGACTAAGTTGCTAAGGCTGGCCTCCAATTTGCAATCCTACTGCCCCAGCCTCCCAACTAGCTAGGATGACAGTTGTGCACCACCACGCCTGGCTTGTGCATCATTTTATTTTGTAGGAAGTAATAAGTGCCTTAAGAATATGTTTGTTTCTTTGTTTTTTATTGCTTTTTGAAATAAAATCCACACATTAACCATTTAAAAAATTATCTTAGTTATAGATGGATAAAATACTTTTGTTTTATTTATTTATTTTTATGTGGTGCTAAGGATCAAACTCAGTGCTGAAAATGTGCTAGGCAAGCCCTCTACCACTGAGCTACAACGCCAGCCCCACATTAACCATTTTTGAAGTGCACAATTTAGTGGTCAGTACATTTACAATATTGTGCAATTATCTTCTCCACTTAACTCCAAAACATTTTCATTGACTCAAAAGAAAACTCTAGGGCTGGGGTTGTGGCTCAGTGGCGGAGTGCTCACCTACCATGTGTGAGGCACTGGGTTCGATTCTCAGCACCACATATAAATAAATAAAATAAAGGTTCATTGACAACTAAAAAGAATTTTTTTTTAAAAAGAAAACACTATTCATTAAGCAGTCATCCCTCATCTTTCCATGCTATTCCATGCCACACCTCTGATAGACACCAAATCTGCTTTTTGCCTCTGGCTTTACCTGAAGTAGACATTTCACACAAATGGAAGCATGCGATATGCTTCCATTCTGTGTCTGGCTTCTTTCTTTCTTTTTTACATTTATTTTATTTATTTATTTTTATGTGGTACTGAGCATCAAACCCAGTGCCTCACACATGCTAGGTGAGCGTTCTACCACTGAGATACAAGCCAGCCCCCTGTCTTCTTTCGCTTAGCATATTGTTTGGAGGTTTATCCATGTTGTAGCATATATCAGTATTTTATTCCTTTTGTAGCCAAATGATATTCCATATGGATATATTACAGTTTATCCATTCACTGGTTCCTGGACATTTGAGTTGTTTCTACCTTTTGGCTTTTATGAATAGTGCTGCTACAAAGTGGAAGGTACTATTTGAATACCCATATTCAATGCTTTTGGGTGTACAGGAGTCGAATTGCTAGCTTATATGGTAATTCAATATTTAGCTTTTTGCCAAACTATTTTCCACCATTTTAATTTCTTACCAACAGTGTATGAAGGTTCCAAATCTCCTATATCCTCATCAATACTTATTTTCTGTTTTTTTCCAGTTATAGTATAGCTATTTACTTAGCTTTTTATACACTTAGCACTAGTTCATCTTCAAATTCTCCCACATGTTTAGATATTCTCTCAGTCATTCTAATCTATCAAATATCCCATCATTTTCATCTCCTTAAAGGAGTGTCTCCCAGAATGTCTTGACTTGCTCTGATATGAACTACTTATCCTATAGTCAGCCTGGGATCCTGGGATCTTCATAATCATCCTGGACATTCCTCTCCTGTGTTATCTCTGTTTCCTGGATCTAATCTCATTCTCTTCTTGGTTTACTCTCTCATTTTGGAGGAATACTCCACCATAGTACTCTATTGCATAAGAGATGTATGACTTTAGTTTGAATATAACACATATATTTGAATGTATGTGTGTATTTTCTCTTACTCTCACTTTGGTAGTTTAGTTAGATATAGGATTCTAAGCTGGAGGTTATTTTATTTTGTCTTATTTTTTGGTACTGGGGATTTAACCCAGAGGAATTTTACCACTGACCCATTTCTCTGTTTTTCCACTAATTTTTTTTCTTTTTGAGTTATTGGATTCATAAATGGAGTTTTCTCTATTTTTGATTCTTTATATTCATATTAGTTGATTTTATGGATGAACATTAAATATGCACTCATCCCACCAAATTCCCTGGCTTTATAAACCACACGCATTTCTATTGCTAAAAGCCACAGTCTGAATGTCTCACGTGATTATGACTGACAGAGTTACTGAAAATGTTAGTTTTATACTTAATTCTTGTCACTAAAACTCTGCTTTTTAAAAGTGTAATGCACCAGACACGGTGGCACATGCCTGTAATCCCAGCACTTTGGGAGGCTGAGACAGGAGAATCACAAGTTCAAAGCCAGCCTCAGCAATGGCGAGGCGCTTAGCAACTCAGTGAGACCCTGTCTCTACATAAAATACAAAATAGGGCTGGGGATGTGGCTCAGTGGTTGAGTGCCCCTGAGTTCAATCCCTGGTACCAAAAAAAAAAGTGTAATTCAAGTGTTTAATTATAGATATTGTATAACTTACACCTTTTATGCTTAGTTGTCCATTTCTCCAAAATATGAAGTCCACTGCTGAAGTGATTCCAGACCTTCACAGCCATGGTGAACTTCCTGAAGTAATGGTAATGAACACTACTACCTGTCCATTTCAGCCGTCTGCGATCATGTGATGGAAAACTGTTTTGAACAGTAATCGCTCGTTATAAATAAGTAAATAAATAAATTCCACAACTATCTACTAAGTGCCTATCAAGTCTAGGCACAGTTGGGGATATCACGTAAACCAGGATGATATAATTTCTAGCTTCATGAAAGGTATAGTCAGTTCCTTCTACTTTGGGGCTCTGATTTTTTAGAGTTGATCAGCTCCATGCTAAATGAATCTTACCTGTGATCTTCATTTGGCAGGTAGTAGAGCCTGACTTCCTACTTGGCCTTTTTTAGGAATGAGAGACCAGCAAAATCATAAATCCAGATAATAGACTGACCCCTTTAAACTGAGAAATCCTATTAGTTCTCTGCAATATAAGCCAACTATCAGTTTGATAGATACAAACACATATCACCTTATTTTGAGACTGTGTGGAAAGTATGTTATGTTTGTCATCTCACAGAAAGAAAACAAAGTAATTTTCTATTCACTTGATACATCTTTTATATTTGAGAATTAAAAATTGACATTGAACCCAGGCATGGTGGTGCATGCCTATAATCCCAGCTATTTGGGAGGCTTAAGCAGGAGAATCGTAACTTTGAGGCCAGCCTGGGCAGCTTTGAGACCTGTCTGTAAATAAAATTTAAAAAAGGTCTAGGGATATAGTTCACTGCATGTGCAAGGTCCAGGATTTAATCTCCAGTACCACAAACAAATAATAAAACCTAATTCAAAATGACATTAAAGCCAGGCATGGTGGTGCATTCCTGTAATCCCAGCGGCTCTGGAGGCTGAGGCAGGAGGATCATGAGTTCAAAGCTAGTCTCAGCAACTTAGTGAGGCACTAAACAACTCAGTGAAATTCTGGCCCTAAATAAAATACAAAATAGGGCTGAGGATATGGCTCAGTGGTTTAATGCCCCTGAGTACAATACCTGGTAACCCCCACCTCCCCCCAAAAATGACATTGAGATCATAAGTGGCTATTTAAGTGTGATGATTGAGTCTTTATGCCATTTTATGAGATGTGTCTCCCTCAAACTTTGTTACAATGTCTGTACATTACCTATTTGACATAAAAGGGTGAGGAGTGTAACAGTGAAGCTGGACATGAGGGTGCATGCCTATAATTCCAGCAACTCAGGAGGCTAAGGCACGAGAATCACAAGTTTGTGGCCAGCCTCAGCAACTTAGCAAGATTCTGCCTCAAAAAAGAAAAAAACATAAATTAAGGTCTGAGACTATAACTAAGTGGTAATGTGCCCCCCTGCATTCAATCACCTGTACCACAAAAAAAAAATTAAAAAGTGTTATTGAAGAAAAATATTTGGAGACATATAAGTAGCTTAATTTTTACTTTATTTTTTTCTTTTCTGGTTCTGGAAATGGAACCCAGGGTTTCACATATGATAAACAAGTTCTCTGCCACTGAACCATACCCCCAACCCCTCTTAAAAATAGCTCATTTGGGGCTGGGGTATGGCTCAGTGGTAGAGCGCCTGCCTAGCATGCGTGAGGCACTGGGTTCGATTCTCGGCACCACATATAAATAAATAAATAAATAAAGGTCCATTGACAACAAAAAATATTTTTTAAAAAAATAGCTCATTTGTAAAAGGAATAAACACACATCCAAAGTGTGTAATAATAAACATGTATTTAATAACTAAGGACAGAGGCTACACCTAGTGATTTTTTTCAGGGTTCTTGCTCTAAATACTATGATTCCCTTGTTTAAATTAATTAATTAATTTTATTTTATTTTGTAACACTATGATTCTGATTATCTCAAAAGTATTCACCATGGAAGGTACCATATATGTATCATTATTATGGTTAGGATATGAATTATCCCCCAAAGACTCATGGGTTCAAAAAAAAAAAAAAAGACTTGTGTTTAGGGCTTAGTCTTCAGCGCAGCAAAGCACAGAGGTGGAGTTCTTGGGAAGTGATTGGATCATGAGGATTCTGACGGAATCAATGGATTAACACATTGATGGATTAAGAGTTTTATGGCATTATTGGAAGGTGGTGGAAACTATAGGAAGTGGGGCCTGGTTGGCAGAAGTAGGTCACTAGGAGCCTGCCTTGGAAGGGTGTATCTTGTCCCTTACTCCCTCTCTCTGCTTTGTGGCTGCCTCAGATGAGCAGCTTTCCTCCACCAAGTCCTTCTGCCATGATGTATCTGCCTTGGAGCCAGCCAACCACAGACTGAAACCTCTGAAACTGTGAGCCAAAATAAATCTTTCCTCCTCCAAGTTGTTTTTATCAGGTATTTTTCCCAGTGATGGAAAGCTGACTGACACAGTCATCTAGGAATACACAATCTTGCAGATGTTTGCAGATGGTTAATTATTTTGCATTGGAGCATTCCTTTTAGCATAAACATTTGAGGGTGGGCTGAGTTTAGAAGATGTTGGGTCCTCAATAATGATGCCCCATTTTCTTATGCAAATTTTGATTTAATAAAGAATTTTAATTTTTGAAGGAAACTACAACTGAAAGCGATCTTGAAGATTCAGAAGCAGTTAATTCTATAGGGCCAGGTGAGAACTTGAAAGTAAAATGTTTATTTAGAAGGTAGAATAATAATAGTATATAGTAATATATGAACTTGAGGCTTAGTTGATTAATCCGTATTTAATCATCACACTAATCCCTATGATGTAAGTAATATTATTAGTCACAAGGAACAGACACAGAAAGGTGGGATAATTTATCTAAAATCATAAAGGCAGTAATAAATAGCAGAGCTAGAATAGACCCATGAGTTGTGTTTCACTAAACCACTATGCTGTGTTGCCCCTCTCCATGGTAGAAGGAAGAGCTTTCGAGTTGGGCAATTTAAGCAGGAATCCTAACTGAACTCCTCAGTTGTAATTTCAAACCATTTAGAACTTCAAATCTCTCACCTATGAAAAGTGATACCATCTCTTGGAATGATTGTGGTAAGGATTAAGTGAGAATGTATGTAAAGCAAGTCTCTACTAATCATAGAGTGGGTCTCCTCATTCATAAATGAATGAATGCTGAGAAAATAGTCATTAAATAAAAAGTTGCCAGATAATCACTGCAATATAATGTTGAGTATGTTCTAGATAACAAGCTATTCTAGATTTATTCTAAAGATCCAATAATAAAAGAATGATTACATTTTTTAAAAAAAGAACTTGGAAGTAGCACATGGGATTATATGTATGTGTAAATATATTTGTATGCAAAGATTTGGGAAAAAAAAGTATTTGTAATTGTCCAAAGATCTCATAGACAGGAGCAGCACTGAAATGGAGACTACTGTTTTTGAGAAAAAGTCAGAGTTCCTCTGGCATTTCCAGAGTGAATGAATGCAGGACTGAATCCATGGTAATCAATGTGTTTATACAAACTAGTATTTAAAGGCACCACATAGCAAGCTTCTCTCCTGAGGTTTTAAAAGGGGGAAAGTATAGAATTCCAGCGTGATCCTAATAAGCACATTTCATATCTAGGTCTCCATGTCAAGTAAGGTATGTGGGTACATGCCCTCACATTCTGGTTCTGTGGAAAAAGCTAGAAGAGAATCCCAAACTGGGGATCATGGATAGCTGTGGAAGGTCCTTATCCATCTGTAGTAGACAGGCAGAATCATGTAGTGAAAAGAATATGACATTAGGATTGAGAGTGATGTGACTGTGAATCCCAACTGTGCCTCCCTTCTCTCCACAGAGGTGGCACAGGGCGAAACCCAATGGTTTCAAGAAGCAAAGAGTCTGAGTGAGCAACTGAGAGCGGTCTACACCAGTGCCAGTTTCCGCCACATGTCTTTGCTTGAGCTCTCTTCTGAATTAGCCACTGACCACTTGCTGGGTTGTGATCTGTCCATCATTTCAAAGCATATCAGCAGCACTGTGCAAGAACCCATGGTGTTGCCCGAGGTCTTTGCCCACTTGAACTCTGTCATGTGTGTGGAAGGCGAAACTGGTAGTGGAAAAACAGTCCTACTGAAGAAAATAGCTTTTCTCTGGGCATCGGGATGCTGTCCTCTGCTGAACAGATTCCAGCTGGTCTTTTACCTCTGCCTTAGTTCTACCAGACCAGACCAGAGGCTGGCCAGCATCATTTGTGACCAACTCCTAGAGACAGAAGGAACTGTTAATGAAATAAGCCTGATGAACATCATTCGGCAGCTAAAGAATCAGGTGTTATTCCTTTTGGATGATTACAAAGAAATGTGTACACTCCCTCAAGTCATAGAAAAATTGATTAAAAAGAACCACTCATTGAGGTCCTGCTTGTTGGTTGCCATCCATACAAACAGGGCCAGGGACATCCGCCGATACCTAGATACAATTCTAGAGATCCAACCATTTCCCTTTTATAACACTATCTTTCTATTACGAAGGCTCTTCCCACATAATATAACCCGTCTGCAAAAGATTATGGTTCACTTTGGAAAGAATGTGTATTTGCAGGGAATTCAGAAAACTCCCCTCTTTGTGGCAGCAATCTGTACTAACTGGTTTCAGTGTCCTTTTGACCAGTCCTTTGATGATGTGGCTGTTTTCAAATCCTATATGGATTACCTTTTTTTAAAGCATAAGTGGACACCTGAACTTTTCAAAGCAATTGTGTCTTCCTGCAGTGAGCTGGCCCTGAAAGGGTTTTTTTCATCTTGCTTTGAGTTTAGTGGCAATGACCTCGCAGAAGCAGGGGTTGATGAAGATGAAGATCTAACCATGTGTTTGATGAGCAAATTCACAGCCCAAAGATTGAGCCCAATCTACCAGTTTTTAAGTCCTACATTTCAAGAATTTCTTGCGGGGAAAAGGCTGATTGAACTCCTGGATTCAGACAGACAAGACAATCAAGATTTGGGACTTTATTATTTGAAGCAAATTAAGTCATCCATGATGGCTGTATGTCCCTATGAGAATTTTTTGAACTATGTCTCCAGCCACCCTTCATCAAAGGCAGGGCCAAAACTTGTATCTCATTTGCTTCATTTGGTGGATGATAAAGAATCATTGGCAGATATATCAGAAAATGATGACTATCTGAAGCATCGTCCAGATACTTCAATGTTTATGGAATTTTTTAGGGTAATGTGGCAAATATCTCCAGACTCTTATTTTTCACTGGTTTCAAAACAATTATTGGTTCTTGCCCTAAAAATTGCTTATCAAAGCAACACTGTTGCTGCATGTTCCCCATTTATTTTGCAATTCCTTCAAGGGAGAACACTGACTTTGGATATACTTAATTTACAGTACTTTTTTGACCACCCGGAAAGCCTGTTATTGTTGAAGGGTATTGTTGTCTCCATACAAGGAAAAAAAAGGACAAATTTTCCACAGTTTTCATCCCTGGAAACATGTTGGGACAAATCACAGGCACCAACTATAGATCAGGACTATGCTTCTACCTTTGAACCTATGAAAGAATTTGAACAAAATATAGCTGAAAAGGAAGAGTTCATAAATAGCTATTTGAATTTACAACACAGGGCACCACCAGACATCAGTGCTGGCTATTGGAAACTGCCTTCCAAGCAGTACAAGATTCCCCTGCTGGAAGTTCAGGTGACCAGTATGGATGCTGTGGATCAGGAGATGCTCAGGGTTCTAATGGTAGTTTTCTCAGCTTCGCAGCACATTGAACTCCACGTACACCACAGCAGTGGCTTTATTGAAAGCATCCGCCCAGCTCTGGAGCTGAATAAGACCTCTGTCACCAAGTGCTCCATAGACCAGTGTGAACTCTGTGCCCCAGAACAGGAGCTGCTTCTTGCCCTCCCTTCCCTGGAATCTCTTAACATCTCAGGGACAATCCAGCTACAAGGTAAACCTAAATAGATTTGGGGTGACAATTCCAATGTGATGTTTTATTTCCTCATTCTTTGTTTTAGGTAAGTGAAAATTCCTGAGAGCATGAGACCAAAAATGCTCCTTGATAGAATGCATACAAAATAAACTTTTACTAATTATTTGAGTCAGTAATTAATGGAAAGGCCTCAGAATAATAGAATGGTTTTTAGATAACTGAGACAAAATTAACAAAACAAGATGGGTGTAGTGGCACATGTCTTATAATCCCAGTGATGCTGGAAGCAGAAGGATTGCACATTTGAGGCCAGTTTGGGCAATTTAGGGAGCTTCTGTCTCAAAATAAAAAATGAAATGGGTGGCAAGGTACCCTCTCCAGTGTCTCTGGTTTTAATCCCCAGTTAAAAAACAACATTAATATTAACTAGTGAGGGCTCTTTGTAAACAGATATGAATTACTTCTTATTAGCAAATAATGATCTATATATAAAATGATGCTTGCAAATTACCTTCATGCTAACTACCTGATGAAAAAAAGTACTTGGCTTCTCCAGAAAAGAAAAGGATTAACAGAAAATAATGTCTCTCGTGTATTAGTGTCTTCTAAGCAATATTTGATCATTTTATGTAAACATTGCCTACCTTTCATTAAAGTTATTTCTTTGTATGTATTTTTTGATACCATTGTAAATGGCATTTAATTTTCTTTCATTTTCTAATTGTTGCAAATCTTAACTTTGGCTTTCAGCAATTTGACATATCTAGTTATGCTTTACTTTGCATATATCTTGCTTGAGGATCATTCATCTTTTTTATTCTGTGGGTTGATATTTATCTTTACATTTAGAAATAGTTGGACTTTTAAAAATATTTTTACTATGGTAACCGGGTGCGGTGGCACATGCCTGTAATCCCGGCACTTAGGGAGGCTGAGACAGGAGAATCGCGAGTTCAAAGCCAGCCTCAGCAACAGCGAGGTGCTAAGCATCTCATTGAGACCCTGTCTCTACATAAAATACAAAATAGGGCTGAGGATGTGGCTCAGTGGTCGAGTACTCTCTAGTTCAATCTCTGGTGTGTGTGTGTACACACACACACACACACACACATATTTTACTATGGTAAAATATATATAACAAAATTTTCCATTTTAACAGGTTTTTTTGTTTGTTTGTTTGGTACTGGAGATTAAACCCTGGAGGGCTTAACCACTGAGTCACATCCACAGCCCTTTTTATGTTTTGAGACAAGGTCTTGCTAAGCTGCTGAAAGCCACGCTAAATTGCTGACGCTGGCCTCAAACTTGTGATCCTCCTGCCGTAGTCTCTGGGGTTACAGGCGTGCACCCTGGTCCTTTCTTTTCCTCCTCTCCTCTCCCCTTCTTTCTTTCTTTCCAGTACTGGGGGTTGAACCCAGTGGCACTCAACCACTGAGCATTTTCCAGAGCCCTACCCCCGCTTTTTTCCTTCTTTTTTTTCCCCACAGACACAGATTTATTTAGGAAAGCAGTTACACATTTAAGTGAGAATGCAAGCTATGTCAAAGGAGAGATGTCTTTTTGGGGTAAAGCAAGAAGTACACATTCAAGGGAGAATGCCAGCCATCTTAAGGGTGAGAACTTTGGTGGGTAAAGAAGGAATGTACATTCAGGGAAGAATGTGGGCCATCTCCAAACAGAGAGACAGTCTTTACTCTTTTGTATTTTATTTTGAGACAGTGTCTCACTAAGTTGTCCAGACTGGCCTCAAAATTACTATCCTCTTGCCTCACATTGTTGAGTAGTTGGGATTACAAGCATGTGCCATAGAGTCCAGACCCTTTATTTCTTTTTGTAGCTAAATAATATTCCGTTGTGTGTATATATAACATTTATTTTATTTTTTTAGTTGCCAATAGACCTTTATTTTATTTATTTGTATGTGGTGCTGAGATTCGAACTCAGTGCTTCACACATGCTAGGCAAGCACTTGTACCACTGAGCCACAAACCCAGCCCCTATATATCACTTTTTTTTTTTTTTTCGGTACCAGGGATTGAACTCAGGGGCACTCAACCACTGAGCCACATCCCCAGCCCTATTTTGTGTTTTATGTAGAGACAGGGTCTCACTGAGTTGCTTAGCGCCTTGCCCTTGCTAAGGCTGGCTTTGAACTCACGTTTCTCCTGTTTCAGCTTCCCCAAGTGCTGGGATTACAGGCTTGAGCCACCGTGCCCGGCTTATATATCACATTTCATTTAGTCATTGCTCCCATAATAGATGCTTAGGTGATGTCTGTCTTCTGGCTATTGTGAATAATGCTGCAATGAACATTAGTGTCACAAGTATTTGTTTAAAGCCCTGTTTTGAATTGTTTTGAGTATATACCTAAGAGTAGAATTGCTGCTTCATATGATAATTTTGTTTAGCTTTTTGAGGAACTTCCAAACTGTTCTTTAGTGGCTATACCATTTTATATTTCCACCAGTTACATGCAAGAGTTCCAATTTCTCCACATCCTCAGTTGTTCTTTTCTTTTGTTTTGCTAATCATAAAGCCATTTTATAGGTGTGAAGTGTTATCTCATTGTGACTTTGATTTGTATTTCTCTAATGACTGAATGATGTTGAAATCATCTTTTCATGTTCTCATGATGGTTGTAAATCCCTTTTTAAAGAAATGTCTAGTCAAGTTCTTTGCCCATTTTTAAATTTTTTTGTTGATATTATTGTTATGTTGTAGAAATTATATGTATATTCTATATATCAAACCCTTATTAGAAATATGGTTTGAAAATATTTTCTCCTATTCTGCAGATTGTCATTTCACTTTATAATGTCCAGTGTACAAAAGTTTTAAATTTGATAAATATTAAGTTAGTTTAATATTTATTTATTTTTCAATAATGCTTTTGATGTCGTATCTAAGAATCCATTGCCAAGTCATGAAGATTTGCCCATATGTTGTCATCTAGGAGTTATATGATTTTAGCTCTTATGTTTGTCATTGATCCATTTCAATTAATTTAAAATTTTTTTTACATTCTCTTGCTTATACAAACTCAGTTGTTGAGGAGAGGAAATATTTTATTTATTTTGTTAAGGATATATTTTATTTATTTTTGTAAGTCCAGAGAATCACTCAGGGCTTCCCATGTAGAACATAATCAGTACATGCTGCAGATAGCAATGTCTGCATATGTGTACTTTCTTTAAAAAAGAAAATTTTATGATATCTGACAGGTTTTCATTTGAAAATGTGGAAATAACTGATGAATCAAAATGAAAGTTCCAACATTTCCATTTGGAGCAGTATAATAATGAGAAACTGTGTGCCACTTTCCAGATCAAATCCTTCCTAAGTTGGACAAGTTCCTGTGCCTGAAAGAATTGTCTGTGAAACTAGATGACAAAAGAAATGTTTTTTCAGTCATTCCCAAAGAATTCCCAAACCTGCACCATATGGAGAAATTATTGATTCATATTTTAGCTGAAGATGATTCTTCCAAACTAGGTAAGGATGGTTCAATCTACTTGGTTGTGTGTCGGTTAGAAAGACTCCTTAGCCAATAATTTAAGAATTGAAACTTTTCTGGGCTTGAGAGTTCCAAGCTCCCTGTTGATAATACCAAAATCAGAGGATGCTCAAGTCCTTCATTAAAAATGGTGTAGTGGGCTGGGATTGTAGCTCAGCGGTAGAGCGCTTGCCTCGCATGCGTGAGGCCCTGGGTTCGATCCTCAGCACCACATACAAAGCAATAAAATAAAGACATTGTGTCCATCTACAACTAAAAAATATTTTTAAAAAAAAGACTTAGCTCTCTTAGAAGTCAAGAAAAATGGTGTAGTATCTGTACATAACCTACACACATTTTCCTATATACTTTTTTTTTCAGTACTAGAGATTAGGGTCCTCTACCACTGAGCTGTATCTATGGTAAACTGTGGGAATAGCACTCTTTCTCAATATGAAAGCAGAGAGAGGTCTTTGTAATTATTGAGTCTTTACTACATTCTTGGTACTGTTTTAACCACTTCACAAATATTAACTTATTAATCTCCATACCTGGTCTGTGAGTTAAGGTACTATTGTTATTTTCCATTTTACAGCTGGGGAAATTGGAGCACAAAAAGGTTAAGTAATTTACTCAAGTTCATCTAGCTAAGGAAATAGAGATTAAAATACAGAAGTTTTGACTCCTAAGTCTGACCTCTTAACCCTTAACATCCTGCCTCTCCAAATTAGTTTGTGGTTCTTTTATTTCACTTCTGTTGAAGTTGTTCTTACATTTCAGTTTACACATTTGCCAACTCAGGGGGATGAAAATGTGATTGGTTGGTAGCATCTTCCCGTTTCTAGCCATCTTATCCTCATGGTTGATGGACAGTTTGTACAACCATCCTTTTAAAATCATTTGCAGAATGACTTAGTCACTATCAGCTCCTTAATTTAATGAGTGCTGAACACTAAAGACTAAAGAAATGTGAAACTCCATATGAAATTGACATACAGAGTTACATGTAAAAAGTTTTAATGTTGAAGCTGGAAGAGGCAGTTTTCTTAAATTTGCCAGCAATTTTTTAATCAAATTTAGGTTTTTGCTTGAAAGTTGTCATTCTTTTATGTTTCTTTGTATAGCATTTTTATTGTGTAAATTCAGTGTACAAACTTAGAGTGTTAAAGCTGAAGGTGACCTTATGGAGCCTTTTGTTGTTGTTTTTTTTAGTGTTGCTGGGGACTGAACCCAGGGCCTTGCACCTAGCTATGCAAGTACTCTACTACTGAGCTATACCTCCAGCCTTTTTTTTTTTTTTTTTTGAGACAAGGTCTTAGTAAATTGCTCAAGCTGGCCTTGTGATTCTCTTGCCTCAGCATGCCAAACAGCTAGGATTACAGACATGTGCCACACTACCTGGCTTCTAATCCCTAATTTTGTAAAACGAAAACTGATCCCCAGAGAGGGTCAGTAACTTGTCCAAATTTAGTTTACTTGTCAGTCAGTTGCAGAACGTGAATAGAAGTCCAAAGTGACCTGATTCTTAGATCCTTATATCATGGTACCTTGTTTTAATTCAATATTGTTGGAACTGAATAATAAATTACAAGGCTATTTTGATAGAAATTTGTAGTTTTCCCTAATTTCTGAAAATCCTTGATATTTTACAGTCACATTGATTCACAATTCTCCAAACCTTCATGTTTTCCATCTGAAATGTAATTTCTTTTCGGATTTTGAGTCTCTCATGACTGCACTCGCTTCTTGCAAGAAACTTGAAGACATTTGTTTTTCTGAATCATTTTTTAATGCCATCCCATTTGGTAAGAATTATAATCTTAAATTTTTGATTTAAGATGTTTCTGTGGGCAAAATCATATTAAAATCACTCTAAAAAGTCAAAGTCATCATAAAAAGAGTTAACATTTTAAAATGCAGTTGATGTCAAGGAACATTTGATACTTGATCTTAAATGAATTTCTCAAAAAATAAGTGTATTTGTTTCTATAATTTTAAACATTTTTTTGTTTTCAGAATTATTTTCTGAGCGAAGATTTGTATTATTAGTCAAACTAATTCAGTCTGAATTATTCTATTAATGTCGATCACTTCTCAAATATTCTTTAAGATGTTACTCTTTGTCATAAGAAATATAGGTGTAAAACTAAAATTTTTATTTTTCCTCTCATAGTCAACGTTTTGCCAAATTTTATTTCTCTGAAGATATTAAATCTTGGATTCCAGCAATTTCCAGACAAGGAAACATCTGAAAAATTTGGTATGTTTCCAAAGCAGTTCTTTTTACTTATTCCTTACTCTCTCCCTCTCTCAACCCCTACAAAATTCTTTCTCCTATTTTTAATTAGCCACAAAAAAGCAAGATATATACCGTTATCCTTCAGTATCCACTAGATTAGTTCCAGGATCCTTGATTGAAATCAAAATCAGAGGATGCTCAAGCCCCTCATAATGGTATAGTATTTGCACATAACCTATACACATCTTCCTTTTTTTTTATTTTACTTTTTCTTTTTTTCCCCAGTATTGGGGATTCAACCTAGGGGCCCTCTACCACTGAGTTACATCCCCAATCCTTTTTGTTTTTTAAGACAGGGTCTTGCTAAATTGCTGAGACTTGCCTTGAATTTGTGGTCTCCTGCCTTAACCTCCCAAGTAGTTGGGATTGTACGTGTGTGCCACCGTGCCTGGCTTCTATATACTTTAAATCAATTCTAGATCACTCATAGTCCCTAAAGTAATGTAAATGCTATATAATAGCTGTTATGCTGTATTATTTATGGAATAATGACAAGGAAAAGTGTCTTGGAAAAATGCCTTGAATTTGTAATCTTCCTGCCTCTGCCTCCTAAGTCACATTACCGTGCCTGGCTAAAATATTTTATTTTCTGTACAAAGAGCTAGTATGGCTCCTTTCAGTGGGTGGATGTCTTGGATAATCTATTCAAGGAAGATCACTTAGTCTAAATCAATGAAGCGTATATCTATGTGCATTGATGGTGTCATTGGCAGTACAAATCAAGGCTGTATTTTTGGATCCCACCCGGCTGGTGTGAGCAAAGGATGAGAACCAGAACCGTGGCTGAACTTTGCAGATGGCTCCAATACAGCTGTGGGTGACTCGTCTTGCTTTCAGGGACACAATGAGGCAAAAGGCCCAGATCTTGGTTTCTAATGACTTTGTTTTGTTTTGTTTGTTTGTTTGTTTTTGGTGCTGGGGATAAATTCTGGTCCTCACCCTATCACTGGGCTACATCATCAGCCCCCAGATCCTGATTTCTAAATTCTGTCTTTCCATAAAGGAACCACAGTCTGTGGAGCAATGGATCATTCAAGAACTGAAACTGGGAAAGCCTGGAAGTTTGTTTTATGCTAGAAAGTGTGCAAAAACTTTAATGTATAGAGAACTTTCAAAGAGATCTACAGTGTGGCATGCTAAGGAGGGGTCAAAGTGGAAAGAAGGTTATCAGAGTGGTAGATGGTGAGGGTTTAGTGCCCAGTGTGGATTTCCTCAATGTGAAAATCATTGAAGATGACAGCCAGAGGTGCGATGAAAAAGAAGGGGGCCGAAGGCATTAGTGAGCTACCAGAGTAACCTACAGGCCAGTGGAAACTTCACCATAAAGGAGGAAATGGAGATATAATAGGCATCCTAGACTTCAGGACAGTAGAAACTGGTCAGGGGAGGAGGGTGGGATTGTCTGTGCGTAGAGACAGGAATTGTCTGTGTGTAGACAAGGATCAAGTTGTGTGCCAACCCCTTTCTCTTGCCCATGGAGAGGATGAGGAATGACCTCTACGCTACATGGGGTCTTCACATAGTGCATAATTCTTAGGTTACAGATTACCGATGTATGGGAATGAACTGTACAAAGAGATTAGCTTTTTTTTTTTTTTTTGGTGTCTTCTGACAGCCTATACTTTAGGTTCTCTTAATCACTTGGAAGAGCTGATCCTTCCTACTGGGGATGGGATTCGTCAAGTGGCAAAACTGATCATCCAGCAGTGTCAGCAGCTTCAATGTCTCCGAGTCCTCTCCTTTTACCAGACTTTGAATGATGACAGCGTGATGGAAATTGGTGAGCTTTTCTTAGAGAAAGTGTTTCAGCTCACATGGAAGCCACTCAAGCTTTCTGCTGCAAAATGTCTATACACACATTTGCCTCTCCTAAAATTTTTAAACTACTTCCTCATTCTATCATAGTGTTGCTTCCGTGCCCTTCTGTGGATGTGAGTTCATCCTAGTCAGGTCTTGAAGTTCATAAATGCCTCCCTTTTGAAGCTATACAACCTGCAAGTTTATATTGTTTTGTGTGTGTGTGTGTGTGTGTGAGAGAGAGAGAGACAGAGAGACAGAGAGACAGAGAGACACAGACAGAGAGAGAGAGAGAGATACTGGGGATGAAGCAGGGCCTCATGCATTCGCGCTAGGCAAACACTCTACCACTGAGCTACATCCCCAGCCAAGTCTGTGTTCTTGACAACTAGTGTTTCAGACACCTGGCCAAATACTCTCAAAATACTTTTTTTTCCAATTGAAAATTAATATACATACAGAAAGGTATAAAACTGTTTTTTTAAAAATTTTTTTGTAGTTATAGATGGACACAATATCTTTATTTTGTTTATTTATTTTTATGCTGAGGATGGAACCCAGTGCCTCACATGTGCCAGACAAGCACTTGGTCACTGAGCCCCAACCCCAGCCCTATAAAACTCTTAAGTATACAACTCAATGACTTTTTCAGTGAACATACTTGAAAATACCCATATCAAGTATGGGTAACAACGAGGCAGATTAGCACACAGAACATCAGGACTGAGGGTGTAGCTCAGTGGTAGAGTGCTTGCCTGGAATGTGTGAGACCCTGGGTTCAAGCCCTAGCACTTCCACACATACACACATATATTTGGCTTATTATGAATAATGCTTCCATGAATATTCTTATACCTGGCCACACATTTACTATGTCTGTTGCTCTTTATGGTCTCCTGTACTTCCTTTCATGAGAGGTCATATTCCTTCTGTCTGAAGAACTCCTATAGTATCTCCTTTCCAGTGGATTAGCTGGTAATGAATTGTCTCATGTTTTGATTGTCTGGAAATGTTTTATTTTGTCTTCATCTTTGACGTGTGTTTTTTTTCAGTGAATATAGAGTTTTGTTTTGGCACTTATCTTCTCACCTTTCTAGCTTGCATTATTTCTTTTGTTTAGTGAGCTGTCTGCTTTTATGTCATGTTATTTTTTCCCACTCTGGTGGATTTTCAGATTTTTTTTAATTTTAAAGAGATAGTGTCTTACAACCTAGTACAGTAATGCATGTTTCCAATCCCAGTTACTTGGGAGGGTGAAGCAGGAGGATTGCCGGTTTGATGCCAGCCTCCTCAATTTAGCAAGACTCTGCCTCAAAACGAACAAAAAACCAAATAAATAAATAAATATTTCCCAGCATCATTTATTAGAGGCTGTCTTCTCTCCTACGTATTTTTTTTAAATATTTATTTTTTAGTTGTAGGTGGACACAATATCTTTATTTTATTTTTATGTGGTGCTGAGGATCGAACCCAGTGCCTCCCGCGTGCTAGGCGAGCACGCTACCACTGCGCCATAACCCCAGCCCTCTCCTACGTATTTTTTTGGGGGGTGGAAGGAGGGCACAAAAATCAGATGACTGTAGCTATGTGGGTTTATCTGTGATTTCTATTGTAGTCCACTGGTTTGTGTGTCTTTGTATGCCAATACCATGGTGCTTTTGTTACTATGGCTCTGTAATATAATTTGAAGTTGGGTATTGTGGTGCTTCCAACATTTCTTTTTTATTTCCCCCCCTTCAGTAATGGGGATTGAACCCAAGGGCACTTTACCACTGAGCTACATCCCCAGCCCTTTTTATATTTATAGACAGGGTCTTGCTATGTTGCCCAGACTGGCTTTGAACTCACAATCCTCCTGCCTCAGCCTCCTGAGTCACTGGGATTACAGGCATCACCATCATGCCCAGCTCCTGCATTGCTGTTTTTGCTCAGGATTGCTTTGGCTATTCTGGGTCTTTTGTTCTTGCATATGAATTTTAGGATTGCTTTTCCTAGTTCTGTGAAGAATGTCATTGGTGTTTTAATGGAGATTGCATTGAATCTATATATTGCTTTTGGCAATAGCCATCTTTAGGGCTTTTAAAGAGATATGTAAAATTTTTATATTCGGCATTTCCTACTTTCATCATGATGGTGGTGGTGGTGGGAGAGGAGGCTGATTCAAACACCCTAGTCTACCATTATTGAAATAGAAGTCCTTCTAATTCTCTCTCTCTTTTTTTTGTAGCCAAGGTTGCAATTGATGGAGGCCTCCAGAAGCTTGAGAACCTAAATATTTCAGTCAATCATGAGATTACAGAGGAAGGATACAGAAATTTCTTTCGGGCACTGGACAACCTGCCAAACTTGCAAGAGTTGACTATCTCCAGGCATTTCACAGCCTGTATCAAAGCTCAGGCTTCCACTGTCAAGGCTTTGAGTCAGTGTGTGCTGCGCCTGCCAAGCCTCACCAGGCTTCAAATGTTAAGCTGGCTCCTGGATGCAGAAGACCTGACATTGCTTGATGCCATGAAACAAAGACATCCTAAATCTAAACACCTAGTTATTGCATGGAAATGGATACTGCCATTCTCTCCAATCATTCAGAAATAAATGATTCAGCTAAGAACTGCTGAATCAAGAAATATTTTGGCTGGGCATGGTGACACACATCTGTAATCTCAGTGACTCAGGAGGTTGAGGTAGGAAAACTGAAAATTAGAAGCCAGACTCTGCAACTTACTGAGACCTTGTCTCAAAATAAAAAATAAAGAGGGCTGGGGATGTGGCTCAGTGGTTAAGTACCTATGGGTTCAATCTCTGATACCAAAAAAATAAAATTAAAAAAAAACCCTAATTATCGAAAGCATCTTTTTCGGGGAGCTGGAGGTACCAGGGATTGAAGTCAGGGGCACTCAACCACTGAGCCACATCCCCAGCCCTATTTTGTATTTTATTTAGAGACAGGGTCTCATTGAGTTGCTTACCACCTTGCTTTTGCTGAGATTGGCTTTGAATTTGTAATCCTTCTGCCTCAGCCTCCCAAACTGCTGGGATTACAGGCATATGCCACTGTGCCCACCTATCAAAAGCATCTTATCAAGTATTGCATACCAAAGCATATTCGTTAAATGTGTAAGGTCATAATGATAATTTTAAAAGCCTGCTCACCCATCAATGAGCCTAAGAAACAAATCATCACCAGTACCTTTTCAGTCTCTGAATGATCCTCTCCTGCTATAGATTAGCCCTACAATCGGTAATACCAAATGAACCCTCCATTGTGGAGATCCACAGGAAGGAGGTGTGAAAGGCACACAATCTATCTCAAATTCACTACATGGAAAAAGTGTACAACTTGATTAAGAAATGGCTTATTTAATAATTGAGTCAGTTTTGCCCCAGAAATGAGACAGGAGTTGACTTTAACACAGGATGCAGATGAATCTCTTCCAAGAGATATTTTTTAATCTTTGCAGGATTTCTTTTACATATTTATCCTTGGTATAGTGAGTTTGCTTATACCATTTCTTTGCACATTGCCAATGTGCAAATAAGAAATAAGGTTTATGGAAAAATGCTTTTATACCAGAGGTTTTTGAGAGCTCAACATATGCTATAATGCCCTTAGGATTTCTTATGAACCCACTCTACTCAGTGTATATGATATAATCCCATTTGTTTTTTGAAAATAACAAATTATTGGGGCTAGAGGTGTAAATCAGTGGTAGAGTGCTTGCCTAGTTGTATACAAGGCATTGCTTGATCCCAGCACCACAAAAACAAAATTTAAAAATCCTCTTAATATTTCTAGATGCATTACAGATTCCTAGATATATTAATTAGCTTGACTGTGGTAATCATTTATCATTTCCCAATATATGTTGAAACATCACATTGAATATTGTTATGGTTTGGAAATGAGGTGTTACCCAAAAGCTCACTTGTGAGACAATGTATGAAGGTTCAGAGAAGAAATGATTGAGTTATGAGAGCCTTAACCTAATTAGTGAATTAATCACCTGATGGGATTAATTGAGTGGTAACCGAAGGCAGGTGGGGTGTGGTTGGAGGAGGTGGGGCATTGGGGGCGTGCCTTTGGGGTATATATTTTGTAGCTGGCCAGTGGAGTCTGTCTGCTTTCTGATCAACATGAGCTGCTTCTGCAACACACTTCTGAAGTGATGGTCAGCCTCAACAAGAGCCCACTCCCCTGTGAAAAAGCTGGCTAAAACAAATACCCATGATGGAACAACTTAAATATGTAATTTTCATCTGTCAATTGTACCTCAATAAAGTTGGGGAAAAAAGATTTCTGGAAGAATATTTTAAAATGTTTTTTTGTAAATATTTTTTTTTAGTTGTAGATGGACACAATGTCTTTATTTTATTGCTTTGTATGTGGTGCTGAAGATCGAACCCAGGGCCTCACGCATGCGAGGCAAGCGCTCTACCACTGAGCTACAATCCCAGCCCCCTTAAAATGTTATTACCAATTTCCTCGGGGATGTGAGACCAGAAGTCTTTCTTATTTTTCATTCCCTTTCTGTAGTGTTTTTTTCTCTTTTTTTTACAGTTCCCTATATTTAAAATTAAAAATAGGGCTGCAAGCTGGGCACCGTGGCACACGCCTATAATACCAGCAGCTCGGGAGGCTGAGGCAGGAGAATCGCGAGTACAAATCCAGCCTCAGCAACTCAGCAAGGCCCTAAGCAACTTAGCGAGACCCTGTCTGTTGGGGTAGCGGCCAGCCAGACATGGACACCTCTGTGCAGCCAGGAAATCCTTTATTCAGGGGAGTGGGCGCCCGGGCGAAGGAAAGAGAAAAGAGAGGGGACGCACGGGAGGGATTTTATAGAGCCCACTACAAACCGCGGGGCGAGCTACAGATTGGTCACTTCAAAATTGGGGGGGGGGATAAGCAGTAGCGGTCTTCTTTTGATGTGCTAACCTGAGTGGTTAGGCTTTGTTTCCCAGGTGGAAGATTCGGGAGAGGAACCCCCTGGGGCAGGAACTGCCTTGGGTTTTTAGAGAGGGGATGTGAAAATTAGTTACAAAAGGGCTGTTTTTTACCTTACATTCCCCCACTTTTTATTTTATAAGGATGGGAATGTGGACGACGTTGGCTCTTCTGGCTGCTTCGAGCGGAATTGGGGCAACGTCTGTTGAGCAGGATGGGGGGTAGGGGAAGAAGGTAGAGCACCAGGCCCCAAAGGTTAGGGTCTCCCAAGGTGAGAAGTCTGAAAGGTGCCTTGTAGCCATAGCATTGCCAGCTGGTGGGGCCAGTTCCCTGAGTGTAGATGTGAAGGCAGGAGCCAAGAATGCTGGAGTAGAGTCTCAGGAAACAGTTGCAGGTGAGTGACTGTCCTCCTTGAGAATCCGAAGATCCCTGAGGAGAAGCTGATTAAATGTCTGATTAGAAACCTGCTGGATTTAAGATTGAATAAAGTTGAACAGACATGGCAGGGGGAGGCAAATCAGGAAAAGTATACTATACAAGGGAATTTTGAAAAGAAAACCCATGAGCTTATCTCTTTGGGGTTATTGACATCTGATCAGTCAGATCCTAAAGGAGTTTGATGTTTTATATCAAACCTGACTTATTTTTCATTAAGTGACAAAGGGTGTTGTTATCTTTCTTGATCATTCCAGTTTTGTTGATATAGCAGCAGAATTCTTCTTTCAGGAATAGGCATGTTCCTCCTTGTCTGTTGTTAGGAGGTGTATGGCTTGATGGTCCTGCAATGAAACTTGGGCAATAGATGTTATCTGCCATTGTAGGAAGGCAAAAGAGGTGGCCAATGCCTCTGGCTTCTTGAAGTTATTGTTTAAGCCTTTGAATAGCGGTTACCACATAAGCAAGTTCTTCTGCCTTCACCCTGAAGGCAGCGAGTAAGGAGTAAGGAGACCAGAGTGAGTTTAACTACTAGTGGTTGGAAGACAATTTGTCTTGCCCTGAGAGGGAGGTGGTAACAAAC